>JAWNON010000196.1:7090000-7433521 GCA_035045945.1 Drosophila anceps
GCTGTTAATAGAGCCGATGACAGGTAAAACGAAAAGAGAGAGAGAGAAAAAAACAAATTTCAAGACGGGCAATACAATCGAGAAGAAGGAGATATGAAAAGAAAACGCTAGTGAGAAAATTATTCATACCAATTGCTGATCAAATTCGTTTTGTGTGGGTGGAAGGGGGATAACAAAGCCTTTTTAGCCGGGAACGATGGAAATGGCACGCTAGCAAGTGCGTGGAAGTTTTGAAGTTTATATATGTACTGGATATATATATAAATATATACATATATGTTTGTTTTGTATATGGCATGTGTTGAGGCGTTCCAATTCCAAGCGTTCCGCATTTAGTAAACAATATTGCGGCGTGTCTTGCCAGCGGCTGCTGTTGCTTTGTCTTTGCTGCTGCTGCGACTGCGACTGCGATTGCTGTTGTTGTGTTTGTTGTGTTGTTGTTGTTGCTGTTGTTGTTGTTGTGTGTCTTTGGCTTTGGCACTTTTGGCTTGCTTGCTGCTGCTGCCAGCCACTGTCGAGGGCGTGGCCGTAGTACGTGACGAGCGGGACTTATTGCGTGGTGGTAATTCTGAATTTCATATATTTGTTTTTTGTTTTTTTTTTTTTTTATGATTTTGGTTTGGTTGGCAAACATATATATGAGATATAGATGGAAAAAGGGCAAAAATGGGGGAAAAAAGAAGAAAAAGAAAAAACAGATCAAAATACAAATTAAATGTGTGTTTTCATCATTTGCTTTCTGCGCTGAGTGAAACAATGTGAGAAACTAAACAGCAGCTCTCTGGCATTGGGGAACTACTGGCATGGAACACTCTTGAGGAGTGGCAGACGCACCTTTCGGCGCATAGAACGCTTGCGGCTGTTGTTGTTGTTGTTGTTGTTGCGGTGAGAGTGCTTGTTGTTGTTGTTGTTGTAGCTGCTGCTGCGGCTGTTGTGCATTGGCGGGCGGCAATGGCAACGGCAGCTGCGCACGCGCCACAACACCACCGCTGCTAATGGCCGCCTGCACACCACCACCCATAGCACCACCCACGCCCGTTTGATCGGCTCCATACCCAGATCGTCCGGCCGGTCCGCCGCTGGCCTGCGGCCTGCCACTGCTGCTGGGCCGTGCGCCACGCCCATCGCTGCGTCGCGCCTGATTCGCCGGCGCATTGCGGCTGGCATGACCGCCGCCCGTGGGCAGCGGTACAATCGAATGGCCGCCCTGATGCCGATCCCATTCGTGCGGATGCGCATTGTGATGATTGTGTCCACGTGCGCCACCATGTCGTCCGGCTGCACCACCACCACCGCCACCGCCACCACCACCTCTGGGATAATGTTGCGCCTCGTTCGCCGGCGGTGGAATGCTTCGCGGTCCAGCACCTCGTTGATTCGGATGACGTTGCTGCAGTTAAGAAAGTTGCAAATTATAGTATAAAAATAGCTGTTGCATTTCAGCCGGGCATAGCCGACTGCATAATACTCGTTCGGTATATTCTAATCGACGGGCGCAACAAATCATTTATAGATCCATCTGTGGAAGCAACTTTGCACTTATCCAATAGAAAAACTAAAACTTGCTCTAAAATAGGATTTATTACGATTTGCCATACCCCTAATGGGCGTAACTATATAATGTTGATATTTTTGTATATATTGAGCTTTAAGCCTCAAGCGACAATAGCATCAAATAGATAGAAGCTAGATAGATAGATAGATAAATGGATAGATTGATAAATGGGTAGATGTATAGATATATAAACAGATAGATAGATAGACAGATAGATAGCTAGGTCGATAGACATTTCGATAGATAGAAGATTGATATATGGATAGATACACGCATAGATAGATAGATGATTAAGTGGATAGATGGATAGATTTATATATTGATGTATAAATGGATTGATGGATAAATAGAGGGATAGATAGCTTGATAGATATTTGGATAGCTAGATAGAAAAAAGATAGATAGACAGACAGACAGATAGCTAGATAGATGGGTAAATAGATGAATAGGTGGATAGATGGATAAATAGATACATGGATGTATAGATGGTTAAATTGATAGATATATGGATAGATAGATAGAAAGATAGATACATAGAGAGATAGCTATGCAGATATATAGTTTGATAGAATAATACTAATTTCCTATTGGCCACGCTCCTTGTAGGCGTGGCCCTATATAATTGTTAAGGCAAGATGAACTGCTTTTAACGTTCATTACAGATTTATTCATTACAGAGCCGAATCTTTTTTATTTGAGATACAGTCTTACTTGAATTGCCACGCCCCCTTCGAGCTATATACATATATAGACTATATTCTGGACGTACTAAGCTGGAATATATATTTTCCCAATTGTAATAGCATCGAAATGCTTTGCCTTCATACAGGCAGCTGAACAGGTAGTCGGATATAGACGGTGGGCACTCAAATCGAACCTCTCTCAATACCCATATATACCCCTTTGCACTACATGAACGAGTATATTTATATATATAAAAAAAATGCATTTCAAATTCAAATCGAATTCGAATTTACCATTCGACGCAGCGTGTTCATTGGCGCACGCAGCGTTTCGCTGATGCGTCGAGCGCGACGCTTCTTCGGATTGGAGCTGGGCGTGTGCACGGCACAGCATTTAATGAAGGCGCCCAGAACGACAATGAAGCCAACGCCAATGAGCACCACCAGGTACCAATTGCCGGTGACCCACTCGGTGACGGTGAGCAGCGTCTCGCGATTCAGTAGCAGATTCTTGAGCCGCACCAGCGGTCCGTCGGCATCGACAGCGCGACACTTGAGGAAAACATCGCAGTAGCCCTGGAAATTGTCACAGGGCGAGCCCGGCTGCAGACTGATGCCACCCGGTTGTATATTGTATTCGGCGGCGAATTCGCTAGTGCTGCGACAGGTGGATGTATCGTTGCCATCCTGGCAGGCCAGCTCGCACAGCTTGCGCTTGTCCACGTGCGGCAGCGACGTGGAGGTGAGAAAGCATTTGGTCATATTCCAGAGCAAACAGGGTGATCCGCTGCATTCGCCGCGTATGCACAGGGCGGTGCCATTGTTGCACATAGTCTTGTCATCGCGATGCCTGGGCTCCGGACACTCGGCCGTGGTGCCATTGCAGGTGCTCGACCAGCTGCACTCCGTTTCCTCCTTGCACTTCTGATGGGAGTGCGAGGGCACAAAGGCACACGAGTTGGCCAGGCAGCAGGGGCCCTGCGATGGCGAGCATTGCGTCATGGCACGACGCTTGCAGCCCTTCGCACTCGAGTTGACCGACTGATCGTATTCGGTGATCAGACGCGGATAGCAGCAATTGTCTTTGCATTCCTCCTCATTGAAGCCGCAGTCGCATTCTTCGCCCGACTCCACAATCTTGTTGCCGCAGAAAGCGCCCTCCGAGGCCTTGAAGCAATCACGTTTCGTGTTGCCCACCAGTACGTCCAGAACATTGGAAATGTTGCGTATGGAACAGGGTGAGAATTTGGAATTGTTGGGACGATCGCCTGAAGTGGCGCTGGCAAACATTATAAAGTTGCCATTGGGTCCGCTGGGACGGCATTCCTGGGGATAGTCGTGCTGTGGAAGAGATAGCAATCGATTAGTTATTGTTTCAAAAAGGAACGATGGAATGAAACACTTTATTTTATATACGTTTTTTATGCACAACGAAAGTATAATCATTTGTGTGCTATCTGACATAAAAATATTAGGTGGAACGTTGAAATAGAACAAAAAATATATTTAAAAAATCAATAAAATCATGAAAAACAGTGGGGAACATAATGAAATATGGAATAAAATGAGGAAAAATCTATTGAAACGATGGAATGGAATGTGTGTTTTTATAAATAACTGAGTTAAAATAATTATATTACCAAAAAAGTTTAGAAAATATATTAAAATAAGTATAACTAAAGTCTAAAATGAATTGGAATGCGGAATGGAACTAAAGAATTCCAAAATTGAGAAAACTATAATTAACAAACAATACAATAATACGTAGTTACAGTAGAAGAACAATTTCAAGCACTCATATAACACTTTTCATACATTCCATTCCATACATTCCTATCCCCATTCCCTTCTCGCACTTACCGGCGATCCAAAATTGTGTCCAATTTCATGAGCCAGCGTTAGCTGCGATACCTTTGGTGGCACGCGACTGTTGTAGTTGACAAAGGTGATGATGCCCGTGTTCAGCGAGCGTTTGGTGCTCTGATATTGGCCGCCCACAGTTTCCGTGTAGGTTTTGTACTTCTCGCAAATGCCGCCCGAAGCGCCCGATGCGCTGGCCACCCAGGCCAAGCCCAAAGTGCCGCCCGTAAAATCTCTGCGAGGTAAAAAGAATCGCAAAATTCAAACTAAATAAATTATTTAGGATTTCATTTGCTACCCACCTATAGGTAAATACATAGGCCAGACAAAAGTCGGAGTGATCCTCTAGCGAGTGGAGATTTAAGAAGTTCGAGACATCCATGTGCTCGTTGCAAAATGCATTGTGTGGCCCATTATAGGAATTGCGACAGGCGGAATCGTCGTCGATCTTAATGCGTTGCACCTGTATAATATCAGCAAATCATAGTTGAAATGAAATAAAATATGTTAAAAATGTGAATTATATTATAGAAATGTGAAATTGATTAAGTTTTTACTTGTTCCACTTCCAGTTTGCTCCACTTTTAAAGCTAAAACAGCTTAGCTATGCTATTTTCCTAAGATAAGTTTTAATTTGAACTCAACTCAGCCCAATACCTTTAAAACTGTTGCAATTCCACTTCGTTCCACTATGAAAGCTATATTACATCTATAAAAAACTGAGCTTCGTCTACCACAAGACCAAACAGTCTGCACAAATTCATCTATATTCAAGTCATAAACAATAAGGTGTTCCATTACCAGTTCGTTCCATCCTTCATGTTATACTCGAACTATTCAAGAGTTCGATACATTTACATTTACAACACCTTAAAAGTGTTTCAATTCCACTCCGTTCCACTATAAAATCTATATTACTTCTATACAGAATGTTCATTATTTCCTTAATATATACGAATCTGAATTAAGCTCATATTTACTAATCGCATGTATATAAGGGCGTTCCACTACTCGTTCATTCCACCCTTGTAGCTAGACTAGCTTTATTCAAAATTTCAATACCTCTCTTCACATCAACTTTATGTTGTTCAGCTTCGAATACAACTTTACTAAGCCCAAAACCTGTAATATATTGAAATTCCACTTCGTTCCACTTTTAAAATTACATTACTTCTAAACCTAATGTCAATTTTTTCGTTAACTAATTAAGAAACTTCGACTGGTCCAACTGTGTACAAAAGCTCAACTTTACTCCACTCATATGCTTTATGGTGTTCCATTAACCGTTCGTTCCACCCCTTCATTACCATTCCTCACATCAACTTGAAATAGTTCAGCTCCAAAGAAACGTCATAAGCCCAACTTAAGTCAACCCATAACCTTTGTTGCAATTCCAGTTCGTTCCCCTATTAAAACTATATTACAACTATACAAAATGCTAATCCTTTCAGCTTAAAGGCACTTGACTTTAAGGTTTAGTACACTAAAACCCATCTTAGCTCAACGCTGGCGTCAGCGCGACTCGTTTCACGCATAATTATTGGGGCTGTCTGCGCTTAAACGTTTCTCTTTACAACCCTGATGAGGTTGTTCTGGTTCTGGTACTGGTTCTGGAGCAGCAGCTTCTGGTCCTGGGACTGGGCCTGGCCCAGGGACACGCGCTTTGTTCTGTGGCCATTGTTGGCTGTGGCTGTGACGGTGACGATGGAGCCACCCTCCGAACAAACGTTCCTCTGTTCGGCAATTGGCAACCGGCAGGGGGCGCTGCTGAGCTGTTGCCGTTGCCATTGCTGTTGCTGTTGCTGTTGCTATTGCTGTTCACTCACCTCAAAGCGTATGTTGCGATGCTCCGTCCGTCCATCGAACTTTGTGTTGCGGTAAATGTAATTAACGGCCGTCACATGATGTGCAATCAGCGATGTGATTTCCTCACGGGTCTTCACATCCACCTCGTACTTGCGACGCGCGTGATCGTGCTGCGTATGCGTCAACATGAAAAGGGAGTTACCGAAATTTGCCAAATTAATTACCACAAAATAATGCATGAAAAAAAAAATAACATAAAATTCAACAAAATAAATAAAAATTAAAAATAAAAATCAATGAAGTCGACTTTTGGGCGCGCGCTCGCGCGCTTGTAATAAAAATCTCAACCGCAATGCCGCTGCGCTTGACATTTTGAGCAAACAAGGGGCGTGGCAAACAAAGCAGCCAGACAAACAAACGAGCCCATACCCCTTAGTTTGCTGTTGCCCAGGGCCCCCATCACACACACACACACACACACACACACACACACACACACACACACACACACACACACACACACACACGCACACACACCCACACACAACAAGCACTCTTCAAATATATTTGTATAAAAATGCAAATTCAGCTAAAAACCCGTCGAATATTTTTCAGAAGTTTATACGCTTTTATATTCGCGTGCGCGTTGAGCGGGTGGATTTGCGGGATTTCGTGGTTTTCAGCGCGTGGTGTGGGGCACGTGAGGGGGCATGGTCTATCAGCGCACCGCTAACGGCAGTTTTTGGTTCCAAAATCAAAATGCCGCTGGGCTCAGTGACAAAAAGCGAGTGAATAGAACAAACAAATGTATTGAATATAGACCTAGGAATACCCTGTACAATTTTAGTACCTAGAGAATTTAAAAAAAAAAAAACTTTTTAAAAGTATAATTTTAAATTAAATATGAACTTTGTGTTGTTTGAAAGTTGGATAGGATAGCTAAGAAAATATAATTTTTTATATATATTCATAACATTTCTAATAGCTAATTTCCATATTCTCTCACAAAATATGCATAGTGCAATGCGTAAATAATTACAACTCTTAATTATCTGCACATACAGCTGCACATATCAATATACCCCTTGCACTTGAGCGAACAGGCCAATAAAAACGCGTCACGAACGCAGCGACGAACGAAACAAATGCGCGAATTATGCAAAACTCATTGCAAATAAACAGACAAAACAGTAAAGAGAGCGAGACGGAGAGAGAGGGCGAGTGAAGACAGCAGCGGGTTGAGCATATCGGATGAGCAGCAAAACGAACCTGACGAGGATGTTGACGTCGACGACGACGTCGACAACAACAATAATAACAACAACAATAACAACAACAACATCGCGTACAATGCGAAAAAATGAACGTAAACATAAAGTGCGGCAAAAGAATTGTCGAGCAAAAAAAAAAAAGAGAGAGAGAGAGAGAGAGAGCGTAAGCACGCAGGCTATAACGGTTGATTGCATGCGCTGCAGATATCGAAACAGGTCAGCTGATTGGTTGATTGCTTTGAAGACGCCGTCAAGGCAAAGGCAAAATTCGAGCAAGCGAAAGGAAAGGAAAGGCAAAGGAAAGGAAAGGATAAAGTATAAAAACACACCCTATATGGGGTTGTTCGATAAATTGCGAGTGGGGCAATGGTTAAGAGCTGCTTGAATTATGCTCTAAATGATTTCATGTGTGCCAAACACTTGAGGTTATTGTTAACTCAAGATAATAATTATGTGAAAATTCAATTAAGTTCGGTTGAAATTTATTAGAAAACCGAGTTGAAAGCAATTGATTTTGAAGTGTTGTGAGCATGCACAAGGATAATTTTATGGAGCTTAATGAATATAAATTGAAGACTATGATCGATATTCAAAGTTATTGAATAGACTTCAAGCTTCCAATTAAGATATTTAATCGGCGCGCAAAATAGATTTCGCAAAGGAAAATCATTTCGATTAGTAGACAAAAAGTGAATTTGATCAGGGAAATACATTTAAAAAAGATTAAAAAATCCTTTTTCTAAACTTTGGATTAATTTTTATATACAAAATAGATAATATACGTTATGATATTATAAAAACTGTAAAATTTCCTATTTTTTCAAATAAAAATCCGATAGTATCTTCTGTTTAAGCCCAAACACACATATATTCATTAAATCAATGTTCAATTCAATCAAAAGGTTCAATTTCTTCATTAACATTCCTTAATCTTGACAACTAACCAAAAGTTTTGCTTAACTTTTCGCCAACTGAGCCAACTTTCAGCTAACTAAAGAACAATTTTCACTTAACGTAGCGCATCACTCAATTTCTTTGAACATGCCAAAAAAAAAAGAAAAAAAAAATGGCGTCGGACTGACTACGCGCAACGTACTCCAACTCATACAGTCGTCTCACTTGCACTTGCTCAAGCAGAGCCCGCACCATGGCAAAAAATGGGGAAAAAAATGGGGAAAAAAATGAAGTCGGCCTTTTGTTTTATGCTTCAGAGCCAAAAAGTGAAGCGTTCGCTCGTAAAAAATTGCAAAATTCATGGATTTTGTTTTGTGTTCTTTAAGCCGCACAGCTACCGTAGCTACTGCTGCTGCTGCTGTTGCTTGTGCTTCGTTTTTAATTTGGCGCACGAGCTGGCAGGCCAAGACCACTCCATAGTTGCCACACATCAAACCACCCAACGCCCCCCCCCCCCTGCGCACCCGCGCCCAACGGCCAGCATCGATAGTCAGACTTACATCAGCAATACCCTCGCGTATATGACGCCAAATCAATGGATCTGTTTGTATATACAGCGAGCAGGTATTTTTGTTGTCCTCACGTCCACGTCCGGCGCCAGATGAACCGTTGGGCGCGGCATTGTTGCCACCACCAGCGGCAGCACCACCACCATTGCCATTGGCACTGGCGCGACGCACACGCTCGTGGACCAGTTGACGCCATTCGGCGACATTGGCCGTGGTGCCCAAACGTCGTCCGGTCTCTGGATCATAGAATCCACCGTTGCTATCGGCCAAGTTTGCTTCCTTTGTATATTTCTGATGTGGAAATTTGAAATCATCATCGCTGCTGGCATATTTCTTTGGTGGATGTTGTTGCTGTTGCTGTTGTTGCTGCTGCTGTTGCTGCTGGGCAGCAGTTGCCTTTTTGTGTTGCTGTTTCCGGTGCAGCTTTTGGACATCCTTTGACATGGGCACTGGCAGCTCCTCAACCGCTGAATTTTGTATATTCTCCATCCATTGTGAGACCTCCTCCGTTATGCCACACCCGCCCACGTGACCTGCAAGAACAAAAACAGAAACAGAAAAAAAAATTATAGTCAAGTTGATGTTGAGTTCAAATTGAGTTGCGAGAGTGAACCTCAAAAAAAAAAAAAAAACAGGTCAACATTCATTGAATGTAATCGACTGTCTCATGCTCGCTTATGATGTAAATGTAGCTAAATATATATATTTATATATTTATTAAATTTAAAAGCTAAAACTTGTAAATTTCTTATTATTATTATTCTTTGCTACTATTTTTATGAACACATAGTACATATAGTTTTTCACTTCACTGCGCCTTCAGTTGGGGTTTATATAACTGAAGTTTAATCTTTTGGGGTAATCAAGAGTAGATCAGATATAAATAGAGTTTTTTGATCTACTACGTGTTCAGTGTGAGGTTGATATAATTAGCGGTTTCAACTTTTGAGTATCTCAACAGGAAACAATCTATAATAATTTATGATTTTATGGTTTGTAAAGGCTTTCATAGTTCACACATCACTCCTAATCCAATATGCTTTCTTTCCTCACTTTTCAAGCGAGCTTTGAAGAAAATAGAGAATCTTTTCATTTTAAGCAAATTAATGCTGATGCAGCCGCAAAAGGCAACAACAACAACAACAACATTTAGTTTTGTGTTCACCTACGCTGGACGTGGGCCAAATCATTTTATGCGAAGAGAAAAATGGAAATAAAAAGAAAAAAAGGTAGAGAGAGAGAGAGAGAGAGAGAGAGAAATATAATAAAAAAAAGTCGAGCAGAAGCAGCGCAGCATTGCAAGCTGAAATTATTTATGGTGCACAAAATGAAAACCACGAAAATGTAATTAAAGCGCAAAACACACAGACACAGAGAAAATGCCAAGTGCGGGCGAATGAAGAGAAAAAGTACAAAAAAAAAATTATATAAAAAAACACAGAAAAAACGTAAATAAAAGAATGAAAATTTTTAATGTGAAATGCCAAAGTCAAATGTTTGAAATGAGAGAAAAAAACCGACAGAAATTAAATAAATTACAAAAGTGTTGCATACTTTCGAGCGTTCACTGCAGTTCAAACGTAATATATGTATATATGTGCATACAACACACACACACACACAGACATATATATATATATATATATATATACATACATACATATATATATATAAATGTATATAGCAATTTGTGCTTTATTTATTTTTATATGCATTTAAAATTGTTGCCTGTTTAAATGCATTTACTTTTTCGGCCAGCGGAAGCAGTTAATAGCCACGAGTCCGGTAATGAAAATTTATTGTTTTATTGTTTAAACGCTGTGCGGTTCCTCTTTTTACTTTCTGCACCGCCCCCTCCCCACCACACCTCCCGCCCACCCTTCTGTAAATTTTTCTTTTATCTTGACGCGTTTTCCACACAGCTGCAATTGTCAACTGAGGCACTCAGGAATCTTTTCATTTTTCTTTTTCATTTTTCATTTTTCACTTTTCTTTTTATGTTTTTTAAAGTTGCCCGCATTTTTATGGCTCTGGCAATTTACATACATTTTGCATATCTGGCCTGCAATACGGGCGCACTGTTCGCTCTGGGGCAGTAAGACAATGCCCAGAGTCGCTTTAAGTGAATTAAGAATACAAAAAAAAAAAAAAAATAAATAAATAAAATAAATAAAATGAAATATTAAAATAAAATAATTTTTAATCTAGACAAGCATACTGTTGGCTCTTGAGCCTTGTAAGTGATCTACAGAAAGATTTTAGGCTTAAAGCAATTTACATATTCCTTTTAATCTTTTCACTCTTTTTTAAGTGAAACAAACTTGTATATTTTTTTTTATTTTTATGTTTTGTATATTAATAGAAATCAATAAATTTTAATTTTTATATATTTTTCTATAAGTTTATTATGAATAAAGTAAATTTTAATTTTAAATTTAAAATTATATATATATATATATATATATATATATATATATATATATATATATATATATATATATATATATATATTAATGCATTAAAAAATATATAACCAAAAAAAACCCCTATAATTCATATTATATTTTTTTAAAATAATCTTTATTTATAATATTTATATTTTATTGAAATAAACTACTTTCGTTTTTTTTCTCTTTTTATGTATTCTTTTATAGTGTAATTTTTTATTCAAGTTTCAGGTGAAATAAACTTTCAGAGTTTTTACTTTTTATTTTTCATTTTTTACTGTACTTTTTTATTTAAATTTATTTTTATTGGAATTAAAATTTTGTTAAGAGCTTTTTTAAAACTTATTTTTATTGAATTTAAAATTCTTTATTAAGCAATGTATTTATATTTACATTTATATTTATTTATAACTTTATAGAATATTCATTTTTTTGTCTTCAATATATATTATAGTAAACTTTTAACGAATATATTTCATTTATAAATAGTATAATTTTATATTCATATTTTTTAATATATATACTCATTGATTTTTTATGTATATTTATTATTTTAGGTAGGAGCTTAACAAAAAATTAGAAATGAAGACTTAACTTTTAGAAAAATTATGAATTATACGAAAAGTATGATCTTGGGAGCTCTAAAAATAAACGAACAATTTAAGCACGCCCTAAAAATGTTTTATATATTATTTTTGCTAATATTTTTCTTAAGTAGAATTTTATTTAAATAATATTTATTCATATATACATATATAGCAATTATGTTTTGTACATAATCAAAAATTCTCTCGAAAAAAGCTTCAAAATAAACTGAAAATATTCTGCTAATTATTTAATAAAAATTGAATGAAAATTGAGATTTTCATGCTTCTGAGCGGCAAATATTAAGAAAATGATTAAATTAAACATGTTAAAAATTTATTGACTGTACGAAATCAATAGCAATTAACAATTATGACACTCAAGCCTTTCACGCTCTGAATCGTATTTAAACAGCACTTGAAATAATCTTTGTTTACTCAACCTTAATAGCCAATCGCATGTAACCAAGCAGACATACATATATATATATATATAACATTATATGCGTGTTAACGTGTATAGGTTTCATTTAACGTACGTGCTTAAATCAGTGTATACGCTTGACTTTAAAGAGCATAATCGAAAGTGCGCCGTAGTGCAAATAATAATAAAAAAGGAGCTTTTGACTGGACGGGTATTAAGAATTCAGTGCACTTTTCATTAAAAGTTTTTTTTTATTCTTTTTTATTTTTGTTTATTTTTGTACGTTTTTCTTCCTCTTCTTTTTTATTTTTTTTTTTTTTTGTTTTCGGTTTCTACTTAAATTCCATCTCGCCAATGCTGCTGACCGGCTTCAACGAACCGTTAAAACTCATAACAGGCCACCCAGTTTTACGGTGCGGCCCACTCCCGGATTGGCACTCCCACTCAGCCCACTCAGCCCACCCACACACACACAATTCGAAATGGGATTTCAGACTCGGGGCCACAGTACACACTGTACACACTGGCTACATTGCAGTTTTCAGCTGTGCCATAAATTTTTATTTGGCCGCGTGCTTTTGTGTCAAGTTGGACGCAGAAGTGTGAAGAGTGGGAGTTTAGGGGGAGTTATGACTGTCGCTGCTGTTGCTGTTGCTGTTGCTGTTGCTGCTGCTGTTGCCATTATCATTATGCTTTTACACTGTTTTCCCTTACCTGGCCAACAGCTCTTCTTCTTCTACTTTTTTTTTTTTTTTTCATTCAAGCCAACGCACAATGCACTGTTTGTCTTTATTATTTCTTTGCGCTGAGAGTTGACGGCGTTGCCAAACTTCAGCTGGTCGACTGTATGGCAACGCCGCCGCAACAACAGCAATGAAAACGCGACCTATGCCAAAGCGCAAATTGTACGGCAGGTGCTAAAGAGCTAAAGAGCACGAGCAGAACGAACCAGCAGCGGCAGCAGCAGCAGCAGCAGCAGCAGCAGCAGCGGCAGCGGCAGCGGCAGCCACTAAATACATAACACTCGACAAGCCAAGAATCCGACAGCGCGCAGCTTCCGCATTTTCTTTTCCGCTGCATCTCGGCGCTCGCACTCGCAGTCGCACTCCCATCCCAACTCTCCCTCAACAACTCTCTCTCTCTCTCTCGCTCTCTTGGGTGTAATTTGCATTTCAAAGGCATCCTTCCCCTAATTCTCTGTCTCTTCTCTTTATGCCCTTTGAGCATAACGGCTGCACAGGGTATATTCAGCTAGGAAATTATTGTGCAATCATTTCATGAATATGATAAGAAAACAATGTTATTGTGCGCTAAGAAAACTTCAAGATATTTAAATTATTTTACGGAGTAAACTTGGGAATTGTTTGAGAAAAATTGTGAATAATAGTTCTTATTAGGGATATTCCTCTATTTAAATCTATTTTAATAAGAATTAGATATTCCTGTTTAATCTAAAAGCGGAATGTCTTGAGTGAATAGTGAAAATGATAATAATAATGAGCAATAATAACAAAAATATCAATAATAATGAATAATAATAATGATAATGATACAGATTTTTAATAATAATGATGTATAAAAATAATAAGAAACCAAAGAAAAATTATTTTAATTATAATAAGAAACGAATAATAGGAATAATGTTAATGCTAATGAAGATGCTTGAATGATAATAAAAATGAATATGATAGTGAATAATGATGATGCTAATGAATTTGATTGACTGCTAATGGTGACACTAATATAATATGAATGCTAATGGTAATACTAATATAATACAGATAATAAGCCTAATGATAATGATAATAAAAATGAATGAATGGAAATGGCAAAAATAATAATATAATATGAATAATAAGAGCAATGATAATGCTGATGAAAATGAATAAATGCCAATGACAATAATAATATAATATGAATAATCAGAATAAGAATAGCATTAGCATTAGTCAATAATTGAATAGTACGGATATTAATAATATAATATGAATAATAGGAATAATGATAAGGCTAATGAAAAATATTGAATAGTAATGGCAATAATAATGTAATTGATTGATGGTTAAAAATAATGATAATGACTATGAAATCAAGGAATAATATTAAATCAATAATAAGGATAATGACAATGAAAATGACGAATGTGTAAAGATAATAATAAAATTATTGGAATATAAAATAAATCTTAAGGATATGTGTACAATAAAAAGAAAAATACTAATAAACATAATAATAACAATACAAATAATATGAATAATGACAATGAAAATCACAGAATTAGTAGTGTTGGCAAGGATATTAAAAATAGAAATAGGTATTATAATCCAAACAAGAAAGTTACTTCAAAAATATCAGAGATACTCGATTCTAGCAATCGCTAAAGTACAACTGTTAGACACAGTTAGTTTCAGACTTTACAGGGCTCGCGACTAGTCGTCTAGAATGTTGATTTGATTAGGGCAAACGGTATGCCCATTGTAAAGCGCTTTGTGCACCGCGGCATTACCATTTTAAGGGGGGATGACTTGCTGCTGCTGCTGCTGCTGCTGCTGTTGGCTTTTTTTCTTCTGGTTTAAGAGCGGTCGCTCATCTTACTCCAATGACCCGTTTTTTATTTCGTTTTTTTTTGCCTGCTACTTTTTGTACTTTTTTTGCTGCTGCTGCTGATGCTGCTGCTGTTGTTGTTGTTGTTGTTGCAGTGCCTTTACTTTCTTTTGGTTGGTTTTTAGGACAGCTTTGTTGTATCTGTAGCCCGTCCATCACTCTACTCGTCTGCTGAGGGGCAGCTTGCATTCAATCGTGCTTATCTGATGTGTTTGCCTGGACGGCAGGCAGTCAGGCATCAGCTGGCTCCTTTTGCCCAAGATGTTGTCTGATTTTCGGTCTTTATGCTGTGTGCGCTGTTGCTTTTGAGTGTGGCACTCGAGATGGCAGCGAGTCCTGCTCCACCTTAACATTTTCTTTTCTGTATATACATGTGTGTGTGTGTGTGTGTATGTGTGTGACATTTCTGTATCTCTACACACACATGCGAGTGTGTGCGTGTGTGTTTGGCCTCTCAGCAGTCGCGCCATTTCAATCAGCAGCTGTTGGCGCAGTTTACTTCACATTTCATTTTCCAATTCTCTCCTTCTCTCTCGCACGCTTTGGCTGCCACTCAAACGTTAGCTTTTTTGTACCTTTTGGCTGGCACACACATACACACACACACACACACATGCTCACACTCAGCGCTGGTTGTGCACACCCAAGAGCTAACCACACAACCGACACTTCAATCATATTTTGCTGCAGCGTCGCAGCGCTCCGAGATTTCTTCACAGAGATTAAAGTGCACTTTGGTGTTATCTTTCCCAGCAGTCGCTTCGACACCCAATTCAATCCAGCAACTCATCTTCGCCCCCCTCCCCCCCTCCCTGACACCACCACCACCCCTGCCCTTTGCTTCAACCCACTTCTAAACTGAAGCAACTTGCACTTGTACAAGATTTTTTTTCTCCTACTTTCTGTGCCTTTGGCTTTCTTCTTGTTTCTTGTTGCTCCAATTGCACAAAAGCCACGCGCTCGACTTATGAATTTTACAACTTCCCGTTGCTAGCTGGGGCCGAAGCGTTCGGGTTTGTCCCTTCCTTAACATGCGACTGCCAAGGGGATTTCCAACACAACAATAACAACAACAACAACAACAGAGAGCAGTAGAAGAAGAAGAACAAGCGTCAGTCAGAGACAAACGGCGCTCAGACATGCAAGCGGCTTTTGTATAGCTTCGAGTTGGCAGCGAGGGGGGCGGAGTGGGTGAAGCAGGGGGAGGTAGGGGGCTCGGGGTCGAGCCATTCGACCGTCTCCTTTCCCACCAATTCGGGCCACTTGTGACCTCTGCAAGATGCGCAGCAAAAATGAAAAATAATCCCAAATTCAATTGCAAATGAAATTGAGGGCGAAAAAAAAACGCCCTTACAAAGAGCAGAGCAGAGCAGCAAGCAGAAAGGAGCACCCGCATACCATTACAACAACAAAATCCCTACAGGCCAACAAAAAAGAAAGCAGAAAAAAACAACAGACGCTTTTCACAATTTGTTCGCTTTAAACATGTAAAGAACGCGTTTGAGCCGAGCACATGCAGCTCCAGCTTCAGCTCCAGCTCGAGCTCCAGCTACTTGCGCAATCAGAAGTCAACACGGCTCAAATACCCATTAAATGTGTTTGCCAAAGAAAAGTGCTGGACACTTTTTCTTGATTTATCTATAAATATCGCTTATGGAATTTCAATGTTTTGCTCTCTATGAAAGTTTTTAAGGCAGTTTTTTGCTTTTATATGCTGTTTTTTAAAGAGAGAGTTCTCTCTCAGTATTTCCCCTTCTATTTGGAGCTCTTCCTCCTTCTATCTGTATTTATCTTGCCTTTTCTCTCTCTCTCGCTCTCTCATTCTTCCTATCCCTCACTTTTTCTCTCCCTCTTATTCTCAGCAGCTTTTTGCTTTTATATGCTGGTTTTTAGAGAGAGTGTTCTCCTTCTCTTTCTCTCTCAGTATTTCCCTTTCTATTTAGAGCTCTTCTTCCTTCTATCTGTATTTATCTTGCCTTTTCTCTCTCTCTCGCTCTCTCTCGCTCTCCCATTCTTCCTATCCCTCACTTTTTCTCTCCCTCTTATTCTCAATCTTAAGCTCTTTCTCTGCCTATCGCTCTTTCTCTCACACTTTTTCATGATCTCTTATTCTTATTCTTAATCTCTCTTTCTATCTGTATATCTCATTTTCTCTCAATGTCTCTTCCTTTCTGCAGCTCAGTTATTCTTTCATTCTTTCTATCTGTATCTCATTCACTTTATCTCGCTCTTTCCCTTTACTTTGCTTTTGTTTCTCATTCTCTGTCTCTCGCACCTTTTCTGTCTCGCTCTCTTTCTCTGTCTCTGTCTCTCACACTTTTCCATGCTCTCTTACTCTTTATCTATCTCCTTTTCTCTCACTTTCTATTCCTTTTCCTCTCTCAGTTATTCTTTCTTTCTCTTTATCTATCTGTGATTCCTGACTCTCTCTTTATCTCGCTCTTTCTCTTTCTCTTACATTTGTTTCTCTCTCTCTCTCACACTTTTTCTATTTCTCTCACTCTTTCTCTTTGTCTCTCTTCTTATTTCTTTTTTCACTCTCATTGCCTTTTTTAATCTATCTGTCGCTCTCTCTCTCTCTCTCTTCCTCTCTCTCTGGCTATAAATATTAGTCTCTTTTTCGTTTTCTTTCTCTCTTTGTCTTTTCTTTTAATCTCTCTCTATTTCTCTCTCTTACACAAGCACACATTCTCTTTCTCTAACATTTAATCTTAATCTATCTTTTTCTCTTGATTTTTCTTTCAGTCACTCAATGTCTTAATCTCTCTCTCTCTCTCTCTCTCTCTCTCTCACTGTTCCTCCCTCTGTCTGTAATATTGATACTTGTCTCTGTTGTTTTCTGAAGAGAGCGCATTGATTTCGTCATTTCTCTTTGTGTCGCATTCGTAATTGAAAAGCTGCTATAACTTTTCATAAATTCTTGTCCAACTTATGTCCCCTAATATAGAATCGCTCTCTTACCCAAAATGTGTATTGCCCGATTACTTTTAAGTATAAATTGTGATGCTGCTGCTGCTGCTTCTGCTGCTGCTGCTGCTTGAGCTGTTTGTTCCTTTCATTTCGTCGAATTGTTATAAGTATATAATAAAAAATTTAATAGCATACAAGAGGGCGTCACATGCTGCTAAATGCCACAGGCACAAGTTCGCTGGGCGTTCCATGCACATGAACGGGGCGTGGCACGCTCAGCGTGTGTGTGTGTGTATGTATGTTGCTGTATGTGTGTGTGTGTGTGGGTGTGTGTGTAAATACATTACATATAATTCATTGTAATTTGCTTTTATTTTGTAAATGATTTGATTATTTTGTTCTTGTTGCTCCTTTAGTTTTGTTTACTTCGTCGTCATTTCCATCTCAATCATCATCATCATCAGCAGCATCATCATCTTGATTGTCGCCCATGTCAACGTCAACGTCAACGTCGTCGTTATTTGGCTGCCTTAAACTGTTTACTTTGCAATTGTTTTTCTTTTTTTTTTTGTTCTGTTTGCATTTATATTATTATTTGTTTTAATTAAATGAAAAAATGTTATAATTTATGCCAGGCATTGCATGTGTGTGAGTGCGTGCGCGTGTGTGTGTGTGTGTGTGTGTGTGTGTGTGTTTGCTAAAGATTGAGCCTTTAATGCCTCAAAGGATCAAATTTAAGCAGCTTATGAATGCCAGCAACGATGCCAATACTCAGTAGGCTTTAGCCTGAGCAGCTTTGCAAGCGAAAGCAACTAACAAAGCTCATTAACAATTTAATTTAAAGGCTTTTCAATGTCTCAACTCCATTCCATTCGATATGAGATACTTAAGAGCATTTGCTTATGTGTTCGCTTAAGCAGCAATTGTATTTATTGAAACTATCATATAAAATCTATATACAATATATTATTTAAATGTAATTCTTAATGAAGCTTTGCAAGCACTATGTTGGACAAGCTGCGAAAGGGCGCTAACTGACTGCATAATACTCGTGTCTGGCTAACAAATAATTACAACTTTTTCAACTATTTTTGTTTTAGGATACTGTAAAGGGTTGACCATTTAAATAATATATTGATTATATAATATCTAATTTTTTAATATTTATATTCTAGACTGATTCTGGAAATTTACTATTATATTTTCAAATATATTAAAAACAAGAAGAATCAAATGAAATTTGTATATATACATTATAAAAAATTATATTTAACTTTACTAGAGTTACTTAATTTTAAATTTAAAAAAAATCAATGTTTTATAATTGCATAAATATAAATATAATATAAATATATATAAATATATAAATATAATATAAAATAAAAATATAAATAAATATAGTTTTTTGTATATAAATATTTATTATGTTATATTGTTTATTCTAGCTGAAAACTGTGGAAAGTAGCATTTTCTTTAGGTTTTTCATGTTATTGAGCTGTGTCTTTAAATCAGTTTTGGATAACCTTTAAAACAGAGCAACACTTCTACAGGTTTTTCCAACATCATAATCTATATCCACGTTATATATGTTTCTATTTATATAAGATCTTATATATATATATATCTTTATATAAATTTATATAACTATATATCTATGGAGAACATTAGGACTAACAGAGTTATCAGGTGTGCGAAGGCATTTGAATTACTGCTTTGTAGGCAGGAGTAGTAGTGAAAGAGAGCTGAGAAAAAACGAAGGAGTCAGATCAAGCATGTCAGCGTTAGCTCTTCGCCAAATATAAGAATTATACTATACTTTGACAGCAATATACAACGAGAGTATGACGAGAACGAGGTACCATGCATGCCATGCATGAACGTTTAACGTTCATTTTTTTCTCCACTCTCTTTCAGATTGAAGCCTGAGGTATAGTTGCTTGAACAGTAGAGTATAAATAGCTTTATCGACTTGCCAATGAGCATAGCTACATGAAGTTGACGTTCTATATGGGGATAGTAAGTATTCACTAGCATTTAAATTTATAATTTAAGTTCCAAATGTAAAGATATAGTAACTCATATTTGAAACGAGTTTATAAGTGGTGAATACACACGATAATATGTATATTGTATTTCAAATTTTAAGTCTTCTGTAGCAGCAAAATGCTAAGCATTCATAAAGCTGGCAAAGGGTACAGATAGAAGAGCAGCAAGGCTTACATGACATAAAACCCACATACTCTTGCTCATGTCATGAATGAGTTTAAAGAAATAAACAAAAGTTCTGTAAGGCATTTACAAATGCAAATTATAAATCAAATTTAATTTTATAAAAACAAATTCTTTATGATAGAGTTCGAATTTCAATTGAAATTCTAAAACTTTTTTTTCTTTCTCCAGTTTTAAATTCTTATCTGACATGGACTTTAATCACATATCAACCTCAATAAACATTTCCTTTTTTTTTTTTCTTTTTTAAAATCAAGTAATAAAATTCCTGAAGCCATAAAAATGCCATGCGAAATGAATGGTCAATGGGCAAAGCCCAAACTACAGGCAGCTGTCTAATATATATTTAATTTGGCAAAAATTAGTTTGTCCATGAATAAACATGCTGAATAAAAATTGTTTTATCCCATACGTTGACAGTTTCGAAAGGCAGCTGCCTCAAGTATCGATACACATACACAGGCATACACACTCGCACAAAAACACACTTGAGTTGGTCAAAACAAATCTTCAATTTATTTACACAACGCCCAAAGCCGTCTGAGTTTGTCTGTCTGTCTGTCTGTTTGTCTATGTGTCTGTGGTCATATAATAACGTCTATGTATTGCTATTTTTGGGTAGTATATTTTGTGAGAGAACTGTTGCCTAGCCACTGTGGATGCCCAGCAGCTATAGCTCTTCCTGTCGCCGTCACCTGCGCTTCAACACTTCCAGCATAAAGCCAGACAGACACCAGGCCAAAGCCAGTTGCTCACTTGGCCAAGTCTCTGTGCTCCACCTCCGCCCAAGTGTGATATTACGCATTTTGGCAACGTCCAACGCGGGTGTAGACCAACAAATATACGACTGACACGTGGTCAGACAGACAGACAGTGGGACAGATACAGTATACAGTGGGTTGATTCTAGCGACAACACAAACTTTGCCTTTTCGCATACAAATTAGTTTTGCGACCGAGACTCGTTTTGCTATCTGCTTTTTTGTTTTTGTTTTTGTTATTGTTTTTTTTTTTTCTTTCGTTTTGTTCGCTTTCCGCTCAAATATATTAATATTAAAATGCAATGTGAGCTAGATACGCTAGTTTTTATGTAAATGCGTTAAGCCCAAGTAAGACTTTGGCTCGACTTAGATTTCCGTCTCAGAGCTAAGCTGCTTACAATTAGAGATTACGGGGAAAATGTTTATGGACATGCATGGGCTGACCCAGCAAGAGTGATACTATTTGCGATAACTCTATTGGAGCAGCTATTTAAATTATCGATAACGTTACGATTGCTGAAATATTCGCCATGATCTGTCATTATTGTTGATCAAACTGTATATTAAAATTGCCTTTATCAAGAAGTTTTTTATCGATACACAATATGAAAATGTTTATGGAAATGCTATCGATAACAATTGAACTGCTGAAATATGCAATATTTGTAATTTAATTTGAATAACAATCATAAATGAAGATATATCGATAACTATATTTGAGCAGCTGTTATCGATAACATTAGACTTCTGAAATAAACAAGATTTGCAATTTTATTTGATCAATATCTATATTAAGACTGATTTATATCGATACATATCGATATACAATATATAAATAATTATGAGAAATGTGGAATGACGGAACCAAATTGATGCCATCAACGATAACTAACAACTGTTCAAGCTATCGATAACATTTCAAGAGCTGAAATATTTTCAATATGATTTCATTAACAAGTATATATCGATACTTATCGTTACATTGGTTGAGTGCATCTCTAGAATTCATAAATAATTTCCCAATTTCCCTTGCCTAATTGTTATGGCTATTTAATTCGTTGTACCTGTGCAGATTGTGTGCTCAGATCCCTATCTGAGCTATTGGCCATGCCAGCGCTGCTTGTCACTCAATTCGAGTGCCGTTGCAAAGATAAACAAGAATTTGTGAAGAAGACGAGGCAGAATGGTTAGTTAGAGCCTAAAAGCAAATGAAAATGGTAGCCAAAGCAATTTGCGGTCCAGCCAGGATAATGACAAGCGTGTGTGTGTGTGTGTATGTGTGTGTGTGAGGGAGCCAGAGAAATGTCCATATAGCAATGAAATGACAGGACATCAGTTCCAAGTTTCAGATACACAACTTTGAGTGCGTGCAAATGATGTAGAAATAAGCCAAGTCTTTCGCCTATGCGTGTGTGTGTATCGTTCACTAATTAACGACAGAATAATTTGCCATGCCATGAATGAAAACGAGGCTGCAAAACTACGGACAACTAAAGCTCTTGTTAAGAGTCTACGTCGTGGGCACAAAAGCCTATGTGGGCGGGGCTGGGGGATGGGGGAGGGTAAGGATGGTATTGCCTCTCGGTTCATAGTATTAGAAAAGTTCATTTGGCAAAGCAACTGTTTGGCTTTTGGCCCCTAAGCTCGCAGCCAGCCGTAGGCAGCGCATCAGTTGCCAAAAATTTTTGCATGCAAGGCAAAGTGCAATATCAACAAGCGGCCAGAGACCAAGAGACACAAGTAGACTGGCAAAGTTAGAGAAAGAGACAAAGAGAGGGAGATAGAGAGAGAGATAGAGCGATAGCACATAGAGGACAATACACATATGTATATGTCGACTTGTCACACAATGCACAAAGTTGTTTCCATGGGACAAGTGCCTGGAATTGGACACATGCGGACACAGATACACACACACTCACACACAGACATACACAGGATAGGCTGGAATTTGCCATGCAGGCGCTGGTAATGCTCCAAGATAAGAAAGCAATGAGTAGATGTGAAAAGGCGATAAAGTGGCTAGGGCAAAGAGTTTTACCAAGACACGCACATACCCACACACATGTATATATACATATACACTCACATATATATCAGCCCATATATATTCAAATTTCCATTGCATGCAATTTGACCATAAAACAAATGAAACATTGCGGTTTTATTTTGGGTTTTTCCTTTTTTTCTTCGGGTTTTCCTACGCATACCTAAAAACATCAAACATCAGTTAGTGCAGAGTGAACATGGTGAATAGACAGCAGTCCATTGTGAATGTTGACTAGCTGAGTTGTGTGTGTGTTGAATAGTGAATAATAGCTTATCCTGTTGTAAGCGACTGGCCGAACCATTGAAATTGATGTTTACGCAGATTATTCGCAGAGATTCAGAAGCAAACAAAAAAAAAAAAGAGAAAAAAACAAGACATACAATAGCAACAGGAAATTTGCGGTTTGCCCTAACACTGAGCGAAATATTAGCAGTATGTGTGCGCAAAAATATAAATAAATAATTATAAATAAAAATATAAAAAATAAGAAAAACTAACATTTTTAAAAAAAAAATTCACTAAAATTTTGTATTTTTTAAAATTATTATATTTTAAGTATATTATGTTTTTTTTTTTTTTTAATTGAAGTATATTATAAACTGTAAAAAGTCAAATTAATGTCTATACATATTTAGAAAAAATATTCAAATTATGATTGCCATGAAGAGAAAACGAACCTAAAGGTTTATAAAAATGTTTTTTAATATATTAATATATTTTTTTAGAAATAAATTAAAAATTAATATGAAGAAAAATAAAATGTTGCTTGATATAACGAAAACATATTTATATGTAATTAAATATTTTTTGTTAATATTTGTTGAGTTTTTCTTGTCAGGCAAAACTTTTAAAAATGTTCAAAAATATTTCATAAACTAAATCTATATATCAGATTTTGAAAAAAAACATTTAACTGCTCTTTTTTCTTAAAAAAACCCAAAATATTATTTAAAATTTTTTTTTTAAATAAATATTTTATGTAATTTTTATTATTTTATAAACCTAAAAATAATTTATATACTTTATAAATTTTTTCAAAATAATTGAGAAAAAAAACATAAATTATTGAATCTTTTTCTCAAAAGACACTGAGAAAATATTTAAACAAATATTTATATATATATAAAAAAGAATATATATTTTGTAAAATATAAAAAATGTAAGCGAATATTTTAAACTCATTAAAACATTTATGCACAAGATTTTGTTTTTAAAAAACATTAAGTCGATTTGAATTGAAAGAATGATTTGATTAAATGAAACAAAAAAAAAAAATAATAAATAAAATAATAATAAATAAAATAATAATAAATAAAATAAAATAAATAAATAAAATACTGTATATTTGAATATATGTATAGAAGCTCTTTCAATTTATAAAACTCAAAGTTGAGCAATCTTGAATTCTTAAATACTTACAAAACTACTTGATATCTGACAACAAGCTGCTTGTCAGCTCCACGCACATTCAAGATTTATTTAAGGAAAGAAAAACACAAAAAACAATTGTTGATTGCCTTAACTGTTAAACATTATAAATTTAAAATTTAACAAGCTAAATCTGACAAAATATTTTTATTTATGCCACAATAAATTTGAGAGAACAACATAAATTACTGAAGAATAGCCCAGACAATTGCTAAGCTGACAAATCTGACTAAAATTGTGCGAACGCAGCTTGTTGCAGTGTACAACAACAACAACAACAACAACAAACAACAGCCAGGACAACAACAGTACGAGCGCTTCATTTCCTCTATTGCAAGCCAAAACGGAAGTAACAAATATCATCAGGCCCAATTGCATTTGTGGCCGAAAAGTGGAAATATTTACTTGGACTCCAGAGTTGTTGCTGTTGTTGTTGTTGTTGCTGGTTTTTTTTTTTTTGTGGAGAGATTTTTGGTCGGGGGTTGTTTGGTTGCTTTGATGGTGCGGGTGCGGGTGCAACTTTGATGAAGGATACTTAGTTAGTGGACTGCCTTCTGGGCAAAAGGCAGACCAGCAGACAAGTACATTAGATAAAAGGCAGGACAGACAGAGAGACAGACAGACAGCAGCAGGCAGGCAGGCAGGCAGGCAGGCAGCCGGACTCCAAAGGACTCCAAACGACTCCAAAGGATACCAAATGAAGTGCAGCAGCAGAAGATTTCGTGTTTGGGCATGATAAACGTGGTTTATGACTACGGTGCTTACGTAACGTTTATGTCTGCCAGCATTCAAACATAATCTAAAGCCGTTAACGAGGCATTTGCCAAATAGGCTGAGGCACACTTCAAAATTTGCACAATAAATCCTTCAATAAATACGAGAATTTTGCATAAGCAAAACAATGGTGGGGCGAGCGAGTAGACAAGAATATATTATATTTCCTATTTAATGCAGAATTTGAAGTGAATGAATATGTATGCTGATGCTCTGTCTAAATGAACTGAATAGCTGTGAATTGGTAAGGATTAGGAATTTTGTGTAAACAACTTTGAGGTAAGAGTTGGTAAATTCTTATGTACTTTGTGGCATATACTATATATGTATATTATTTTTAATTTGCCCTGAACTTATTGATAATGGGATTTTAGGATATAATGGAGGTGAGGCACAGCCCATAAAATATCTATATTCTTGAATAGCATTATATGCTGTATAGAAATTTTCGTAGCCTAAGCAAATTACGAAATCACCTTTTATTATATTTTATACATATATATATATATATATATATATAGAGAGAGAGAGAGAGGGGTTTTTAATTATATATTATATATTTTTCAACATATATTTATTTTAAAAAAATATTTTTTTTGTATATATATTTTAATTTATTTTTTTATTTATTTTTATGTTATTAATTTTGATTATTATCAGACTTTCAAACAAGAGTTAAGCATCTTGTTAAATTTTATTATATATTAATAATTTTCTGGCAATAATATTCCAGTTTATTTGTTACTTAACATTCTCCAACACAATGCTCAAGAAATCTTATGAAAAATTCAAAATACTCATTAGGATTTCATTGCTAAGAATACGCATAGCGAAATGTTTGGCAATGCAATTGGTAAATAGTCAAGTGCTGGCAGTAGTTGGACTAGTTGCTCTGTTGTTGTTGTAGCTGTAGTTACTGTTGTTGTGTTTGTGGCTGCTGCAGCCACAGCAAATTGCACTTGCCAGTCGAGTCGAGTCGAGTCGAGTCGTGTCGAGTCGAGTCGTGTCGAATCGAATCGCATCGTATCGAGTCCTGTTTTGAAGACAACGTTGCTGTTGTCATCGCAGTCATTATCAAGTGGCCGACACTGTGCACGCCCACCAATACCAGCGTTGCCCCGAAAATAACCAACAGTGAAGCACTTAAAATCGACCACATGACAGCCGCCAGCGGGTCTCTAATACGCCAAGGGCTCACGCAGCCCAACGCCACCACCAACCACATTCACCCACTCGCTCTTAAGCCGTCTGCCATAATCGATGGCTGTCTCAGTTGGTGTGCGTGTATGTGTGTGTGTGTGTGGGAGTGTGTGTCCCTGTGTGTGGGTTTTTCATTTTTGGATTTGAAGTGCCAGCTAAACCACAATTTTCGGTTCAATTTAAACTTGCTGAATGAAGTGTTCAGTGTTGTTATTTTTTTTTTTATTATTTTGCTCTTGTTGATTCTACTTCTTGTACTTGTTATTCTTTTTGACAGCTGCTGCTGCTGCTGCTACAGCTGCTCGACTTGCTGTCTACAAAGGTTTTTATCTCAGTTATTGACGGCATTTTTATTAAAAGTATTCTGTAGTTATGATACTCTCACAATCATTAGTCAGTTCGCTTAGCTACACAAAACATTTGATTGCTTATAGAGAGGATAAAAGCAAAACTTGATTGAAATTTTGCATTTATGTAAGACAAAATGTAGAACAAGAAATAAAAATTAAAAATAAAAATTTAAAAAAATAGTAAAAAATAAAAAATAAATAAAAACAATATAAATAAAAAATAAAAAGAAACAAACAAATTTTAAAAAAATTATAATAATAAAATAATTATTTAAATGTGAATTTTGCATATATAACGATTTGATATATCTTTCTTTCTTTCCTCTTATATTCTTTCTTTCTTATTGAAATTTACATACATTTACATTCCCATATGGAGATGTAGAATGAATTCTAAAAGACAGTTTTGATACGGTTATGTAAGCTTGAAGCAAAACGATAGACGATAGACAACAGAACATCGAAGAGAGATTCATAAAAGATAGCAGACAGAAGATGACAGAGATGAACTCTTAGAAGACAGTTTCATAGAAGATAAAGGCTAGATATAAGCGAGATTTAGAGAAAATATAAGATCGAAGTTATTTTCTTAGAAACACTGAGTTTTATTATTTTTTTTTTTAAAAGAAGCAAAAAAAATGTAATAAAAATTGTGTACGCTTTAAAATGCATTGAAACATATTATATTTATATTAGAATAATAACAAAAATTTAGTAACAAACCAAATGAACAAATTTGCTTAGGTATTAAAATAAGATTTATTCAAAGAAAACGAAAAGGAAACCATTCAGAAAATGTAGCTATAAGCCAATTGGATAAGTGCACAAAAAATCCATGTTTAGTTAAACTTATCATATTACGAGCAGGTTATGCTGAAATGGGTCTTGAGCCTGCAGAAACCCAACAAATTTTTACTACAACTCTTCTAAAGCCAAACAATTTCAATACAAACTATTCAACTTAAATTGAAAAGCTTTTTTATTTTTTTTATTTTGTTTTTAATATATATTCTCTTAACATTATAAAGTTTCAAGTTTATTATATTTATTTTCACTTCCATCAGCTTGTTCACATTTCGGCATTTTATTATCCAACTCATTTCAACAAATTTGCATTGCTCTTATTTATGTTAATTTTAATGTGTAAAATCTAATTTCTGGTTTCGTCAACTTTAAAGTTGCCCACTGAAAATATGTACGCAACTTGGCCATTAAAAAAAAGAGAGAGAGAGAGAGAGAGAGGAGGGTAGTTCAAAAGCAGCTTTGCTCTGACATTCAACGCCAAGTTAGTCAACTAATACACCTGTATAAACTGCACGAATTGTTATCACCCACACTCCCTCTCTCTCTCTCTCTCTCTCTCACTCTCTGAGTTGCTATTGTTCCAGCATAAACTTGGAAAATACATCATTTAGGAATACGAGTGAATATGGGCACGTTTAGAAAAGTTTTTATCCTAATGCCCCTTTTAATTAAACTCAAACACATGACCCGTTGATTCCCTAAGCACACATTGAGTTGCCACAGTGCACGCACACACACACACACACACACACACACACACACACACACACACACACACACACACACACACACACACACACACATATATATATGTGTATATGTTAGGTAGCCAACAATTTATGGCCATTGCCAGAGGCTATATATATATATATATGTATGTATATATGTATGCATATAGAACGGCATCCACAAGGACACTCTCTGACAACTATTCAAACAGAAATTTAATATTTTAGTAGTTAAATTATTTGGCACTTGTAATAAAACAAACAACTTGCAGCCACGTTGCCCCTCACTCTCTGCCTCTCTCTCTCTCTCTCTCTCTCTCTGTGTCGCTTTCTCTCTCTTTCTCAGTCCAAAAACTGCATGGAACAAGTGCAAAGTGGTAAAATGCAAAAGTTTTCTGAAGCCGCTGCACAAAACCGCATAACGGCGCATGAGTTTTTCGGCCAGCAATATGGGCATGGCTATGCTGAACTGGGCTGAACTGGGCTGGTCTGGCCTGGGCTGGGCTGGGCTGCGCTGGTCTGATCTGGTCTGGTTTGGGCTGGTTGGAAAACCTCAAAATATTCAACAGCCGAGCACTGAAGGCTTCTTCGTCTGGCAGCAGTTGCCTTGGCTGACCAAATGTTGTTAAATAGCACGAGCAAAATGTAAATATAAATTTCCAGCTCAAGATTTATGCATATTTTGAGGCAAGACAAGCAAATTTCTGACTTCGAGTTGAGTTGCGTTGAGTTTTGTTGCTTGGCAACATAGCAGCCATACATACAGCTCCCCCCCCCCCCACTCGAGTGTGCCATGTGTATGCTAAATTTTAAAATTTGTTCGAAATTGTCCTTGGTTGGATGCTGCTAGTGCTGCTGCTGCTGCTGCAGCTGCAGCTGTCACAAGGACATGAACTGCAGCCGTTTGAATTATGGTGCAAGACATTGGCTTAAGTCCTTGCCTCAATGCTCTCTCTCTCTCTCTCTCTCTGTCTCTCTGTCTATCTTTCTCTTACTGCACTGGCATATGTGCATGTGTAAATGCAATTGGCCACATTACGCATACGCCATGTACCACATGGCCATGTGACTCGACTATTGTCATCTCTAACTGGCTTCTTGTTTATGCACATTTGCATATGTGTGTGTGTTTGTGTTTGTGTGTGTTGTGTAATTGGAAAAATTGCTTAGCAAATGGCAATTCTTATTTAAGTGTTGCTTAAGAGCTATGCTACAGCTGATCAAGTAATTACAGATCATAAATAGGTCAATGAAATAATTTTAAAAATTTTAATAAAATAAAATCTTTGCTAAAAGTTTTCCTCATCATAACTTGCTATACAATATTATTTCTTTGCCAACACTGGCTGCCCTTAAAAGTATGCTACACGCTGCACACAGAACGTGAGCGGACGGAAACGAAATTGATGACCATCATAATTTCTTGCCACATGCACTTGCCAAGGGCCATGCCTCACCCACCCCTCCACTCCGCCATGTATATCAATAAATATTTGCGTACAGGCTCGTCAAAAATGTTTGGAAGACGAGACTGCCGCATGGCAAAGCCAACCAGTTAAGGTTCGTGTGATCGACCCAACGCCAAAAAACCTCAATCGCCGCAGCGAGCGAGCGAACGAAAACGATTTTAGTGTGTGCGGAATGTCCAACAATTCAATTTACCGCAAAACTCGTTATTACGGGTAGCTAGCTGACTGGCTCACACTCTGGCGCATCCACCTGCATACCGGTGCACATACATATGTATGTATGTATATGTATATATATATATATATATATGCATATTTGGGCAAAAATTGTTGCCATTTGGTGTGGAAGCTGTTGCTGTTTTCCCCATTGCCAAGTGCAAAAAGTATTTAAACCTGTCGTCTACCACACCCACGCACACACAGACCACGCCCACTGGCCACACACACCTAGTGCATGCACCCACCCGGCCAGCATTTGTTGTGGCTCTCACGTGTCTGTCTGCCTGCCTGCCTGCGTGTGTGTGCGTGTGTGTGTGTGTGTGTACATTAAAATTTATGCAAATGTTAAAGTGTGTGTGAAATGGCCTCGGCTCGCCTTTGTCTGCTCGCCAACAATGCAAATTGGTGGAAACTGTTCGGCTTAGAAGCGGGTTTGGGGGCAATTGTTGCTGCCGCATGCTGCGTGATTCTCAGCACGAAATATTAAAATATTTCGAATGACAGGACTGTGGTTGTGCATCCTTTAACATGTCAACGGTTTTTTTCTTCTTCATTTTTATGAGCATGGTTTAGCAATTAAATGGCTATCTAAATTATTCAAATGGCTAATAAAATGAGCACGATTTTATTATTTCGTGCAGGTTTGCAAATGGTTTTTGGTTTAGTTTTAGCTTTCATAATGCAAAATTTTTGTTGTTTATCACGAAAGTGAGAGAATTGCAAACAGAAAAATATATTTTTTTTGTCTTTATAGTAAATAATAAATAAAATAAAAAAATTAATTAATTATAAAATAAAAAAAAATACTAAAAAACAGTGTAAATAAATAAAAAATAAATAATAAGAATTTGGAATGTTTTTATATAATTAAACCGATAAGTTTTAGACTAACTTAGGATTGTTATTGGGACTTTTTTAATCTATTTTTAATATTCTTATTTATTTAATTAATGTGCATTATTATAACTTTTATTTTTGCTATTGTAAACATTTTCATTATCATTCTAATAGCATTGACATTGTCCTTGGCATTGTCATTGTCTCATTGTCATTCTCATTCAAATCATTATTCTCTTTCTTATTCTCGTTCTCATTATTATTCTTATTGCCATGTTCATTGTCATTGTTATTGTTATTGCGATTGTTATTGTCATTCTCATTCTAAATCTTGTTCTTATTCTGATTCTAATTGTCATTCCCGTTGACATTCTCATTCTGATTCTCTTTGCCATTGACATTGTCATTATCATTGCGATTGTCATTGTGATTGTCATTGCGATTGTCATTGTCATTGTCATTGTCATTGTCATTGTCTCATTGTCATTCTCATTCAAATTATTATTCTCTTTCTTATTCTCGTTCTCATTATTATTCTCATTGTCATTGTCATTATCATTGTTATTGTTATTGCGATTGTTATTGTCATTCTCATTCTCATTCTCATTCTAATTCTTGTTTTTATTCTGATTCTAATTGTTATTCCCGTTGACATTCTCATTCTGATTCTCTTTGCCATTGACATTGTCATTATCATTGCGATTGTCATTGTGATTGTCATTGCGATTGTCATTGTCATTGTCATTGTCATTGTCTTTGTTATTTTCATTCGCTTTCTAATTCTCATTCGCTTTCTTATTCTCGTCCTAATTGGATCGTTGGATCACTCATTCTGATTCTCATTGTCATTGCCATTTATCATTCTTATTCTCATTCTCGTTCTCATTTGCATTCAGATTCTAATTCCGATCCTCATTATCAATGTCATTATCAATCATTATTATTACACAATAAAACTATATATTATATATAGTTGCTATATATTATAATCATATTGTTACTTTTATAATAATATTTGTTATCATCATTCATAAAAGCATTTTCCAGACACATTGTGTAATTGTACGTATTATTTTTATTATCGCACCAGCTTCTCTATATATTATAGACTTTATGTATGACATACTTATAGTATATATATTAGATATATATAGTATATATAGTATATAATTTTATCGCATTAAAGCCACAGCTGCCTGCCTGTCTGTGTGTATTTGCACAGTTTCCAGACATCAACAATGGCACAGAAATTGTCAATAAACTGGAAGTTATTGTCACTATGCTGCATTAGACAGCTGTTGCGACAGTTATTTGCTTGGAACTGCCTTCCAATAAATTAATGCAAAACTATATGAAATTTCCCCACTTGGTCAGAGCTTTAGTCTAAATATGTCTGCTGAAGTTTGAAGAGCTGTAGTTAAATTGAAAAAATTGCAAAATATATGAGAGTAAAAAATTACTGTAATACATTAATTATTGACTTGAGCTCAATTCTCTGGAAGATAATGCAGAATATCTATGAATATCTGTTGACAATTTCATTGCTATTCACATTTGCTATGCAAGGCCTTGAAACTTTCGATAATAATAGCAAATCACAGCCGGTGAGTTTCACATTTTTTCATACACCCAAACAAAGAAATGAATTTGCTGTTGTATTTCAGACTTTGAGCTTGGAAGGAGAATGCAATGCATATTGCTTGAACATGGTGAAGCCCATGTTGCAGCAAACTAAGCAACAAAATTTCACAGAACTGCAATCAGAGGCAACAGAGCAAGAGGTAGAGACGGTTCAAATAAAGCTTGACGCTTGCGAGAATGCTACGGGCATCAAAGAGAATCTGTTGAGAGATCAATTGAATCGCAAGATCGCACAGCTAAATGAACTGCAAACGAAAACCGATGCACAGGAGGAGAGTGATAAGAACTTGGAGAATCAATTGAGCAGTGTACAGAATCGTATTGGCATCTGTGAGGAAAGCGTACGGAATAAGGACGTTCAATTAACACACTTGAAGGAATTAAATGTCGTTTGCAATAATAGCAACAACGTTAAAGATGATCTTATTGAGACGAATAAGGCGTTGATCAATAGACTTCATGCCGCGTCAGAGGGTGAATTGATTACATTAGAATCAAAAGATCGTCGCATAGCTCAACTAGAGGCCGATATTAAAATTAATGAAAAAACTCTTGAGGAACAGAAAAATGAAATTGCTCAAGACGATCTAAAGATAAAACAATTGATACACAAGCTTTCTGTATACGATAAACTAGTTAAGAATTGCCATTCGTCGAGCTGTCTGGGCAAAACAACGGATGTACATGTACTAAGAGTGCACGGAGCTGAGCCCTTTCCAGTGTCATGTGACTCGCACCTAGCCGGTCCCGGCTGGACTGTCATATTACGTCGCAGGGATGGTTCGGTCAGCTTTCGTCGCAATTGGAACGATTATAGGATAGGTTTTGGTGACTTAAGAGGTGAATTTTTTATGGGCTTGCACTATATTCATTTGTTAACCTCGTCGCGACGTCATGAACTCTTCATATACCTACAAGATTTCGAAAAGCAAAATCGCTATGCCTACTACGACTATTTCCAAATAAACAACGAACGCGATCATTATCGTTTGCATGCCCTCGGCGAATACAATGGCACGGCAGGAGATGCGCTCTCAGCGCAAAGAAATATGAAGTTCTCAACACCTGATCGCGACAATGATAAAGCGAATAACAATTGTGCCAAAGATTTCGGTTCGGGCTGGTGGTTTCGCAAATGCTATTATTGGTAAATAATACTGGCAAATATATATTATATATTTTTTTTTTAATTTTTTTAATAATCAATTTGTATTTACAGTAATCTTAATGGAAAATATTTCCGTGCAAAGACAACAAATCAATATGGCATCAATTGGTTTGCCTGGCACAACAATCCAATGAAATTTGTTCAAATGATGATAAGACCCAAGCTAACTTAATTCTTAAAATTATGAAAAATTAATTGATGTTTTTTATAAAATTTATTTATATATTAAAGATATTTTTTTTATATTAAAAATGTATTTTTTTATATTTTTATTATTATTTTATATTTTTGTTATTTTTTTTTAGTTTTGCTTTAGAACATTTACTATTTATTGTTGTAATTTTAAAATTTTTATTAAATGCTGAAATATATTTTATCCTATGTTTTTTTTTTAAGCTAATAAGCGCAAAGACGAACAACTTTAAATCGGATGAAAAACGTTTTTAGTAACAAATAGACACAGAGTTAGATTACCAAGAATCATTCCGTAAGCGAAACCATTTCCAATCATTCAGAATTGTCTAATCGACTCATCTCGTTAAGATATCCCAACTACAAAGCAAGAAGCAGCATTTCTGTCTTCATTTAAGAACCTCTAACCACCAAGAATATTTCCTTTCTCTAAAATATAGTTAAGCCATGTGAATGCATCTGTCCAATAATGTTTTGAAATACAATTTTTTCTTTCATAAATATAAACAAGCTACATTCAGCTTTCAGTTTGGTATTAATCATATTAAAGCCCTTAACCTTTCTCTCTTACTAAATAGCATTTCATTTAATACTACGTAGTCCACGTTTTAATCCGAAATATGTAAAATATTCAGCTTTCAAATGAACTCATGTATAATAATTGAAAAAAAAAAGTTTTTAGTATTTTTGCAATTTTTGCTTGCCCCTCAAAGTTATAAATACGATTTTCATACTCATATCAAATACATAGAAATATATTTTACGAGCCAAAAAGTTAAGTGCAAATGGAAGTCAAGAGCACACCGACAATTTCAAATAAATTTTTTTTTGTTCGTGTGTGTGTGTGGACTAGCCAAAAATAAACCATTAAAAGTGACTTGGATTATTGTTGTGTATTTTTTTTTTGTCACGCTGTCTAGAGCCGAGTACAATTGAGTTCAACGCAGCTGAGGCGTTGGGGCAACTGATGCCTTTGCCACGTTTTAATTTGCACAAACATTTATTAAATTTTAAAATCTAATTTGAATTTTCACGCCACACGGCGACAGAGGCGACGATGTCGACGGTGACGACGACGACGACGGCGACGACGCTGCTGACAACAACAAAGGGTTATAAAACTAAACCAAGTGTAACACAAAACAAGTGGGAATATGTGAAAAGCAAATGTGCTCGACTGTAACTTATGCTGCAAAGCAAAGCTCAGTTTTTAAATTAAACTAAAAAAATTAAAAATTATTGAATAGAATAGAATATAGAAAAATAAAAATTAGTATTTAACGTGTAATAAAAAAGATGAAAGCTCAAATGTAAGAAAAGGAAACAAATTTTTAAAGCGATTTTAAATAAATTATATTTAAATATATTTATATTCATTTTAAAATATATTAAATATATATTATATTCATAATAATTTATGTATTTATTTTAATTTATAAAAAAGTGGAAGTTCAATAGTAAAAAATTTAGGAAATTTTAAATTTTTTCAATTTAAATAAAACTTTGAATTTAGAAAAAAAGTTGAAGCTTTATAGTAATATTTAAAAGAAACAAAAAATATAAAACGAATTTAAATATATTTTAATTAATTTACATTCGAAATGTAGTAATATTAACTTTAAAATATATTAAATTTAAAATATAATTTGTAAATTATATATTTATATATATAATATATTTATATTATTTTGTATATTTAAATTGAGAAGTAAAAGAATTTAAATATATTTAATTTCATTTTCATAAAATACTCAAATATAAATATGTATTAAAAATACAAATTTCAAGTTCAAGTTTTGACAAAAAAAAAAAAAAAAAAAAAAATTGGGTGTTATAAGCCTTGCAAACAAAATCTTTTAATAACAATCTGGATTTACATGTTATATGTTTAGTAATTTCTAAAATGTTAGGTTTCTTTTTTTCTTGAAACGGAAAAGAGAAAAATATATAAAATTGAAAACAATCATATTTAACGCACTGTTTAACGATTGTAAATATCAGAATTCACAGAGCAGCATATAAATATATTTTAAGCAAATATTCTTTATAATAGTAATCATAGATATGCCTAACAAGACTTGTCTCGATACACAGCGTAAACGCCTCATGTTTCCTCGTCAATCATTTTATGCAGGGTATCAAGAGACGACAACGAAGCATAGCCAGAACGAACGAACAACGGCAGCCTTGTCGATGTGAAGGAGTCAACGGCAACAGGATGGAACCGAAAAGCAACAGCATGGAATTGATTATTGAGCGAGTGTCGGGAGTTGATGCTGCCACACACACACACACACGCACACAGCTCACTCCCTCTGCCACTCTCTGTGTTACATGTGGATTGTGGGTTAAAAATGGAACACTCCACACGGGACTTAGGTGTCCCGTACATATGCCTGTGCTCGTTGGCGAAAGTTTCTTTTTTTTTTTTTTGGCGAGGCCAGGCTGACGCAAAAGTTATGGCACATTGGTATGCAGTTAATATTCAAGGCCTTTGCCGCCTTGTCGCAGCTGCAATGCATTTTGGAATTTTGCATTGCCGTTGACAGCGGCCCAGTGAAAATTGCAACTGCAAGTTGCATGCATAAACAGCCAGCCAACTGCAACGTTTGGCCAAATGGATTTCAGGCCAAGCACCGATTCGAATATACATTTTGAATGCAGTTTTTGGCTTTTTGGCCAAAAATCGAGCTCTGAGCGAATATTTATTTTTGGCTCGGCTTTTCTTTCCATTCTGTTGCATAGTTTTTTGGGGCGCGACGAGCTTTCTGTGGGGATTAGCAGCCAACCGAGGCAATTGGCATACGAAAACCAAACAACCAAAAAAAAAAAAAAAAAAAAAAAAAAAACTATTTGCCATCGTCTGTGTATCAGAAAATAAATGTGCAGCAATGCACTAAATTGTTGTGTGGGGATTACACAAGTTGAGGTTATGTATACAAATTGTTCTGCTAGTAAGGGTAGTCCTAGATATCTAAGCGCCCAAGAATTTCGAAAAAATTACATAAAATTTACATATTTTGCTTTTGAAATATGCATGCTAAATAAATTTATGCATACAGCAGGGCTATTCCTTAGAGCCGCTCCTTGTATTTAATAAAATATGCATATTTAAGAGAACGATAATCAATGATTTTATAATTTATTTGCCGCAAGTTATATTAAACAAATATTTGTGTAGCTTTATATAATTTTTAATAGGGGTATTCCTAAACACTTAAGGAGCAAATTAAAAACATTTAAAAAAGTCTGAAACATAAATTATGTAAAATGATTAATTTTTAGAAGACTTTTAAACCATTCATTTATATGTAAATTTATTGTCTATTGGGGGCATTCCTTACATTTAAAATAATATTAAAATATTTTTATGTAAGAAAATTAAAAGTGCTTCAAAACGAATTTAAAATATACTAAGAAAGGAAAATAAAGAAGCATGTCTAAATATTTTTAGTAGGGGTATTCCTCAAAATATTATGTGGCTTAGCATTAAGCAGAATAATACAAATTATATAGAACTAATATAACGCTCTCATTTATTTGTAAAAAAAGTATTTCAAACGTAAATTTAGTTCTAAAAAATTAAGCAAGTGAGGGTATTCCCAACCTACAAATTGAATATCAAATTTAAGAATAACTAAGAAAAAAAACCATGAAATATACTTAAAACATCATCCTCTTTTTATTATTTTAAAATTTTTTATGCCACTCATATTTATGTAGATGTGATGTAGATTTTTTGAATAGTAAAGGTATTCCTTCTAGTGAAAATATGTATCGTATGTAAAAGAAACGGAAAAGACTTGAGCTTTCGATGCGAATTCTTTAAATACTGAAAACCTACAATAATCTAAAAGTACCTTAAGGTTTTTCATATATGCTTAAAATAAATATGAAAATTCTATTTAAATTATTATTATTATTTTTCCAGTACAATTTGCCCACATGCATTCACAATTTCAGCTAAACCAGACAAAAACGCCCGGCAAATTCTTCAATGGAACATTGTATCTGTTTATTATCATTCTAGCAATTTCGTACTGCCTTTGAATACCAATGAAGATAGAGAAATGTCATTTGATGCACTTCTCCATTACGGACTTTTATTGATGTTGTCTGTTTGACAGAGCGATATAGAGAGCTGCGAGAGCAGCTGCTGCCACACATCATGCAACATGCAACACATGCACGCAACAGCAGCTATAAAAGTTTTGCAGCTGACAATGAACATGAAAAGCGTGCGGGCATGACGAAAGGAATTGTCAATTTCGCATCTGACACACACTCATATCAGCATTTTATTGTCAGCTGTCCAGCTGTCAATTAAAGCTGAAGTCATAGAACAAAAAACAAACGGCAAACAGTGTAAAAAGCAGGCAAACTATGTTGCTGGCTAGTGAACTCAGCATTGTATACTCTTGCTTCAAATTGAGCTGAGTTCAAAATACATAATACCGAGTGGGGCCCCGAAATGCATCTATAATATAAAATATAAAAATATAAAATAAAAATAACAAAATAACGAATTATAAATAAAAATATATCAAAAAAAATTACATTATTATAATTGTAAGCAAAAATAAATAGAACAAATTATATATTTATATGATATATTTCCAAGAATTTGATGAATTCTTGTAGCATGTTGCTGCTTTTAGTCAAAGGTTCCTAGGTGAACACTGCTTGCAATAGTATTAAGAAATGATATAGTCTTTGGATGTATAAAGGAAACTTTTAGTTGATTTTGGTTTTGGTAACTGAACCCTTATAATCTATAATTTTATTTGAATAACATATCTTCAGAAATTAGATTTTATATATGCTTGTATGATGCAATCCCGTATTCTATATCAGCCAATTTTTTTTCTACATCAGTTAGATCTGGGGATAGAATCAATTTCGAAAAGAGTAAGCTCTACACAAAACTCATCAAGAAAACATATATATTATATAAAATTATAAAAAAATATATAAAAACTATATATCATTCCGATACATTCTATGACAATAAATAGTTTTACCCTCTGTTAGGGTATACAACGTTTTTTTTTTTTTAGCTTTTTGTTCTTTTTTGTTAGTTTAAACCGCTTTAAAAAAAAGTAACATGAAAAATTAGTCATGCGCGATTTTGTTCGGTTCGCTCAACCCCATTAGAGAGGGCAAAACTTCAATTAATGCTCAACCATGTTGCCGTTGGACAAACAACAACAACAACAACAACAACAAGGACAACAACGACAACGACAACAACGAGAATAACACGAGCTACAAATGTTGTTCAGTGAATTCAATTAACCGCAATTTCGCATAGTGTTGGCAACTCTGGCCAGATGCTTTAGGGCTTATCACATTTTGGACAACAAATGCAATTATTCTACAGAGTTTTTACAAAAAGAAAAAGGCAAAATACCAGAAATTAATCAATAAATAAAAAATTAATAAAAAATTAAAAAAAAGTTCATAACCAGCACAACTCTGTCCAGATAACTCAATGTCGCTTGTGCCTTTACAAGTGTTGTAAATTTTTTTATCATTTATTTATTTTATTTTTGTGTGTTTTGCTCGCTCTGTAATTTGTCAGTTGTAATTGCTGTGCACTTTGATTTTGCCGATTGCTGCAGTGTAATTATGCTTTTCAAATTTCAGTTGATGGCCCTTTTGCTTGTTCTAGCCACACGCATGTGGCAAATGAGTTGTTGCATATCTATGAAGTAGTTGATTATAAATGGGATTTCGGGTTTGATATATTGCAAAGAGGCTGAAGGAAGTATATACATATATATTTATGATCAGGATCAACTCAAGTTGAGTCGATTTAACATTGTTCTGTTTGCCTGAGTGTGTCTGTCTGTCCGTCCGCCTTTCTTTGCGTGCCGTCTCGCTATGCGTCCATCTATCTGTCTGTTACTCTATAAGCTACATCTCTATCTAAAGCTACATCTCTATCAAAAATGTATGTCAAATATCAATACCTTCTTCGATTTATTGCATATTATTATATATTAATATTATATATTAAACATTATTTTTTTTATATTATTATATCATTATTTTATTTCATTCAAAGCTTACACGTACAGTCATCTAAAATACATAACTTTTACACAGCTATTTCAATATATCTTCAACTATTATTTCGAAAACTGATTTGTGCAAAAAACAAAAGACAGCAAGACAAATGGCTAAAGACGGTAATTAAATTAACACTAAGTCCATGTCGATTGAGGTAAGCAACAGCCGTAAGACCATCAGTAAATCCAAAAGCATCGAGCAGGGTGTAACGCGGTCTGTGCATGTAACGGAAACCGATACAAAAAGACTTTCTTGAAAATATCAGGCTATAGATGCTGCTGCACGGCTTGCGCCGCGACTGCCAGGCTATGCTGCCGTCCTCTGGCGCAATACTATGCGCTTGGCTTTACTGTCTTTTTAGCCCGTCCCAGCGAATTCTTGCTGGTTCTGGTCACACATTCTTCCTGCTTCTGCTCACTGTTATCCCATTGGATCATAATTGATGGTGTCTTATTAGAGCAGAAGCCGGAGGAATGTGTGGCCGGCATCAGCAAGGAATCGGGCGTGCGGGTTAAAAAGTCGCGGCGCAATCGACGAGGTCTTCCAATCGCCCCAATCAAAGATCGGCTTTGGTGGTGGTGCCACGACAACTGTGGGGACCAGAAGCAAGTCCAGCGCAAAACGAAAGCTCAATTCGAAGCCGCGCTTGCCGGCCAAACGGCAAATAGGAACACGGTCCACCGTTGGCCCAAGCGTCCGTCATAAAGCGCCGAGTTCGCCCTCCGATGGGGCCTTCTTCCAATCGCCCCAATCAAATACCAAGACCATAATTTATAATTTTAAATAATTTTGAAATTTTTTTTTTTGACAGACAATTGTCTCTGCTTCGACATGAAAAATTGGGAAATTGCTTTTTGTAACTATTTCACGATAAGCGTTTCCATCAAAACTCGGAAATACCAGAGAGTTGCCCGCTTATTTTTAGGTGCGTGTGTGTGTGTGCACATAGTGTCAATAATTTGACTATTTGACGCCATTATGAAAAGTAAACAAATTTTGAAAGGTAATTTTCTGCTTCAGGTCAGCTGCCAACTAGACAACTCTTACTTGCTTAGCTAAGATTAATAATATTTCTAGTGAAATTATATGACACCCAAAAGCTCTTAGCACCCGTCCAAAGCATTTGAATTCGTTAGAGAGTGAGAGGTGCAGCAAAAGAATAAGGAAAATATGGCACCTGCTTTAAAAGAACATTGAAAATGTGCAAAATATAAATATAATATAAACAAATATATAATATAAATATAAATAATAATGAAATAATTAAAATTTTACTAAAATTTGTTTTTATTATGATTTATTTTTAATTGTTCATTATATCAGCATACATAGTTCTATCCATGATGCCACAAATCTAAGGCTGTATTCACTTGTAGAAAAAGCATGCGATTAAGCAAGCTTAAGTCTTGCGTTCACATGTTTTCATGGCACCCGCCAGATATAATCAAATCACAATAAACTGGAGTATTTATCAAAAATCATTGCTAAAAACCAAATGAAATACAAAACTAACAAAATTCGTCTGCTATTTCGACGCATAGACACAACTAACTCTCTGATATACGGTGATAAGCTCAACCGACTATAATTATCATTCAGAACTCAATGGCAGGGCGAGCACAAGGAAAAAAAAAAATAGAAAAAGTAAGTAAATCCCTATTCCAATTGGCAGACAGATCCTGCTTGCCGTTAACGCCGGCTTTGCTGTTATTGTTTTTCCTGTTTGTTGGCCATGTTGTTTGGCAATCAGCATATTTGCCGTTTGATACAGTGTGGCACAGTGCTTTCGATATTAGTCAACGATGCATGAAATCAGCGCTCAGCAAAAAGCCAGCCAGGGCGCGCTTATACTATATATATATTTATATATATATATAAACAGGATTTACACACAAGTTGACGCGATGTTGTTTTTCGATGCGAGGACAACGACGCTGATGCCATAGCGTACAATAATTTCCGGCATTTGATAACAACAACAACAACAATAACAGCAGCAGCAAGAGCAATAACAATAATAACAACAACAACAACAACAACAGCAGCAGCAGCAGCAAGAAATGCAGTACAAACAGTTTGTAAACAAACAAATTTCATGCTACGTTTCACCGGAAAGTTCAAAGCCGAGTTGAGGGTTGAACAGAAAAAGAGAGCAAAAATAAAAAATACAAAAAAATAAATATAAGAGTCCAAAATTGACAAGCGGCGGCCGGAAATACAGTGTCTACTTTATATGTATGCATGTATGTGTGTGTATGTGTGTGTGTGTTATTAATATGAATTGAAATCAGGCTGGCTTGCTGCCAATGGCCACGTTAATTGGCAGACATGAAGCACGCACATAATTGAAATCAAGTGCGTTGAGCAGCAACAATAACCCTACAACACTCTATATATAGCATAAAGATATATACGCATATATATATATATATATATATATGTGTGTGTGTGTCTGTGTGTGTGTGTGTGTGTGTGTGGGTGTGTGTGTGTGCAGCGGTCAACGTCGCGCTGTACTGTGCGGTTGGATGAATACATTTTGCATGCGTGGCGACATGTGTCAACTTCTATTAAGTTAACGCTGGTCATTCAACTCGCACCAGTCGCAACCCCACACGCTCTCCTATACTCTCTCTCTCTTTCTCTCTCTCTCTCTCTGTCTTCCACACCCACACTGTCCGCATGTTGCCAGCGGGCATGTGGTGGTCAGCAATTTTGCAGTTGGCAACTGATGCGGGGCTAGAATTAAAAGTGAGACTTGGCCACAAGGCATTTACAGCAAAGAGAAAGAGAGAGAGAGAGAGAGAGAGAGAGAGAGAGAGAGAGAGAGAGCGAGGGGCAGAGAGACAGTTTGAAGTTCTACTCGAGTATGGCAGCAAAGCAAGTGCGAGAGAGAGAGAGAAAGAGACAGCCACAATGTGGAGTAAAAGTTGTATATGGCGCTGGTGCAGCTTGTCAGGCGATTTAGTGGGGACGGTGCGGCCGGCGGGGAGTGCGAAAAGAAAACACTTTTAGATTAACATGCTTGCAAATGGCAGCAAGCGGAAATTCTGTTAAGCGCATTTACTTTACAATGGCTCCACTAATCAAATTTACGCGTCAAGTATTTTACAAAATTAAATGAACATTTTTAGCATGCTGAAATTTAGATGCACGAAGATATTTGTACTACGTGGCTACTCAGTTAAGAGTTTTGAACAAATATGCGAACTATTTTAAAAATGATTTACGTTTTAAGTGGGTAAAAGAAACTTAAGTTATAGAATAATTAACTATTCATTAAGTTTTATTTACGCTGAAGTGGTAAACAATTTTCTATAATAAATCCTATAAAATATAAATATATAAAGTATACACTATTGTAATAAATAATTTAGTATATTCTTTTAATTTTGTAGTACAAATCATGAATACAAATGAAGAAAGAATATTTATAATATAGGCATACTTAAATGAATTCAAATCTGCTAACAGATTGGATCAATAATCAAGCGAGTAAGAGTGCTTAGGCAGTGCCCGACTAGGAGATACCCGGAACTACGTGCTGTTCAGTTTCCGACTTTAAGGAGCCAATGGGCAAAAAAAAGAAATATTCTATTACTATTATTAGTAAAGGCTTTAGGAAAGAATGCTTACTAGCAAGATATATTTAAACAACATTAGTTTGTTATTGTCTAAATTTTTCCATTGATTTCGTGGAAATGGAAAAAGTAATCAAAGGTTTAAAACAAACCAAATTTGGAGAATTTTAGAATAGAAGAGCAGATTGACTAATAGTTGAACGAATCGAGATTAAGTTGCTGTTCTTCCCATTGTAGAATATTTTTTATATAATTATCATTTTTAATGAGTTCATGGTATTAGGAATATATAAAATATATGTTTTAATAGGATGTACATATATTATAAAAAATGAATACATATTTCTATTTATTTTCTTTTATTATATTGATCGAATTTGAAAAAAGTAAAACAAATTATAATTTAAATAAATATGAATTGTTTTGTTTTGCTCCAAATTCTTTTTAACATTTTTTAAATTAATTTAAATTTATTCTCAACTTTTTAAGATTTATAAAATTTTGTTTCATTTATTTAAGTATTTTTATATTTTTTAAGGAAAAATCCTTAATTGAAAAAATATTTAATATAAATATAAAAAAGTTTTTATGTATATTTAGATTTTTTATATCATTTAAATCATAAATATATATTTATACATTCAGTCGTGTTCATGAAAATAGTAGTGCTGTTATACATTTTCAAAACATTTGTAAATTTTGCTATATTAAACATTTATTTGTCAAATATCAAGTATTAAAAAATTAATTACTAAATATTTACAGCAACGCAAAATCGCATGCAATTTTAATTTCCTTTAACTAACTGAACAGGAATAGCAAATGTTGCGTAGCTAAGCGGTTGTTGACATTTATACGCCAATAGTTCCACAACAAGTGGACTGCACCCTGCTCGATGTGGATATATATAGACACGCTATATATATGTATATGTATATATGTTTATATATATATATATATGAATAACGCTCCAAAGAAGTGCAATAAAACAAAGTGTCATAAATAAAATGAGCCGCATTGCATTAATGGCAGTTGCAGGCAACTGCATAAAGCTGCCACGGCCAATGCACTTCGAGTCGTAAAACTAGGGCCACTGCAGGCGCCGCACAATGAAAAAGTGCGATACGGAGTAGAAGAGAGCAAGGAGAGAGAGAGAGAGAGAGAGAGAGAGAGGGACGAATGGAATTGCCTGCCACTTGAGTTGCATTCTGTTTGGCTGTGCAAAAATTATATTACAACAATGTGTATAAATTGTGATTTCCATGCAGCATCCAAGTGGCAAAAACAGAGACTGCTGCAGTCGCTTAATGGAGTCAGTGTGTGAAGTGTGTGTGTGTGTGTGTGTGTGTGTGTGTGTGTGTGTGTGTGTGTGTGTGTGTGTGTGTGTGTGTGTGTGTGTGTGTGTGCGTGTGTGTTCGTGTGTGTGTGCGTGCGTATTAACCCCTGCCTGTGTGTGGGAACGTCTTGTGTACGCTTCGCTACTTGCCAACTGGCTGGCAGTGTGTCAAGCCCAAGAGTCCTGCAACATGCGTGTCCTCGCTTGGTTGATTTTAACACACGCACACATACCGAGACGCATTCACACAGCCCAACAATGTAATCAAAGTGGGGGGGGCGCAAGTGGCGCCATAAGCCCTACGCCCCATTCTACACCCTCTGCTTCGTCTTCTCTCGCACTCACTCACTCACTCACTGACTCCCTCCCTCTCTCTCATGGCAGCAACTGCTCATTTCTAGCACAAAGCTTAATATGCTGCTAAATGGCATTAAATGGGGTAGCGAATGGCTGGTCGAAAGGGTGCCAAGAGTAGTGCACTACATATTTGATAAGCTTTGCAAGCGTAAACACCTCGACATCGTTGGCTTTCTTTTCCATACCCTGTATCAATTAATAAAGTTGTTTACGTATTTAACAGGGCTGTAGGCGAAAAGTTTGTCCTTTATTAGTTTTAAGAACAAAGTTGCTGACAAAAAAGTTGCAAACTGCATGATAATCGATAATCGATAAATACATATGTATATCGAAAAATTGTAATTAAGCAGAGCTCAAGTGTGAAAAGTAGTTAGTTGGAGCAGAACATGGCCCAAAAGAAACGATAATCAAATGGAGACATTTTTTTTCGATAATAAATACATTTTAGCCAATTATCGATAACTAGAAATTTGCTTTCAATGATTGTAAAAATCACATAATTAGTTAAATAGATAATGAAGTAGTTGATACATTCTATTTTATCAAATTGATATCTCGATAGTGTTAATAAATGTGATTAGGTCCATTACTACTAGCAGCCATTCACGCTTTATCGATAAATATCAATACATGTTTTAAACCTATTCGTAAGATTGAATTCAGTTTAATTTAATACTTTCCCGTCTTCGATTAATATTTGAGCTTCAAACTCAATATCGATAAACAGTTTAGAGATAAGTATCGTTTAATTTATATAGATATTTATGAGCATATTTTCAAGATTCAATTCAATTTGATCCCTTTACATATTCGATACCTATTTCCACACTAGTATCCATATCGATAAGAAATCGATAAATATCGATACATATTGACAGTCATTTAAAAGTTTTAATTATTTATAATTTAAAGTTTTAATTGAGTTTAATTCGGTTTCTTCTTCATATTCGTTAAATATTGCTATCGAAATCGATAACTATTAATTGCATTGCAACAATTGTGCTTTAATCGAATATCTTACGAACGTTTCATGCAGTAAAGATTCAATATGCCGTTTCCTGGGCTGCTGTTTACTTACTTTATATTATAGAAGTAAATGCTTAAAATCTTGGTGTATGCATTTGTTGACTTCGTCTCCATCTTACAACGATCTTCATTTAATACATAAGAAAGTGAAGGCAAACCAGATGTTAGGCAAGTAAAAATGTATTTAATATTTATTAATATTTATTTATTAATATAATTTAATACAGACCAAAAAGATTTCTAAGTCAAGAGTCAGGCTACAGGTTTTCTGTGAGTGAAATGGATTCTTATAATGGAATAGCTCCATCAATTCAAATTGTCGGGAATATTTTATAAATTTCGAGTTTATTTAAACGTCACATTTAAATAAGTTTTTAATCAAATCAATCAAGTTATATTCTTGCGCTCTAAGATACCTTATAATTCATCGTGATTGTCTTGGAATTACATAAAGATTTCTTTTAAGCTGAGATATTATCCAAGCGCTGCATACAGGGTAACTATGCAGCGATCACATGCAACTGCAGCCACCCTAAATGCTTTTTTTTCTCTCGCTTCTTCTTCGCCTTCTTCATACTTTGTTGCGTGCGTGCCTGGCGAGAGTAGCTAATAAAGTTGGACAGTTTAAGACGCTGGCGGAATGGCTGGGCAGCAATTAAGCCATAAAAGGCACTAAAAACTGGGTGAGTTACTGTTGACTTCGCTCGTGGAGCTGTTGGAGGGCACAAAAAGTTGCGCTTTCTGTTAGTGTGTGTGTGTGTATATTGTGTGTTGGTGTTGGTGTCAACAAGTGAAGCATGGCAACAGCGCACTTTGCACTAATCGAACTTTATGTCCTGCTCTTTGGTTCCAAGTTCCATGAACTTTTTACGCACTCCGGTTTACTTAAGTTAACTTCTGGATTTTTTCTTGGTTTCTTTTTGCTGCCTTTGGTACACAAAAGTTTTTTTTTTTTTATTTTGGGCAATAAATTAGAAACCTTTAAAGTGAAACCTCTTAAAAGTAGTAAAAAAGTTACAAAGTGCAGACAATGCAAGTTTATTTGGCGAAATTATTTATTGTTTGATTTCTATTCCGCCTGGCGGAACAATATAAATCCCCACTAATTGGAACTTTGTCAGCAAACAATTCTCGCAATTTATATTTTGTTTTAATAAACCAATTTTAATTGCATGCCCTGGAATTAATTAGTTTTACAAATCATTTCGCAAAGTTTTTTTTTTTTATTATTATTTTTCTATTTTTGCTACACGTCATTAGCGAACAAATTTGTTGGATAATTTTTCATTATTAAAATTCCATTAGAATTGCGAAAAAAAATAATATTTCTATATATATATATATGTTTATGCAATTTATTTTATGAAATTAGAATACGCTTAGGCGCTGTTGCCAAACTTCATTTGCTGTTTCCACTTGATTAGTTTCAACTATTTTTCAATTTTAATACGCTTATTCAGCTGGACGAAAATAAAAATCGATTTATTAATTTAAAGCAAATATTTAAAATATTTCTTAAAAATTTGCAGTGCTATAAATATTATATTTGCCAAGGCGCAGTTGCCATATTTCATTTTTAATAATTTATATGCGTTCTACAACTTTTGGGTGATTGTTAAAATTCTTAAATATTTCCTTTTCTATTTTAATACCAATTATTAAATGTGGTCTGTCGTCTCACTTCACTTATTGGGTTAACCAACTGCAAACGCTGCATAAGTCAAATTTAATTTTTACTTTAATATTAATATTAATATCAATTTTTTTGCATGCAAAAAGTTGCGTTTATTCAATTATTTGAGTTTAAATTTCATAATAAATTTCTAAGTCATCAATATTATAATTACGCCGTTGCCATTCTTCATCAGCATCATTATTTTTATATCTTAACACACAAAAAAAAAAAAATTGCCAAAAATGACCATTTCCATTTTAATTACCATCATTAAATTTTATTACACTTTAGCTGACGCTGTTGCCGCACTTCACTTGCTGTCACTTAAGTGGAAATGCTGCATAAACACACACACACACACACACACAAACACACACACACACACACACACACACACACACACACACACACACACACACACACACACACACACACACACACACACACACACACACACACACACACACACACACACACACACATCCACACAAACATATACATTGCCCTGCAGGCCAATTATTATTATTAATTCAATATATCAATTGAAATGACAAGACTTTTAATTAGGTTGATTTATGCCAAGCATTTTGAAACATTTTGACATAACACTCGAAGCTCGTGTCTAAACATAAACACAAAATATGCTAAACAGGCGCAATAGCAGCAACAATAGCAGCTAAACGAATCTAATTAAATCTCCCACGCACACACAGAGGAAGAGAGAGAGATAGATAGATAGAAAGAGAGAGAGAGAGAGAGAGAGAGAGACAGAGACAGAGCGAGAGATAAAAGTAAGCTAAACAATCAGTTAGAATCAGTGTAAAGTGCATCAATCAAATGCAACAAACGGCAACAACGAACAAACAATTTGGAAGCCAGCTAAAATGTAAGTGGCTTTTGTGTAAGCTCATTAAAATGATTACACCCAAATGCACACGCACACACACGCCCCCAAAATTAGACACACTCACACAGAGCTTAACAAAATACGCGACAAAACTTGTCTATTGTCTGTCTGTCCGTCCAATCGTCCGTCCGTCCGTCCGTCCGCCTGTCTGTCTATCAAATTGCATGCAACAAATTTTTGCTGCAATTCCCCCGCGAGCATTGGGGACATTTCCCCCGCGCGCTCTCTGCGTCATGTCACAAATGTTTAGTTATGCATTAGATTTGTTGTTGTTGCTGTTTTTTATATGTATTCGTACTTTATTTTTCTGCTGCCGGCAGCTCTTTTGTTGCAACAACAGCAACTACCTGTTTTTTTTTCTGGCTTACACAACAAACAACAACAGCAACAACTACAACAACAACAATGTTGTTGTTGCCTGCACAATGAGCACATATGTGGCAGCTAGTTTCATTGCCATTGTCATTGTTGTGAATGCGACTGCAACTGCGACTGCGACTGTGACTCATATGTGCCGCAGTTGTGCTGTCGACTTGCATTGCCAAGGAATGAAGCGAATTGCAATGTTTGCGCAAGAATTTCTTTTTCCCCTTTTACATTATTTGAGTGAAGAAAATGTTATGCATTGTGGCCAAACTTCACATTACATATCTCAAAATATATGTATTTTTTTCTGTTTGTATGTTTAGGTTGCAGTAGTAAACATATGGCTAGAAGTTGACAGAGAGAAGAGAGCAACAGAGCATTCAGGCGCTGTTGCCATATTTCAATGGAGTTTATAGTAGACTTAATAGGTAGAACACTGTTGCCACTTTTCAGAAACTTTTCTTATATAAATGTTAGTGTTAAATAATAATAAAGAAGAAAAAAATAATGCGGTAACAAATAACCATTAGAGCAGTTCGATATATTAGACACTTGAATAGTTTGAAGCTTGAAATGCTAATTGCTTCACACAAACTCTGGACACAATTTGTGCACTGTTGCCACATTTCACTTCTAATATAGTAATAATATAATATTATATAGATATATAGATTATGCCAAAGAGAAACGTTATTAGACTTCTACTTAGGCATTCATAAATTTGTCTATAAATAATTACTTCAGCGTCTTTTTAACGCCCATTGTTCATATATGGCTAATTTTTGTTAAATTTCTGCTTTTGTTTCACTTTTCATTCTGTTGGATAAGTACACAAAGCACCCGCAGCACCTTCATTTCAGTTACACTTAACTCGTTAGCACCTTGGGCTAACTTAGGCCACTGTTGCCAAACTTCAGTTGGCAACAGAGCTCGATAAGCTACATAACGCTATTTTTTTGCGACCCAAAAACACTGACAATTTTTTTTTTTTTTTGACAAGTTGAGACCGCGAACACGCTGGGACCAAGCAAATTATTAGCAAACACTTGGGGGACGGACACAGCTCAGCTGTCATAAAAGCCGAACTGAAATGTTATCAAACATATTTTCAAGGTTGATGCGGGTGAAAGAGAGCGAGAGGTAGATAAAAGCGATGGCATAGCATATAAATCATATGACAAAGTTTTTAAGAGACTCCTCACGCTGTCTCGCCCGTCTCCTCTCCTCTCCTCTCCTCTCCTCTCCTCTCCTGTCTCTGTGCACATTTTTCACTTTTCTTATTTGACTTACCTTCGCGCACATTCTCGTAGGCATCCTCAACATGCGACTCCTTATAGATAATGGAGTGAAAATCAAGTTCATCCTCGGTGCTCGTTGCAGTAGTTGTTGTTGTTGTTGTTGCTGCTGTTGGCATTGTTGTAGCTTCTGTCTGTTTGGTATTGTTGTTGTTCGGGTACATTGGGAATGTGTTTGCTGTTGATGTTGTTGTTGTTGTTGTTGTTGTTGTTTCACCAATTTTATTTATAAACTTTTCTCTCTTATTATCAATGGCAGTTTTATTCAGATTGGACCCCATTGTCGTTGGAGCTAATGTTGTTGCGGTGGTCTTTGTCGTCGACGTCGGCGTCGTCGTTGTCGTTGTCGTTGACGCCGATGTTGTCCGATTTGTGGGAAAATAATGTTTGGCATGTTCAACATAATAGGCATCACGTTCCGTTATAATTTTACCCTCGAATACCCCATTGTGTATGGAACCAAATACATAACTATTACGATCCCCTATCACATCGCCCTCATAGATATGATCCGTTGAGACATCAATGGGGCCGTTGCTATCATAAAACTGCAAATCAATAAAAAAAAACATGTTTACAAATTTTCGATTGGACTTTTCTCTTTTGTAATACTCACGTCTAACTTATCACTAAATGTATTTAAATCACGTTTTAATCTAAGATGGAAATCCTTTCCATGTGCTGCAAATTTTATATGTACAACATGATCTTTGGTCACCGATCGACGCGCTCTATTGTGACTAGCTCTAATGTGCTCATGATCATAGTTAAGTGTTTCATAGTGGGATATGTATTCGTTGAGACGTTTGTGACCTGTAATGGAATGCAGTAAGAGATATAGTTAGTATGTAATACATATGTATAGAATATATTTGAATTCGATTTTATATAGTGTTAATATTTCTAAAATAATAATAAATATATATAAATTAATGTAATACATTTATTTTTATTTTTAAAAATAATTATTTCTATTTATATGGCATAAAATACACTTATTTTTCTAAAATATGTTTTATTTTTTTTTTAAATATATTTTTAGCAAACATTTATACTTTAGTTATCATTTAAGTTTATATGATTAAAAATATATTCATTTTTTAAAGCATTAAGAAATGATTTAAAAAAAAATATTTTAATTGTATTAATCTTTTTTTTTATAAATTTAAATTTGCATTATGAATAAATTGTATCTACAATACAGCTGTGTTCATAAAAGCTGTGTTCATAAAAATAGTAGTGCGACTGGAGTGTTAGACAACAAAATTTTGAGATAAACTAAATAATTTAAAAATAATTTAATAATAACAATAATTTTCATACGGTTTAAAACGAGTATCAAGATTGAAATATATATTTATAGATTATTATTAAACAATTCGAACTACTATTTTTCTGACCAAGGCTGTATATGCATAATTTTTATTATTAATTCCGCCTCTTTTCTTTCACGTTATTTAGAGTTAAGTTTAAGTCATATATATATATATATATATATATATATATATATATATATATATATATATATATATATATATATATATATATATATATATATATATATATATATATATATATATATATATATATATATATATATATATGAATATATATATAAAATATATATATATATATATATATATATATATATATATATATATATATATATATATATATATATATATATATATATATATATATATATATATATATATATATATATATATATATATATATATATATATATATATATATATATATATATATATATATATATATATATATATATATATATATATATATATATATATTATATATATATATGTATTTTAATTGATTTCAAAATATTTTATTTATCACAACATTTTGCTATCCAAAGTCGCGCTACTATTTTTGTGAACACAGCTGTGTACACATATGTATGTCTGTAGCTAACTTACTTAAGCCATCACTTGCTTTACATAACCCCAATCCCAATTGTCATATCTGTAATTCAGACAATTTTCTTTCTTTCTCTGCTGTTGTACAATTCTTGATTGCTTTACAAGCAGTTAAGGTATTAGTCAACCAATCAGTTTTTTATATGCTTTCAACAGACTCCCACATATACACACATACAGACACGTACACGCACATACAATATATATATATATAGACATATATGTGTATAAGACATAACAGTCCATTAGGCAATCGGGCACGCCCACACTTAAGCCAAAGGGAACTGGCAACAACCAACAGGCGGGAACCAAAATGCGCACGAGTAATGCATTTATGAGTGTGTGTGTGTGTGTGTGTGTGTGTGAGGGTGTGCGAGTGTGTGGGTGCGTATGGCGTGTGTGTGTGTGTGTGTGAGTATGTGTATTAAGTGTGTTTGTAAATGCATTAAAAATGTTGCACAAGCTGTTGGCAAAGCAGTTGTGTGTCTGTGTGTGTGCGAGTCGATGTGTGTCTGTGTGTGTGTTTCGTTCGTTCGTTCGTTTGCTTTGGGTGCTGCCATTTCTGGTTTGGTTTCCAGTCCATCTGCCAAAATAAATATGTGTTTGTGCCAGGGACAAGCTCCACTTTGGCACTTTTACACTTGCACTTCACAAGTTCGACAGGCCACGCCCACCGAGCCACGAGCGCCCACAGGACGAGCGACTGAGTAGTGCTGGGCGACAACTGAGAGCAACTGCAAAAGTAAATTGCATTATAAGAAAATGCATTGCATACACACAGGCGAAACACACACACACATACACACACACAGAGACGTGCTGACTGAGGCCAGGAGCGGCGCGCAGTTGGTTTGAGGCCCACTTTGCTGCCAGCCATTAAATGGCTATGAAACGTTAAAAGTATTAAGCGCATCAGCATACGAAAGAGCAGCTCAAATGGCAATGAAATCCAGCTGTTGTTGTGGGTATTTCATGCGATTGTCGTTGGTTTTGTTGCAATTTCCACTGCGTTTGTCATGTATTTTTAAATTATTTCTGGACAAACGGGGCCGCAAATGGAGGGGGCGGCGGGGGGGAGAGCCGAGGGCGAGCGGAGGTAGAGCATGGGCATTTGGGGATTGGCTAGCATCCACAGCAACCAACGAACGTGAACGTTGTATTTCAATTTCCGGCCTTCAATTAATTTGAAATTGCGGCTAGCCGATTTGAGTTGGGATTGTGCAATCGGAATTGGGTTTACGCCAAGATTTACGTACGTTGAAATGTGCCTGATTGTTATGCGATACTTATGGACATGTCATATATGTACGTGCCACGCATACTTATGCCGCTATACACCAGTCGGAAGGAACGCATTGGGAAATGTTCTAGTGCTAGTTTGATTATTAGCTCAATAAACAGTTTGAAATTGTGTAAAACCTGAGCGGATATAAAGTTATCAAAGTTATCGATGAATAATGAATCAAGTCAGAAATTTTACGATATAACAAACTGGATTAAATTATCTTAAATTTATATTTAAGGTGCAAAAATATATTATTCAGTTGAACAGCGAAAAGTTATCGTTATCGTTATCGATATTTAATTAGTCAATGATTAAATAATTAGTTGTCACTCATATTTCGAGCAGAAATACTGTTTCAGATAGTAAATTAAATAATATAATTATTCTGTTGAATTTATATTGATAAGAGTTATCGATATCGACAAAGAAGGAGTCAAATGACTGTTTTCATTGGTTAAACATTTTAGTGAGGAGACAAACTAAAATTGGTATATATGAATTTATAGACATTTAGTTAAATGAATGAAATTTCAACAAAAGTTATCGATATCAATACAAATTGATATAAATAATAACAATTGTTATATGTATATATAACCGCATCGATAACGATACACAATTGCTCAAATTATAAATAAATTTAAATTTACACAAATGTTTCATTTATTAAAGTTCTTAAAATCGTTGTTAAATCAATATATATTTATTCAAACTAATTTATATCTTCAGCGTCAGCATTAGTCTTAGCAAGTTCCTTCCTCCAAAAATATCGATGAATGCATTTAGAAGCTAAGAAGCTTATTCATTCCCTACTTCAACATGTACTCAAATTGAATTCGATTTGATTCGATTTGCCTTTGACGATTGCCCAAATGAAATTAATTGCCAACAAATGATATTAAAACGATTTCGATTTAATTAATACTTTGTTGCTTTATTTTGCCACGAAAGCCGCAAATTCACTAAAAATGACAGCCAAAATCATTAGAGAAATAGTTCAACGTGTGAGAGAGAAAGAGAGAGAGAGAGAGAGAGAGAGAGACAGAGTCGAGAGCCTAATCCAAATGCCGCAAATATTTGTTAGCAAACTCAGCAGAGTCTGTCGACCAGGGCGAAGAAGTGCCAAGAACCGCATCAAATTATTGGCAAGGATTAGCAAAAGTAAATACAAATGAAAAATTGACACAAGTCGACAGCTGGGGAAAACTTCACTGAAAACGGACAGACACAGAATTCAATAGGAAAAACTCAGCCAAGGGTAAAACAGCATTCACAACAACAACAACAACGACTAGTACAACAATTTGCTCATCTGGCCAAAAAGTTTGGGAATATGCAGAGTAAACTAACAGCCAGAGCCCAGAGCTGAGAGCTGAGAGCTGACAGCCAGAAGGTTAATTGCGTTCAAAAAACCGCAAAAATCGATAGGAAAATGAGAATAAAGTCAGAATAGCTGCGGTCAAAACACAGATACAAAATATCTACAAATGCAGACACAGTTACAGATACATATACAATTGTACATTCAGTCGGAGATGTATATATATTTGTCTATATATAAAAGAGATAGGCAGAGTGAGATGGAGAGACTGGGGGAGACAGAATGGCAAATATGCATTTGCCATCACTGAGGAATTTTAATTACTTAAAATGCGCCAAAATCATCAAAAATACGCAAAAAAAAACAACAACAAACTGCGAGCAGGGGCTGGCCAAGGGGTTGAGGTTGGCGTTGGCGTTGGCGTTGGGGGTGTCGTGCATATGGATGGACACTCCAAATGAATGCCAACGAAATGGAAGATAATTCCCATAGCGTAGCAAAAAAAAAGAGAGAAGTATGTTAAAGCAGACTGCAAATTGCTTTTGAGAGCGACAGAGGTAGACAGAGAGAGAGAGAGAGAGCGAGAAAGAGAGAGGTAATTAAACAGAACGTTTAAGCAAACACACTAACTATATATATTATGAATTTGAACACCCTGTAAACAATCATTAGCTCTAAATGAGGTATGCTACTTATATGAATATTAAAGTTCAAAATAAGGAAATGCTAAAAACTATAAAAAATTATATTTTTCAAATAAGTATAGCCCATTAACAACATTTTGATATTTGTACATCGTACATCGTATATTTGTGATATTAAATACTTTTAAAATTGAAACATACCAAAGGCAGAGTCTGCAATATCAACATTTAAAAAGTAAATATTTGAGCAGAGCTAAAATATAAAATTACTCGAATAGAGCTTACGCAGCACAGGCTAATATCGAAGTATCTGGCACACTCAAGAATCAGAACAATTTAAAAACGATAGACTATATCTAAAGTAACTATTGAATGCAGCTATTATTATGATTATATAGTTATTATAATTTGTATTTAAATGCAAATATTATTATTATAATTTATATTCATTTTTACTTTTTATTATAATATATTTTTTGCCTTATATTAAATAGATTTTTTTTCATTAATATTGTAATATATTTTTTATTTTTTTAATTATTATTTTTTTTTTATATTATTTAAGTTTTAAGTTATTATTTTTTCGTTTTTATTACATATTTTACTTTATTTTTATATTATTACTTTATTATTATTAATTATTCTTTTTAAATATATATTATTATTTATTTTTTAATTTTCATTATTATTTTTTAATCTTCTTATTTTTTTGTTTTACTAAAAAACATTATTTTAATTATTTTTTAATTTAAATATTATTAATTTTTCAATTTTTAATTTACAATTGTTTTTTATTGTTCTTTATTTTTATTAATTTTTCATTTAATTACTAAATATCTGTGTAATACTTAGAACTCTTTTTCTATTGATTTAATTATTTGACATAAAATATTGATAACAATAATAATGCATTCCAAAATAGATTCTCATTTTGCACGTGCTTCACAAAAGTAATATATCTGCCCAAACTGAATATCATTTAATTTTACTAAATAAATAATTAGAAGTAAATCTGAGATATTCCAAATGCTTCAATATATAAAAGTTGTTAATACAATCCTTACCGTATTCAATTTAAAATATAAATAATTGCCAAACTCATCAAGTAAATACATAAAAAATAAAAATATATTACATAAAATATTAAATTGAATATGATATATATGTAAACATGAAAGGAATAGACATAATTTTGAAAGGCTTTAATATAATTTAAATTATAGCTGAGCCTCAATGCAAAACAAAAAGTTGGAAATATCGCACCCAGTGCCACAAGTGAAACCATTTATCAAACAAACTTTGGAGCTGGCCCAAATATATATTATATATACATATATATCATATATATATGTATATATATATATATATCTTATCACAGCTGCTGGGTAAGGTTAGCCTGTTGCCTAGTTCTTTCGGCGTGTTGGCCCATTTTTTTCCTGTTTTTTGGCTAGCTGGTAGCTACTAGCAGCTGCACATTTGGCCCACATAAGAAACGAGCTGAAAACGACTTTCGCTATTAACTGCTGTGAGCGCAAAAAAAAAAAAAAAGTAAAGATGAGAGTAGAAAAAAATTGAATATGGCAAAGCGTTTGACCAACATCGCAGCCAAGCAAATGAAAAACAACTGCAAATAGCCATGGCCCGACAATTGCCCGACTTTTACGGCAAACAACTTTTCTTTTTTTTCCTTATCATTTCTTTTCAGTCTGTCTCTTGCTCTCCCTCTCTCTTTTCTCTCTCTCTCTTTCTCTCTGTCGCTTTCATTGGTTGCTGGTTTTTTAGTCATCGATAGCGGAGAAAAACTATTATGAAGAAAACCAGTTTGGCAAAGATCTCGATGAGCAAACGCCTTCAATTGCTTCTCTCTTCGGCTCTTTTTGGCACTCAAATTAGCTGCTTGGGGCGCCGGCTGCTGCACACAGTTGATTGAAAAATGTTCAATCAGTTGCCAGAGCCGTTCGCAGAAAGAAAAAACACATACAGACACGCAGAGCTTGTTCCCTGCCCCGAGGCGGAAGTGCGTCGTTACTCATACGACTTAGTATATAATGTTTCAGCAACATAAGCTCAAAGACTTTGCGAATTTGTTTTCGGTTTTGAAGGTTTCTAAATGGTTTGTTATCTTAATTCTGGGAAGTTAACATTTGATACTTAGGTATTTATTTCCATTCCATTTTTTTTTTTTAAATTTATATAAATATTTATTTTAGATTAATATAGACTTCAACAATGCTTGCAAAAAATGTTTAAAACACTCTCAGAGTAAATTGTTATGCTGAAGTGCTTACTAATTTTGACACTCGAAGCCCATTGAATATTAAATTTCAAGAGATATTTGATTTATTATATTTTATATTTAATATTTTTAAATAGTCAATTCAATTGAAATTTTATGATAGAAAAACACAGAAATTTTAGTAAAATTTTATAATTAAATTTAGAATTTTCAAAATAATTTCAATATAATAAATAATAATTAATTTTTAATTTAATATAAAAAATAAATAAAAATAATAATATAAAATATTGTATAAATTGTTTTAAGAATTTGTTTGTTGAAATTGCTCTACAAACAAGATCCCAAGCTATAAAGCTGCTCTAAACATATTAGTTCGCATTCCAGAATGTTATCCAAAGGACACCAGGTCTAGCAAAATACTCTACAAAATAATGGACATGCACAGCTGATGGACATTTTAGCTGCAGCATCAATCTAATGGCTTCTCATTGAAATTCCATTAAGCCGCAATTCTTGATGCTGCTTGCCCCGAACGATCCAACATGGGTTTCGGTCTCTGTCAAAACGAGCTTTTAATACGTTAAAATTTTGACCGCAATTCGCGTTTATACATTTTTAGCTGCATGTGTGTGTGTGTGTGTGTGTGAGTGAGTGTGTGTGAGTGTGCCTGTGTGTGAGTGTGTCATATGCAGAGAATTCAGAATTTCCTGGGCATCAACTGCTTGCTCGCATACTAAAATGATGATTCAATTTGGTTGCAGTAGCTCGCACAAAATGGGCTCAAATGCGATCAACTTGAATATTTTAAGCTTTTGGTCAGCGTTCTGGGTGGCTATATGCTCATTTTGATTGATAGGCTTAAAGCTGTCAGTATATATGTGTGTCCAACAGAGCGTGTGTGAGTGTGGGCATGTGTGTATGTGTGTGTGTGTGTGTGTGTGTGTGTGTGTGTGTGTGTGTGTGTGTGTGTGTACGTGTGTGTGTCTGCAATCTCGTTAAGCTGATTTCACTTTGAGCGCTGCCTGTTTTACTGCTGCACTTTTCCAGTACGCCACGTTTTAGATAAGACTCACTGCTTCGCCCCACTCTGGCATCAGAAAATCATCATTCCAGCATCCGACATTGCATTGAGATTCGGTTTTTGCTTGGCCTTTTACAGTCTGAAGTTGATGGATGATATGGGCATTGGGCTGCTGCCTGCCTGCCTGCCTTTTCGGCAATTTTAAACTGTTTTTTTTTTTTGTCTATTTGGTTGTTTGTTTGTGGCTTGGTTTATCAATTCTTGATGTGTTTCTAATATGCTTACAGTTTTCCAAAGTTATGAGAGGCTTTTATGTTGTTTGTTAAATACTTACTAAACTATTTGAAAATTGTCTATATGGATTTTCATTTTGGTTTTATTGAAAATATTTGAAAATTTCTTTAATTACCCAAAGCAGCTACGAGAAAGACAATAAAACAATTCAAATAGCAATTTTTATTACGAATATTTAATATAGTTGAGTTTGGCAAGAGCTCAATTTAAAAGATTTTGCGCAAAAGATTTTCTGTTATATTTTACTGCGAATTTTTCAGCAGCTTTTTAGACAGGGCGCCAGCTCAACTAGACAGGCCCCTAACGTAAATAAAACAGGAGAGTTTCATACGCAGCGCGCAAACTTTGCAGTGTGAAAGAGAGAGAGAGAGAGAGAGAGAGAGAGGGGAGAGCGTGAAAGAATGAGAGAGCAATAGTGTTGGGTGGATTGACCGCAGCAAAGTCGTCAGCGTTGCTGTAGCGCGTTTAAAAAAAAACCGCACGAAAGCTTGTCAAATAAAATCTAAGAAAAGTGCAATAAATCACGTTCCACTGCAATCATTTCATCAGCGTCAAAAGTTTAAATAAAAATAACGAAAAAAAATAGAACTTAAATGTAATAACAAAGTAAAGAAAAAAAACCGAAACTGAGCGCAACAAAATAGAACCAGCTTAAATTGAAATTAAACCAAAATAAAATTTGTTTTTATTTGCCAACAATTTGGAGAAGCTTTAAAACGTTTTAGCAATCGTAAGATTTTGCGCTGTGTTTTCATTTTCTGTTTTCCGAATTTCCATTTTCATTAAAAAATAATTTCGCTAGCATTTGGCTTATAATTTGCTTTCCATCTGCTGTTCGCGTTTTTTCCGTTTCCGTTTTCTTCAGCCATTTCAATTGCGGTTTATTTTTGATTTCGTCATGACTTAACTTTTTTCTTGCTGCTGCTGCTGCTGCTGCCGCTGTTGTTGTTGTTGTTATTATTGTTGCCAAAGAAGTAGAAGGCAAAAGAAAACACATCCAATCAGTTGAAAATGTTGCTTCAAGTTCAGAATTTCGTGCAATGAAAATGAATCAATTGATTTCTGCGTTCTCCTTCTGCATTCTTATATTTATTTTCAATTTTTTTTTTTTTTTTTGTTGCCTCTCTTTCTGCAGCTTGAGTCGATTTACATGTAAATTGATGGAGCTGCCAGCCAACCTTACGCACGCGCCCAATAATTGAAGTACATTTCAAGAAAGACTCTCGAGAGTGGGCTGAAGAACCGAACCGAACAGAAACGAACTGAATTGAACTGAATGGGAAGGAAAACTTTTAAATAAATAAAGGGTACTCATTCGGTGATTTATGACGCGGAGCCTTTTTTGTACGAAATTAATAAACTTCAAACTGCACAGATAGAGCGAGAGAGAGAGAGAGAAAGAGAGAGTGATTGAAAACGCTAGCTAAATTCCATGTGTTCCACAGCCAACAGAAATGCTGCAAAATTGAGTATTTCATATATGAAATCGTTCAAGTTTTTAAGAAAATATTATTTTATACTCTCAGCATATTATTTTAAATACAAATTGCTTTAGCTAGCACAGTTGAAGCGGAGAAAAATTAATGTTTGAAATTGGTAGAAATGGTAATAGAATTTTTTCCAGCAAGTAAAAGTTGATTATTTAAACTTGTAACAATTCCATTTCGTTCCACATAGAACAGTCGGAGCTAAGAAACACGCCTAGTGTTTCATTGCCGATATTTATAGATTTTTTCAAAATTCAATGTGCCATTTTCATATCATTCCCACAAGTTATTTAAGTATTTTCTAGCCAACTGTATGCCATTCCAGTTTTAATCCTAATAATATCTACTGTTTGTACCAATTCCAATAATTCCATAAATATTGCTACGCAAATTCAACTCTATTCCACTTTCGATACGTGTTACAGTTTGTATCAATTCCATAACGCTCAACTCTGCAGTCATTAAGAACACATATTATTTTGTAAATTTCACAAATTAGAAGTCGTAATGCCAATAATATATACAGCTAGTTCTATATCTAGATCATTCTACTTAAAATTCCATAAAATAACAAACTTATTCTACTTCATTCCACATTTCCAATTCCAATAACACCTACTGCTTGCTTTACTTCCATACCATTCCATTGCGAATTCCATAAAATTAGAGACTATTCCATTTCCATTCCATACCATTCCATTACGAACTGTACATAATTTCATATCATTCCACTTATGTTGCGTACTAAATCTGAAGTATCATAAATATTCTCTCGCCAATTCCTTATTGTTCCACTTTCAGTTTCAATATCAACTACTGCCTGTACCATTCTCTTATCATACCACAGTGAATCCCATGTTCTTTGTGCCTTGGCCACATCGTTCGAATACTTATTCCACTTAAATCCTAAATTATAATGAATATGAATACCCGTAGCTATTCCACAGCATGCCTCTTGCACTGCCGTTGATACCTGCTGTCAAAATTACGTTGCGCAACACTGGAAAAATGTTGTATGTTGTGAGAACAACATGTTGTCGTTGTTGCTGTTGTTGTCGTTGTTGTTGTTGCTGTTGCTTTTCCTTCGCAAGGATTTTCAATATTTAATGTGTCCTTGCAGTAAACTGGCAAATTGCGTGCAGGTAAAAATTGGATGTTGACATTGTTTGCACTTCAGCGTAAGCTGCACACAATATACAAGTTCACAGGTACAACAGCATCTAAGCGAATCAAGGCAAATGCGGGCGTTTGAGTGGGTGCGAGTGCGAGTGCGAGACTGTGTAAGGTGCATAATTTGAAAAACCTTCTTAAAAAGCATGCAAATTGCAAAGTCAGCAAGGACCAAAATATGTGAGCAACTGACAAAAGACCTTTATATACTCAAAGCAGACATATATATATATATATATATATATATATATATATATATATATATATATTTGTGTGTGTGTGTGTATGTGTTGCTGTATAGCTGCAAGTGTATTTTTTTTATGAAAATGTTTCTTTCCACTTTCACAGCAATGTGCTTTCGAGCTCATCAGCAACAGCTAGTACTTGCACTGCTTTAACTTTTATTTTCGCTTTTTTGTGCATAATTTTTGTCTCGTTTTTGCGCACGCTCTCCCTTACTCTCCCACGCTCCCTCTCTCTCTCTCTCTCACTCTCTCGCTTGCGGGCAAAGCGCATTAAGTCTTTAGCTTAAAGGCAACAGCAACAATACAGGCAACACAAACAAACAGGCTGCTGTAATAGCAGCAATTACAACAGCAAAGCATTGCATATACATAGGCACACACACACACACACACAGACAAACACACACACATACATGCATATAAATGTACATACACATATACACAAAGCCAAAGACAAAGACACATTAGCAGCTGCTGCTGCTTCTAATGTGGGCGTATGGCCAACATGGCTCAGCACAGCCTGCCTGCGAGATAACCCCAAACTAATGCAACATCAAGCTGCCACACACATGTCCACATGTGTGTGTGTGTGTGTATTTTGAAGGCGGGGTTTTGCTGCTTTTAGCTGCCCAATTTGTACGCAGCTTAAATATAAAATCCAATGGCAAATGCCTAAGCTCTGCTGCACAGCTGCTGTGCTTCAGCTGCTCTACCTACCTACAGTATACGTACATACTCCAAGTCTGCGGCTTATAGAGCAGCGACGCTCAGTTCACTTGGCCGAAAACCTTTAAGGTGCAATATTAGCCAAGCTAATGAATTGTTAATTTGTTGTGCAAAAGTTTGTTCAGTTGTAAAGTTAACAAGTAGCAGGGGAAAAACAAAACAAAAACGGGGAATTGACATTTAGTTTTAAACTAAAAGCAAAAATATATTTTTTTAATTTATATTGAACATATATATATGTATATATATATTTATTATTTTAAATATACGTTAATTTGGAAAATAATTCAATTTCATTAATGGAAAAACATATTTTTTAGTAAATTAATAATTATTTTTTGTAATAAATTTTTTGAATAAAAATAATCAAGTTAAGTTTTAAGTTTTGCTTACTTTTATGAAAAATATTATTCAAATTTGAAACAAAATATTTTAAAGTGTTTCATGGCTCTATCAATATTGTGTTAATATTTTTTTGTTCTTGTTTATTTATATTATTAATATTAATGTATTATTCTCTCTTTTTTTATAAATTTCTCCATTACGCCACATTTCATTTCTCCAATATTAGAAAATATACCCTTTAAAATCTTTTTCATTTTAAGTATTAACTTTAAAGTCTATTCGTATATCTCTATATATAATATTGTATATATATTCTCATAACACAACAATTACTTTTTTTGTTGAGTTTCAATTATTTTCATGCCCAAAGATATTTTTGTTTGTTATTCTATGAGATTTATTGACATCATTTGTAATTTCTGATTTCTTTATTAATTGGTTGACGTAATTAAAAATATGCGTAAATATATATTTATATATATACAAATCATATATATATATATATATATATATCTGCGTATGTATGTATTATTGTTTACCTTTTTGTCATTTTGAATAAATTAACTGTAAATAAATTGTAAATGAAAAACATTTTCACAACTCAATTTCAGCAATTTTGCGCAGCCAGACAAAAACAGAAGCAAACGAGCAAACAACAAAGCACAATTTTCCCGCTGCCGTGAAAAGTAAATCAGCTTAAATGAAAATCAAAATGAAAGAACAACAAAGGAATTAAAGCCATATGTAGGCAAGAATGCAACAAAAAAATAAATAACAACGAAAAAAGGGAGAAAACAACTAAAAAAAAAAAAAAATAACGAAAACAGCAAAGAAAAAATGAAAGAACTCGACTGCGAGATACTTTGCTGGACTAAAAACTAATTTCATTAACTTATAAAAAATAATGATATTAATTACTTTTTTTTTTTGCTTTTTTGTAAATAAAGAAAATAATTTTAAATCTATTTTACGAACTATATATATAATATAATATTATGTTACTGAAACAGTTCAACTAAACTAGAATTGTTTAACTTAAGTTATTTTTTTTAGCTATTTTTTGAAATGGTAAAGTATTTTTAAGATTGATATTCTATGAACAACGAAATTTGACAATATTTTGAGAGATTTTTTATCAATATTTGGCTTACGCGATCAAGGAGGGACGTATGGAAATGCCTAAATTAACTTAGCTTAGCTTCCTTTTGCCTGTTACATACATGTATATAAAAACCATCTATACCTTATTTTCCCATTTTCAATGGGTTCAATGTATAAAAATATTATGAAAAATATATATATTTTAAAAAAAAATATTAGATAATTGAATCTTGAGCATTTTTAATGTAGTTCTCAACAAAAAAATTGAATTACTATAATTTAATTTTATTATAATTTAATTTAATTATTTTAATTTATTTTATTTTTTTTTTGCAATAATAAAGCAAAACTGAGAATTTTTATACACATGCAAAAAATATATAATAAAAATGTGTGCATAAAAATAATATTTTTATTTTATTTTATTGTTAAAAAAAAGTATATTTTTTCATTTCATATAAAATAAAAATAAAATAAAAAATTATATATATAAATTATATATATAATTTTAAATTATATAAATATTCATATATATTTATTTATAAATTAGCATTTTAATAATATTTAGCAATTTATTTTTTATAAATTATAATTTCTTTTTTTTTTTATAATAAAAGTTAAGTAAACTTCAAAACTTCCTCTACCCTCCCTCGCCTACATTCAATATCCTCCACCAATACTCCCTTTTTTTCTAATGGGAACAAAGGCTTTTGCCCGCATTTTATTTAACTCTATTGTAGTTTTTTATGTTAGCCGCATTGGAATTAAAGCTGAAAAGTACTTGTACAGCTTGTGTGTAATCCCTGTGTGTCCTGTTTGTGTGCTTGTCAGCCAACATATTTCTAGTATTTATGGCAGCTGATGAGGGGCTGCTAGGCCGCCAGCCCAACCCAATCCAAACAATGTTTAAGACTTGTTTATGCTACTTGTTTTGGGCTGACGCTCTTTTAGCCCAGAAATTCATTTCGATAATGTGTTTTTCGGGGCTCTCAACTGAATGCCAGCCGCAAATATTTTTTGCCCTCTTTTTTGTTCCCTTTCTATCTGTTTACCACATGTAGAAAATTGTGATAACAAAATTAGATGTCAGCTTCAAAAACTTTGCCAAAGTGCATAAGAAGAGAAAGGAAAAAAATATATATATGTATATATATATATATATATATGTATACTATATGACAGCGGCACGATGAGCAGAGCAATCAGCGGATTATGCGGCGTATGCGTAATGAGTAATGAGTGCTGGGTATCGAGGCGTATGCGTTATATTTGGCTGACACCCAACATTACATCACGTTTATGCCAGCGAAACATTTAAAAGCATTTTTCGGTTAACGCTGAGCTTAGTTAATAAGCCGCTCAAGTGTTGCCTGGCTAAGTGTGTGAAATTCTGAAAATTGGGTTTCCTGATGGAGTGGCACTAGATTTTGATGGGGTTGGCGGTTGGTTGGTTGGTTGGTGGGTTGGTGGGTTGGTAGGCGTGGCACATTGCGGGGCAACATGCAAATGAGACAGGGTGCCTGTGCAACAGACTGTGCCGGGGCTTTTTTGGTGAGAGGCTGGTTGACTGACTGGCTGGCTGGTTGGCAGGCTGGCAGGCTGGCAGGCTGGTTGAGAGCATTTTGCCATTAGGCGCCTCTGCCTGTCAATTTGCATAAACATGACTGAAACGCTGCCAACTTGCTTCAATTTACTTATTAACAACTGACACGACCCACACAAGTTCACATAATATTCCATCAGAAAGGAAAAAATAGGAAGACAAGTAAAGAAAATAATCGATTGCGCGCAGTAATCAAAATGAAAGTTAAACGAGGCACGTCGCAGCTAACTGAACGCTCAAATATTATAGCGTAAACTTAATTTAATTTCATGATTATATTAAATGCAAATCCATTGAGGATAATATTGAGCAGAGCTGGTTAGATGTTAGCCTAAAAAGTATATATATTAGCAAAAGTTATTTTTTTATTTTTTTTACTTATTTAAATTTAATTGTATTTATTATTAAATTATTGTTTATTTAAGAAGCAAATTTATAGTTTTTTGTACAAATTCTGCAGAGTTGTTTTAATATTAAAAAAAAATATATATTAAAATTTGATTAAACACAACTTGTAGTGCTTAGCGAAATATATTCCACTAAGCAAATCTATATTTTATTTTTAATAAAATTTAAATGAGTGCAAGAGCAGCTCGTTTTATAAAGTCATTTATCATGTAAATAAAATGGTTTGCAAAATATATGAAGCAAATAATTTTGATTATATAAATGTCGGAGAGTTATTTGAATATAGATATCGACTGGCAATATCGATAGTTTTAGGCTGTGAGTGGCATTTAGGGTTATTAAACTCCCTAATTGCTGAGTGTAGTCCGTGTACGTAGTGTTGGGAAGTGGCAATGAGATCGCCTGAAGACGGCTCGACTTTTAGTTTAGCTGCAATAGAGAGATTTCACGCAGCTCCAGCGCTAGACACAAAACGGCGACAAGTTCCGTTACAAATGTAACGCCGATTTCATCAGATGGTGAAAAAATAATACTGACGAGCCGACATATAAAGTATTATGTCAAATTTCTTATTCCACAAAACATACTCAAATAATAATGCAATTTATTTTGCAAGTTACGCAAGCTAAAATTTACTTGCCAAATAAATTTCTTTATTATTTAAATATAAAATTTCTATTTCTTAATACATAAAAAGTTTTTTCTATGAAAGTATTTCGGAAAAAAAATAGCTTTAAATAAGTGCAAGCGCAGATAGTTCAATAAATATAATTTTAATCATATTAAGCAGTATTTAATGACAGAAAAATTTAATATAAGTATACAAAAAAATTAATCTCCTTCAATTAACGGAATATATACAAATTTGATAACAAATTTTAAATTTATTATGCAAAAAGTATTTTAAATTAAAAAAAAAACGATTTTTAATCAGTAAAAAAAAATCGTTCAATAAAAAAAACTGAAATTAAAATTATTCATATAAAGCCGCCCGCTTCTGAAACCTCTAACATATTTAATAAAAATAAAAAAAAAAAAATAACTGTAAATTATATTAATATAAGGACAAAATGATCTACTTAAAAATTTTCATAAATATAATTTAATTTTTTTTTAAATATTTGATTTTATTGTTTAATACAAAAAATATTCTTAAATAAAAAAATAATAATTTAAGCAAATTTCAGCGTAAACTAATCTTTAAGTAAACGAAAGCAACTCATTGCTATGCAATCCGAATCGACGTACATATACACACACATACTCTCACACTCACACACACACTCACACACACACTCACTCACACACACTCGCACACACACACACACTCACTCACACACACTCGCACACACACGTCACGGGCCATTAGTCTGTGTTAGCTCATGCCCCTTAATAGCCAATTGACTTAAAAACCAACAAATTGCAGTCTTAATGCAGACTGCAGTGCACTGTTAGCTCGTTTGCTTCGGTCACAAATAATTACCATATTAAATTCGCACACAGCTGAGCAGCAAAACTTTGTCCGGCATTGACGGCACAAAATAATCAAGACAAAGTTGACCAACAAACTCGAAAAAATAAAAGAAGCAGAAGAAGATGAAGAAGACAGAGAAGAAATAGACAAAGTCGAAAGCTGCATATCGAGAGATAACGCCACAAGCCCAGACAAGAGACAAGAGACAACGCCAAAAGGGAGCTCGAGTCGAAGGCATAAACCAGCCAATAATCTGACAGAACTAAACTTGAAGCTCGAAACCAAAATTGGTTTGCTCGCAAGTAGGGAAAACTGTAGGCGAACTGCAGGCAAGAGAGGGAGAGAGCTGGCTGGCGACAAAGCCGTTTCAAAATAAGTAAATGCGACACAGGACAGACGGACGGACGGACAGACAAATGGTTAGCAAGAGTGGGCGCATAGCTCAAAAGCAGGCAATAGAAAAGTTTTTTGCCTTGTAATGCATTACAAGCAATTTCACTTCGAAGAGCCACACAACACAGACACAGAGCAGCTCAACTTTGGGGCTAAAAACTTAAGTTTAAAGCAATGCGAAGAGTCAACGCCACATCTATCAGCAGAGCGAACTATAGATATATATGTATGTGTGTGTGTGTGTGTATTACAATAAACTAAAACCAAGTAAACACATAAAAAGGAGAGAGAAAAAAGAGCGGCTAACTGGGTCAGCAGCGACATGGGTGGAAGGCTTGCCATGTTATTGTTTAGCCAATTGCAATTGTTAAGCATTTTTGATGGGGTTGCGGGGGCGTTCGCTCTTCCTCGCTCTTCCTCTCTCTCTCTCTCTCACTCTTGGTGGACTTCACATGTTTATTATATTGAATTTATGTTGTGCTTTGTATGCAAGCGACGTTTCGGCTAACCAAATGACAAGCACCAAAAACCCAAAAAGCCACCCAACAACTGAAATCCTCAAGCCCCAACCCCAACCCCAACCCCAACTTCAAATCCAAGCCCCAACTCACAGCAGTTAACATGGCACGGCATGGCATGGCATGGCATGGCATGAAATGCGAATGAAAATGGCGACTGTTGCAGTACGCTGTACGTGGCATCGCTGTGTGTATGTGTATTTGGTTTTAAGTGCGTATTTGGTTTGTCAACGCTTTGTCCTTTTTACCCCAACGCAGCCAGCGTGTTATTATGCTTATTGACCGAGATTTTTCAATTTGCATGCATATGAACAACAGTTGTTACCAAAAACAATGAAAATGAGCAGAAAATGTTACAAGAAAAAACAAAAACATCAAAATACAATGGCAGGCACAGATTTCATTCCAAATGTCAACCTTACTAATTGCCTTGCCTTGCCTTGCCTCACATCGAAATGTTGGATATTTAACAGCGAAAGGTTTTCATTAACAGCTGTGCATTATGTTATCTTATGTTATGTTGGCGTAAATGTTAATGAATTGATATAATACTTCATTTACTTTAAAGGTTTTTAGCTACATTCGATTTCATTCTTCTAACATTTAAATAATAGTTTTTCATTTTATAACTTAGATTTTTATTATAAGTAGAATATCAGAAGGCTCAACATCATCATTCACTATACAAATACTAAATAGCCAAACTATGTAGCCGTTTGCTTTATTTAATTTCCTTTAATTTGCATATTATTTAAATATTGAACCGCAAATCCTTTCACGATGAGCTTCGCAGAGTTGTAGTTTATCTTTAGATAACAATACAAACATTAGTTTCTAATAGTTAATCGCTCTCATTAACGTCGTGACAGTGCGATAAATAACAAACTATTAATAGAATGTTAAACAGCTTAAGCCGTAGGCAAGCTTCTAAATAGACCAAAAAAAAAAAAAAAAAAATGACACAAAAACATTGGGAAATGTTTAATTTATTTGCAAATAAGCTTTTCAGACGACAAGGCAATATAATAAATGTCATGTCGGATGCAAACTGTGCTATTTCAGTTCCAGACAAAGCAAACACAAAATATAAAAAAAAAATAAAATAAAACTAAGACCAATTGAAAAACGTACAAGCAGCCAGCCAAATGGCATTTAAAACAAATCCCATCAAATGGCTTAAGACGACTATCAGCAGGGACTAGAGCTAAGGAATTTGCTAAGACGCCCTTAGCTGATCAAATGCAAAATTACACAAACAAAATCAAACAAAAACAAAAACACACACACACACACAGACTCAGAGTCTAAGAGTTATCTGTATTTGCGGAAATCTCAAGCAAATAAACGGAAATAACAGCATTGCATTTCATTTAGCAGAAATTTAAGGAATTTATCTAACAAGTAATTGACACGGTCTTAGACAGCAGCAGCAGCAGCAAAAAAGAACAAATAGCCTGAAAATAGTTGGAAGGCGACAGCAAATTGCACTTGCAATAGCAGCTGTGAAAATGGCAAATGCAAATATGACAAGGACAACAAGGAGATATATGTATATATACAAGATATATCTATGTATATTTATATATATATATATATATATATATATAAATGTATATATGTTGAAAATGGCAAAAAGCTTAAATTGCAATTAACAGCAACGTTTAGCAAATCCAACATGAACTACAGAATATTTGATATTATCATGCCTGCTGCATTCTCGCTTGGTATTTATATAATTTGACCAGCCTGCAGGCTATAGAATAGCTATGTGTTTGTGTGTGTGTGTGTGTGTTAGACTGGCATATCTGTAATCAATATTTAATGAATTTCTGCCTGCTGGAAAGCAATCAAAAATTATTAGACATAATCAACATAGCAGAAGCAGCCGCCTGGCTGACTCGCTGGCCCGGCCAAAACACGTTACAAATTAGTGCTGAGATATTTTTGTCTCCATCCACAAGTTGAAATTAATTAAATTTTTCCTGCCCTGTGATGTTTGCAAATCGTAAATTGAAATAAATTGCATATCTAAATAAATTATATTCACAAACTGTTATTACATTTAAGCATTTGACATGACTTATGTACAAATTGTCTTCTCTTGTGGCCATTTATGCAGCAGAACGAAATTTTTTACAAGCGCAATAATTCAATTATTTGACAAAGTCTCTCTCTCTGACATGCGGCAATTGCTATGCGCACTCAAACAATTTAGCTTGAAACTTGATTAGTTCAATCTCGCATTTGGCTAAAATGTAAAATCACAAATTCAATAAATTCACATATATATGCTAATGGTATTTGACTTTTATTGCAGTTTTCATCAGGCGCCTTAGCTTGACTAATTGGATTTGGTTTCAGTTTATAAACATATATTTGAAATAAAATGAAAAGAAATTATTTAAATAATTTTTATTAATTTTTTAAACATTTTTCTGCTTCTTTTTCTATTTTTTATGTAGTTTTTTTTTAATAATAATATTTTTTTATTTTTTATTGTAAACAAAACATATGTAAAAAAAAAATATTTATAAAAATTTAGTAAGTTGTCAAAGTTGGCGTTTAAAAATATAAAAATATATTTAAATACATTTTTAAATTAATGTAAAATAATATAAAAAAATAGTAAAAAAAAATATAAAAATATATTTGAATATATTTTTAAATTAATATAAAAAATAATATAAAAAAATAATAAAAAAAATATAAAAATATATTTAAATATATTTATATATTTTTTTTTATTATTTTTTATATTATTTTTTATATAAAAATATATTTGAATATATTTTTAAAATAATATAAAAAAATAATAAAAAAAATATAAAAATATATTTAAATATATTTTTAAGTTAATATAAAGTAATATAAAAAAAAATAATAAAAAAATATATTTAAATATATTTTTAAATTAATATAAAATAATATAAAAAAAAATAATATAAAAAGTAATAAAAAAAATATAAAAATAAATTTTTAAATTAATATTAAATAATATAAAAAATAATATAAAAAAATATATTAAAATATATTTTTAAATTAACATAAAACAATATAAAAAAATAATAATAAAAAAATATAAAAATTTATTTAATAATATTTTTAAATTAATATAAAGTAATATAAAAAAATAATAAAAAAAAATAAAAATTTATTTGAATATATTTTTAAATAAATATAAAATAATATAAAAAAATAATAAAAAAAATATAAAAATTTATTTAAATACATTTTTAAATTAATATAAAGTAATATAAAAAAATAATAAAAAAAATTATAAAAATATATTTAAATATATTTTTAAATTATTTTTTAAAATAATCTTTTTATATTTACTGCTCTATATCAATACACACACACGATCATCGTATCATGAATACATTTTATTCATTTCATTTTTGGTTTTCATTGCAGTAAATACTCATTTATTCAACTTTATGCATATTCGCTGAGTTTTATTTACGTAAATTCTCGGTTTGAAAATTGCTATCGCTCTTTAATATGCGGCCACAATGTTGTTTTAAGCACCTCAGACAACTCGTAAAATGTTGCAAACAAAGTCATCATAAAAAACACATTCAATCGAAATGATTATGTGGCTGCGGCGCCCACTTGACCTGTCCTTCCGCCTCGCCAAAAGAAGGCCACAGACACAGACACACGCACTCGCGTACGCACACACAGTCCGGCCAGCGTGGCGTATGAGCAATTTTCGTACGTCAGGATTAGCACATCATCAGCGGCAAATGGCGTCTGCCCGAATGCGGCTAAACGAAAAATTTCTATTTATGCAAAAATATATTTCGCCAGACAGAGACCCAAAAGGACCTTTAACCTTTTTGCGTGTCTCTTCGTTTTTTTTTTTTTTGTTTTTTGTTTTTTGGGTCAGTAGTTGGCCAAGCGAATAGCAAGGCTGCATGGGAGCGCGCATAGCGCATAGCGTAAAGCGGCGCATGAGGCAAGTAAAAATAATCATAAATTGTTAACAAAATACACGCCTCTCTTTTTTTTTTTTTGTTTTTTTCTTTTTGCCATAGATACACGGTGGCACGCCCCATAGCAAAAAGCTCGCCCAATCTCCAGGCCGTCGTTTAAAGCCACTTTAACCCTTTAGAGTGAAGCGTGCGATTTGGGTTTCTGGTGCTGGTTCTGTTTCTGTTTCTGCTTACTGGTTTTTCGGCTCTGGTACGGTTTTTGCTACCAACCATGCACTTTGTTTATTTGCTGGCCAAACAAACCAACCGCAGCGGGACATGGATGGGCGTTGGGGCGCGCCTTCATGCGGGTTAAACAGACACAGTTAGCGACCGCATATACAGACAAACACACACACACACACACAGCCATACACACAGCCACACACCCACTTCTGAGCTGTGAGTTTAACTTATGGATTATGGGCGTGACTCGTGCAAAATGTTGAGATAACAGAAAAACAAAACATTTGCCTACATTTGGGCGTCAGAAACAACGGCATCTACGTAAAAGACCCGCAAGCAACATACTAAATGCTATTAGCATACAAGTATGTCTCGAGTGTATGTGCATGGGTGTGTGTGTGTGCGTGTGTGTGTGTATTTGTGTATGGATGGACTTTGCGGTTGTGGGCAGCTACTTTTTATCCCAACATGGATTAATTTTCAAAATAAAAATATACATATTTTACAAAATTGGATTAGCTTTGTAAATTCAATTTTAAAAATATTTTCGAGTCGAGAAAAAAGCCTTGTTTAAGGACAATGAAATAAGTATAATATGGAAATAAACAAAAAAAAAATATACATAAATCCATAAAAATAATCATAGGCTACAAGAAAACAAAACTAAATAATAATAAAATAAAATAATAACATTTATACATTATAAACCTTTCCAAACATTTTGCAATTGTTTTATTTGATTCGATTCATATACCAAAGTACGAAGTATGCAATTCACAATTATATTTATAAATAAAACTTCCATAAAAGAGTTTTTTGATTTAATTTTTGTATGTGTTGGATACAAAAAACATTTCTGCATAACAAAATATAGTTTTTTTTGCAAAATAAATTATTGTAAAAATAAATTAAAACTATATTCATAAAGGAATATTATTTTAATATATATAAATGTATTAAAATGTATTAAAATACATTTAAAATAATTAATTGATTTTAATAATTATAGAATTTTTTCCTTTTATTAAAAATTAAAATTATTTAAATTACTGCTAAAAACTTTTTAGAAATTATTAAAAAGTAAAATTGGTATGCAGAAAATTATTTTTTTGTTAATTGAAATATAGTAGTTGATATAGTATATATAATAGTATATATAGTAGTATATATAGTAAAATATATAGTAGTATATATAGTAGATATATAGTAGATATATAGTAGTTGATATGATAATATGGAAATATTAATATTTAAATCAATTTTTTTTTAATTTTAAGTATTTTAAAAAACAACTTAAACAATAAATAATAAATAAATTTGAAAAGCATTTCATTTTTCTTTTTAGTTTGCCTGAATAAATCTACGAATAAATATATAAACTCGATTGAAATATAAAATAACTAAAGAAGAAACTTTTAAATAAAAATATCCATTAAATGTTTACTTCAAAGTTTCATAAATAAATTCAAAATATGCTTCAATTTATATTGCTGCAGTTTCTCAATACAATTCGAGCCACATCAAAAATGTATTTTTCTTTTCATTTGAATATCGTTCAAAAGAATAACAAACATTTCGCTGAATATCTAAACATTGAATCTTTAATCATTTCGGACAATCGACCTTAATGCTGAATGAATTTTGGCCGCGTTCCGTTAAAATAACTCAATCAATATTTCAATTTAGCAAAAAAAAAAAGGAAAAGGAAGAGGAAAAAGGAAAAGTGCGGCGCGGGAACTAGCGGGAATAAAAGGAAATGGGGAAAAATAGGGAAAGTTCTGCAGCCAAATGCTAACTAGTCAAGCAATTAGTGCTGGTTACGTTACATTTTTAGGGTGGATCCCGTGTCCATAATTGTTACGCTTCGGCCACATCCGGCACGCCTCCATGCCACCGAAACTACTCAATGCCCAATTACTGCCACACCAGTTGGTATTGTCCTCTCCCTCTCTCTCTCTCTCTCTCTCTATCGCTCGTTTTCTCTCTTTCTCTCCTTCTCTCTGTCCACGTCTATCTACTGAAGTCCATTGTCTAGTAGGATATTCAACAGCAAAAAAGAGTAGCCCAACAGCAACGCAGCTCGGTCCATTCGATTGCAGCTCCATTGATTACGGAAATAGCGTAACGCTAAAATCAAACTAATCAGTTGAATGATTGGCGTTTCGCCCAGCATCCAACGTTGACAGCCCGCGCGCACAATGCTCCACATTGATCGACTGCCCCCCCCCATTGAATCCAACCCGACGGGCGCAAATGAAAATTGTCCCCTTTTTTTTCTGAACACCCTAGAGCCATCATGGAAATAGTTTGGGTATTTTAGTGTTGTCCATGAACAATGCATATATAAACCAAGTAGACGAAACAATGAATCAACATTTGTTTAATTCATATCAGATAAGGGCTTCAAGCACCTTTGCTCTGTGCAACTGCTGTGGGCACAGACATTGTCAAATGACACTTGGACAAACTTCAATTAAGTGAATAACTTAAGACTTTATACAACTTGTATTAATAGTATCAAAATGTATATATTAAAGCAGAAATATCTGTAATTTTTAAAATAATTACAAATATAATTCGCAGATAAAAATTATTCAACAAAAAAAAAGAGTGAAAAGTATTTTTTTTCTCAAGTTACCAACTGACTTTGTTCACATAGCAAACTCTTGAGCCTGCAAATCTAATGCATATCTACTAGTCGAGCACTTTTAAGCCGCGCGCTCTAACCACTTTTTTATTGCGCCGCTCGCTGAGTTTTTCATTCAACTTTGCTACCTTTTCCTTTATGCGACAGCTCGTCTATTCTCTCACAGGCTCTTACTCTCTCTCTCTCTCTCTCCCCCTCTCTTGCTATGCTCTCTTTTGTGTGCCGTGCTGTTAACGAGTTTTTCTCACTGTGCCCGGGCGGCTCATTAAATGTGTGTAAAACGTCCCTTTTTTCTGCCTTTGTTTTATTTTTCTTGAGCCTCTTCTCCTCGACTCAGTCAGCGCTCTGGTCGACATTTAAATTACTTTATAGCTGCCTTCATTTAGTTTAAAATACGCCGATTTGCTGGGGCACTTTTCAGCTGCATTTTGTTTTAATATATATTTTTATTTTATTTTATTTTTTTTGTTTTGTTTTTGTTTTTGTTTTTCCTGTTTTTGCTATTTTCCTTTATAGGCTCAGAACATTTTGCTGGGCAGTTTTAATTTGTCGCAATTTGTAGTTGCTTGACGTTAATTATGCGCGTCATGTTGCGCAGGGTTTCTTCTTCTTGTTGCAGCATTTTTATTAACAACTTGAAAATTTCTAAGAAAATGCTAGCTGAATAAATTTTAATAATACTTACAAGTATGCGCAAGTTGTAGAGACTGTTATTATAGAGTCTTTAGGTCTTTGAATGGGGCTGGTTTTCAAAGTCAGCTTTAAACAATTACATTTCAAAGTATAAAGTATAAATTAAAGCCTCTAATATCAAAGGGTATATGTAATCGGCATAGGGACAACAATTTTGCCTCTCATTCAAGCAAACTTCTAATCAATAAATTATCACGTTTCGATAGTCAATTTCGTCTAATGCCCAAACAATAATTAATTACGAATATATTGTTCCAACTGATGCTAAGCATTTGTACAAGCAAATTGAATGGATTATTGTCTAAAATATATATATTGGTATATATACACCTGACTATTCAAACATGCATCTAATGAGCTTCAGCATGAAGCACAAATGTTGCCACATCGAAATCAATGCAAATCTACGACAATGAGCGGTACAAACAACAAATCCACTACGATGTTTGTTAATTATAATATACAGTTAGACAGACAGTCAGATAGATAGAAAGTTCGTTAGATTGTTGTTGCCTAATTAGTTAGTTGGCGAGCAGTCAGGAGTGTGCTCGAGGCAAACATGCTGCACGTTTACCATCTTTATTGTTTATTAATAACATCTAGATATGTTGTCGGGCATGTGAAGTGCTCCTGCTCTGATGTGAGATTGATTGATTGATAAAATTGCAGCTAGTGCTTGGGTGCTTGGGTGCATGGGTGTTTGGGTGCTTGGTCAATTGCACAGGTAAATTAATAGACAATAATTAATTTGAAATGCAATCTAAAAGGGAAACTAAACATCAAACAAACGCAATATTTACCCAAGCAACAATCAAGTTTGTGGGCGGCACAAGGAATTCATATTGTCGAATATTTTGCTGATTGAAGTTAATTGTTTTCAAGCAATCTACAATACAATTTAATGAGATACTTAAACTAAATGATTTCCAATTATTTTTCGACTTCAAAGCGGACGTGTAGCATATGAAATAATCAATGTGACGACAGCAATATGAATTTAATTATTAATTATTATTATAAATATTGATATAATTAAAAAAAAAATTATAAATTGAATTGATTCACAAAGTTAATTGCGAGTGTTTTTGAAGGGGAAATGAAAGACTGGGCGAAAGGCTCTTCTAGGTTTCTGTCATAATAAGCAAAGCTGTGTTCACAAAAACAGTAGTGCGACATAATATTTCAGTTTGATAGACTGACAACCATATACTAGGTTAGGCAAAGCATTCTTCTGCCTGTTATGCCCCAACTTCACATATATTTCACATATTTCATTTAATTGTTGACCACTTCTTATTTAATATATAATTATTTAAATGCAACAAAATTACTTTTGTTTATTTGCATTGCAAATGGAAGTCCAGCTGAAGTTCTGCCAAGTTGTGTGCAGCAAACGAGAAATCTTTGAATAGTTTTGATTAGTTTTCTCTGTTCGAGAAGTGAAATTCAAATCAACAACAAACAATCGGCTTTTGTTCTAACATGCAAAAGAAAAAAAGTGAGTCGGGCAAAGGGCAAAAAGTTATTTGGATTCTTGGAAATGTTTTAAGGGGTTACATTTAAGTGGCACAAAAGCGCAAAAGTTCTTGTGGCAGCTTCTTTGGATGGCAATGGCAGATGCTGCTGCTGTTGCTGGAGCTGGAAAACTATTTAATAGTTGCACGTTGCAACATTTGTAAGCCGAGACGGCAGCATGAACTACTTGCAGCAAACTATGTTGCGCACAGCAGCAGCAGCAACAATGTGACATGCAACAAATGTTCAGGGCAAAAATCACATCTGCCAAAAAAAAAAAAAAACGACAAACAAAAAAACGAAAAAAAAATGGCTAGAAATGCCTTTCAATCACAGACGCTCACAAGGCATGCAAACTATGCCAAAAAGGAGCTGCAGCTGCAACATTCCAACAATTGGAAATTGCACGAAAGCAAGAAGCAGAAATCTCTACTACAAAAAAATATTAAAAAATGACTCGAATATTCACTCAGCAGCAAACAAGCAACTAAAAATGAGCTAGAAACAAGCAAATAACTACAAAAACTTGTTTTTCTCTCTCTCTCTCTCCCTCTCTCTCTCTCTCGCTCTCTCAATCTGAACTTTATTTGTTCTTTTCTATATTTTTTTCGCATACCCTTAGGAAATTCACATAATATGGGTATTTCTGTTTGTGTGACAGGTATTTGAAGGCTTGGCAGACTCTTGGTGGGCATATATTGTTGACCAGGTGACTCGATGAGTCGATCTAGCAACATTCGTATATGCATTCGTCTCTTCCTGCGTCTATACGCAGAGACTTTGTAATTTACGACAGCTAGGGTCTAGTATAAGATAAGTTTAGCATAAGTTTATCATATTTTGCTCCAAGGCTCAACCTGATATCTTTACTATCCATAGATAACCTGGTTTTTAGAGCATAACTTGAACAGCTAAAGCTACATAGAGATATTAAATTGCATTTGAAAGTTCTTTAGCTGAATACACGGCATAGAAACACTTTCGAATTGAGATACCTGCACCCATTATAATCTAAATTGAAATATTTCATATGGACAGAATAAAATTACATTATAGACTCCATTAAGAAACACATTCAGAAGCCAGCACGACTCTTCAAAGTGCATAATAAAAACCAAGATTTGATTTGATTAACAGCTTTGCTAGTCAAGGTATCTGCTAGTCGAGCACTTCCGTTCAAAGATCTCTCACAGGTTTCGTTTTATTTGTTTTTGTGAAATGAATAACAAAATGACAGAGCAACAACAACAGCAACAATAACAACAATAGCACATGATGCACATGAATAAAGTTTCAAATGTGCCCGAACAGCCGTAAAGTTTTTGTTTATTTTACTTAACTATTGTGCGCAATGTTTGCATTTTATTTTTTTTTTTTTTTTATAGACTCCTCGCATTATACCCCACAAAAAAAAAAAAGAAGCTCTTTGCTACACCCGCTCTATGTATAACTTTCAGCATAGTTGTTGCGGGACAGTGTTGAACAACGTTCAGTTATGCAGAAAAAACTGGGTCGTCTAACTACAACACAAAATGTCCACATCATGTCGCTGCTGTTGTTGTTCTTGCTGTTGTTGCTCTTTCTATATAAATAGTAATTAAAATAGTTCTATCATGAAATGTGGGTCCAACGAGCAGCGCATCAAGAGGGCGCGTTGCCTAAATACCATAGGGATCAAACAAATATGGAATGTTTGCCAGTGTTGCCAAATACTTCAATTAAACTAGAAATTATTTACAATTTTGCAGGACTTACGGGAAGTGTGCACAACTAGATTTAAGCTGCAGTTACACACAGTTATAGACTATAGTTTTATAAAACGATATTTAACCCAGCTTTAGAGTTGGAATAAAATTGATGTAAATTATAATATTCCTAGTGTATATACATAAATGCTCTTGCTGTTATTAGTTACTGCCATTAACTCTTATTTAGGCCGCTACTGTTTTCTCTGCTTTAAGTCTATTGTCATTTTGCATATTGTTGACATTACAGTAGTTGCTCTCAGTGCTTACAACTTAGCTAGAAAATTCGATTGCTGTATTCACTGTTTTCATACTTCGCATTTCAATAGAAATTGTTAAGTAACTTGTGCAAAGCATAAGAAACAAGACCCCTAAAAAACCTCACTCAACACAAATAACCAAGAGGAAAAGTCACAAACACACAAAACAAGGACACAACACACACATTCGCATACATCAAGCACTGCATACAGATGGAAAATGAGAAAAGTTGTCAACCGCATTGAAGGAATTGTTGTCGCTTGTCGTATCCATTGTCTGCCATAGAGTTGTCAAGTGCATACAAAATGCAATATATATATATATATATGTATATATGTATATATATATATACATATTTGCGAACATGGCGTATACGGATTTTCAACTGTCGTTATTATTTGCCAAGCGACTCCCAATTTCGTGCAGTGATAGCAATCAAAAAAGTATCAACAGCTGCACACTAAAAGTTAATTTATTTGTTGCTATTGTATTTGTTGTTGTTGTTGCTGGCCAATAGGGAGTTTCTGTGTGGCTGGCTGATGACAATTCGAACCAACTGTCAAAACGATAGCAAAAATGTGTCGCACAATTGAACTGTAAAACTTTTGCTAATTGCTATATGGAGCGACTTTGCGGCTAGCAAACGCATAAATAAATTGGTAAATAAAAGCAAAGGAAAAAACAAAATCTATGAAATCAAATAAAGTTGAAGCCGAAGCTGAAGCCGAAGCTGCAGCTGAAGTTTCATATGAAAGCTATGCCCTCTGTCTGTCATTTGCCTTCTGCGCTGAGCATTCATTTTTAATGAACTTTAAATAACATCAAATATTTATTGCCTTCCTCTCGTTTGTCTCGCCCCTATTTCACCTGCTTCAAGCGCTATTGGGAAAAAAAAAAAAAAATAAATAAATCTCAGCGCTGAGTCCTGTAGCAAATAATTGAAGGACAAATCGTTGTTTTTTTTTCTTTTTGTTTTATGCTATTCTAGCTACCATGGCTACCAATGACATTCAATGTAGGTCATGTGCCGCTGGTATATGTGATGGACTGCGCGAAAAAATCGGACAATATCGCGCTGCTTCACAACGCAGCCCCAAAAAGTAGGCTACATAAAATGTGATGATAAATGTTGAATGTATATTTGATTATAGTTAGTTATTGAATAATAGTTTAATGCGAAATTTAGGTTACAAAATCGATATAAATTATTTCGAATATACAAAAAAATATATAGATATAGAAATCTATTTGCTATACTATACTATACTATACTATACTATACTATACTATACTATACTATACTATACTATACTATACTATACTATACTATACTATACTATACTATACTATACTATACTATACTATACTATACTATACTATACTATACTATACTATACTATACTATACTATACTATACTATACTATACTATACTATACTATACTATACTATACTATACTATACTATACTATACTATACTATACTATACTATACTATACTATACTATACTATACTATACTATACTATACTATACTATACTATACTATACTATACTATACTATACTATACTATACTATACTATACTATACTATACTATACTATACTATACTATACTATACTATACTATACTATACTATACTATACTATACTATACTATACTATACTATACTATACTATACTATACTATACTATACTATACTATACTATACTATACTATACTATACTATACTATACTATACTATACTATACTATACTATACTATACTATACTATACTATACTATACTATACTATACTATACTATACTATACTATACTATACTATACTATACTATACTATACTATACTATACTATACTATACTATACTATACTATACTATACTATACTATACTATACTATACTATACTATACTATACTATACTATACTATACTATACTATACTATACTATACTATACTATACTATACTATACTATACTATACTATACTATACTATACTATACTATACTATACTATACTATACTATACTATACTATACTATACTATACTATACTATACTATACTATACTATACTATACTATACTATACTATACTATACTATACTATACTATACTATACTATACTATACTATACTATACTGTACTATACTATACTATACTATACTGTACTTTACTGTACTATACTTTACTTACTTGGAGTGTGAAGGTCACAAATCTTTGTCAACTTTGTCAGTTATCTAAATTTTTTTTTGAAATTCTATAAAATTCTAAAGGAAAACAAAAGTTCTATAAGATCTATTGACTATGACAGGCTGCGGGATTTTTGCCAATCGCATGACAGCAAATAAGAAGTTCGCGACAGAAAATAAGAAGAATTTGTTCACAGCAGATCTAAAACATATTTTCAATATAATTTCCAACAGACTATTCGGACTTTCAGCATTCAATTTAGGGATCTTCCTAATTTAAAATCTATAGAGAACTATAAAAACATAAAAATATTTATAAAATAATTATATAATAAAGAAATAGATGCAATTTAAAAAAAAAACTGTTTTCATAATTATAAAAAAAAATAATAATAATAAAAGTTTAAGTTGCCAAGTTTCAGTCAAATTAAATTTACATTTTAGCTGCTTTCTAAAAGGCGGTAGGAGAACCTATGGAAGCTTATGGTTATTTGATAATGCTTCAAATAAATTAAAATGAAATTAAATAATAATTATATAATAATAATGAATAATATAAATTTTATACTAATAATTTTATAATAATAGCTATATAAAAATAATTGACTTAATTCGAATATAAAGAATTGTAATGAATAAGCTTTAGAAGAAGAGAAATGTTGTACACAATGAGTGCGATTATATGACTTAATTTGTATCAAACAAATTATTGACAACGGCCAACAGAACTGAATAAATTGATCGAGCTGTCAGTGTTCTAACTGCCAGAAGTATTAACTAGTTTCTTTGACCGATATTCTGTGAGAAACTTTTTCCCAGCTACAATATTCAAGAGTTCAGGAAAGTTCAGTTCAAGGAAAACCCGCCTGCTTAGAGCTGTAGAAGAAATGTTTTTCGCCAACTCCAGTTACAATTGCCGTTAAGGCGGCTTCATAAAATTAATACAGAAATGCACAGTGCTGACCTGCATTTGGTATATAAATGCGCAAATAGCAGAAACTACACGGCAAAAGAACAAAATGGGTTGCAGCTAAGGGAAAACAGCAGAAAGAAAGTTGAGCCAAGTGATTGAAGTCAGCCAAAGCGTATAGTTAAAAGAGTTTGATTTTATTTCTTTTCTCTCCCCCTCTCTTTTCCTTAATGTCTCTCTCTCTCTCTCTCTTTTTAGAAACGAACACAAGCATAGCAAAAGAGTACGGAACAAGTTTTGGCCACTCGTACTGCCACCGCTCATAAGGTAAACAAAGCTCCAAGTGGAAAAGTAGTTGGCTACGCACGAACAGCGGCGCCCACATCAAGAAGATGAAACAACAACAACAACAACAACAACAACAACAACAACAACATAAGCAACATAAGCAACAGCAGTACACATAAGTAAATAAATACCTTTCAGGTGAAACTCAAATATATAGTGAGTATAGAATATATTGGAATTGAAAGAAAGCTATTCAGTTGCAAATACATAAAATGACTCTAAAAATAAAAATCTTCCAATTGCTTGCATTAATTTTTTAACATTAACTTGCATAAATAAAATAATTATTACTTACATATATCATTTTAAAAATGTACAAAAATAAAAAAAAGCGCCAAAGTAAAAATCAAATTGGAAAATTCAATTGAAATTTGCAGTACAACAAATATATAGAAAAAATAATAATAATAAATTTTAATGTAAATATTTGTATTATTTCTTTTACAATTTTTTTTTTAAATTCTCTCACTTGATAATTTTATATTTTTGAATGATTTATTTTTATTATTTATTATTTTTATTTATAATTATTATTTATATTATTTAATTTTTATTAAATTTGTTTGTTTATTTTTATTTTACTATTATTATATTTATTTATTTAAGCTATAAAAAAAATTAAAATAATAATAAAATAAAGTTAAATAAATACTAATAAAAATGTCAAATAAATTGTTAAAAAGAAACGACTTTCTTTTAGCTTTTAAGTTTATTTCAACATTTTTTCCTTTGTATATAATAAAATATACAAAATATTCATTTAAACTATTTAAATTTTATTTTATTAAAAACAAACTTTCATTTTTTTTAAATATGCAAAAAAAGAATATTACAAATTCTAATAATAAATCCATATTGATATGGTTTTTATTTGTACACTTTTTGGACAATATTTCAAAAACCCATATACCCCATGAAAACGTCATTGAAACAGCGAAAACAAGAAGAAGAAGAAGAAGAAAATGATAAGTAAAGGAGAGCTTGACGTCGACTTCATTTCATGATTAAGTTACCAGCAGCATATCGATTTGCTTTCAACAGGCTTTATTATGATGAAAATGGAAGTTGCTGGAGCAGTGTCTGTGCGGTTGTCAAGCAGACCGAAAGCCAGACCCCATACATGTGAATGATTCAGACTTAGCCGACTGACGGACTGACGAACCGACTAACTCGTCCGACTCAATGAGCCGGCGCCATTGTCGACCCACTGTAAACAATAGCTGCCAGTATCGCCGTCGCCGTCGTCATCGTCTTCTAATGCCCAAAGAAAGGTTGCAAAACATGAATAAATTGTGCTGGGATTGTAATTGTCGGTTAGCATCTTGGCTATTTGTTGCTACCGCCAGACAAGTTGGGTAAACAAATAAAGAAAATGCGATAAAAGCGACAGCACAGTGGGATGGAAACGTACTAGAAAATATTGGAACAAAATTCTACAAAATATTGCACTGTCAAATATATTTAAAAAACTTATTTATTTAAAAAAAAAATTGATAAGTTTTCGTTGAATTTTCCTCAGTTTTCAGTTTCAATTCCTCACGAAATTGAATATGTAAACAGTTGTGCCTTCCCCTACATATGTATATATTAGTCTATACCAGTGATAAGCTGATTCTATAACAGCTGATAAGAAAGTGTTTATGTACGTATGTACATAGGTACATAAATATGAGTGCATTGAAATGACTACACAGAAGTTTTCGTTATTACATTTCGAGCTTAGATGGAATCAGTTGATTATTGAGCTTAACTGAGTGAAGATCGTAATCGATTAACTGTTCCATATAATAATGGCGAATGGATGTATAGTAATATTCGCTTTGGCTGCAATTATCCTAATACTGAGAGACAGTAAGAGACCGAATACAGAAGAAGCAAATGCAAATGAGCAAACGGAAAAGTTTATCAACCAAATCGAAGCGAAATGGTCGAAATATTTTACGGATAATATAGAACCTTTGCTGTACGATGGAAATGCTATAGATATAACTATAAAGCATATTAAGCAAGTGAATGTGCCCGTCAATAACATCGAAGTCAGCTACAGTATGTATGAAACTACAAAAATGATTGCTTCGAGCTGCTTGAATATGGACAGCACTATACAAGAGATCAAAGTGCCGGGCATCGATTTATTTCCGGTATTGTGTGATTCGATTTTGGGTGACAGCGGTTGGACTGTTGTACTGCGGCGTCTGGATGGTAGCGTTGATTTCAATAGAAACTGGGCTGATTATCGTCGGGGATTTGGTGATCTGCGCGGTGAGTTCTTCATTGGACTGGAAAACCTGCATCGCATGACCAAATGGCAAAAGCACGAGCTAATTGTATACCTCAAGGATGGCGACAATGAGGTGCGACACGCGCGATATAGTGAATTTCAAATCGATAATCTGGCCGCATCGTATGCGTTAAGTGTGCTCGGTGCATATTCGGGCAATGCGGGCGATTCATTAAGCGCACACATTAATGCCACATTCACAGCACCTGATACGAATGAACGGTGCGCCAAGGCCAACAAATCGGGCTGGTGGTTTCACAACTGTATGGATAGGTAAGTTTGTTTTCTTTTTTTTTTTTTTTCTTTTTTGTTGGTTTTCCAAATATTAATTCAACTACATCTATTTTTAAAGCAATCTGCATGGCGTATATGAATCGAATGAAGTTGATGCTGATATATCGGGCATAGTGTGGAGCAGCTGGCAAATGAAACCAATTAAATTTGCACAAATGATGATACGACCTATATATAATTAAATTCGTATTTCATACACATTATAACTATATATATAAAAAGTAATTTTTATAAAAAGTACTATCATTTTTTTTTGTGTGTTATATTCGTCCCATCGTAGCTTTTGTAAGTTGCAAGTGTCAAACTGTGTGACAGACAAACAAGCAGCAACAGCAGGGTGTTTGGTCCCAGCCCACTTGCCTTTTTTGCGGCGAATGACGCATAAGTCAGTTAGACACAGCGTGCAACTGTCAGACCACTCTGTGTCTGTATAAGTGCGAGTATATTTCATATTGGATCACATGCCGCGCTTCATGCATCTATTTGCAAAATATGCCACGAGCACACACATGCACATACAGTTTTTGGGGGCACAACTGCCCTGAAAATGTGCCATAAAATATACAAGTACACAAGCGACTATATATATATATATACTTGTATATATATTTTTTGCCAGACTTCACATAAATTCATAATGTCAAAATGGATGCCACTGGCAGCGACATAGCCGCGTCGAAATTTAACACATAAATTTATAATTTATATATTTGCAGCATTTGTGCTCTCTGGAGACAGCGCTCGATGTGAGCGAAAATGCATAAAAAGTTTATGAAAAACAATCAAATATAATTATGAATGAATTTTAAAAGCGTGCAACTCGTTTCATCAATTTCTGTTATTTTAATCAATAATATTAATATTTTTTTTTAATCAATTTTCCTATTAATTGTAAATGGAAATAATTTGTAAATATTTATAAAGTATTTTTTATTTATAAATTATCCTTTTAATTATTTCTTTAATTTTTATTTAGATTATTGGAAGGTTAGAAAAATATTTGATTAGTCTCAGCTCTCCATTGTTATCTATACGTATTTATATTTCTTTATTATATTTTGTTTTAAATAATTTATTAAATTTTTAATGCAAAAAAAAATTATAAATATTTCTATAGACTCAGCTCTCAATAATAAATTTAATTTTAAATTAATTAAATGTATTTCAAACGAAACAAAATATATACAAATATTTGTAGAGACTCGGTTATCAATTATTATCTCTGCATCTTTATTTAAATAATAAATATTATTTGAAATTCATTAAATGACTTTTGTATGGAAGTATAGAACAATATTTGTATATTGTATTGTGTCTATCTACCTAATCTGCAAGCGTTCAATTAGCACACTTCTGGCAGCTGAATTACTACTGCCGAAAATCACTTTCTTGTAAATAAAAGTATAGATAGAGGCCTCAACATGCCTCAGACTGCAGACAACAAAGTATATAATTTAACAAATACCAATAGCATAGCAACTAAGTAGCTTCGCGTAAACAATGTGCGGGCTCAGTGCTTTGCACTGACGACAATAAGCAGCGCTAATCTGACACTTCTTATGCTGAAGTGCTGTGCCGCTTAGAATGCTGCATCGTGCGTGCCGATTGTAGCTTGATGGCGTGATGCATTTGACTTCAGGGTAGAATTATGCTTTGCCTTTGTCTTTAACATTAGTTTGATTTGTAATAAAGAACAGATAACTTGTCCGAATCTCACTCTGGCACACTCTGGCCGTCATTCTTGATCATTTATTGAAACACATTGCTGAGCCACAAGGCCAGCGATCACCAAAGGGGACGAAGTCAAGTCCTCCAACATAATCTTCCTAATTGGATTCCACATTCACCGAAGTCGCCGCTGGAACATCGTGGGACGATCGGATCAATATAACTTAACTTATATATAACTCCTCAGTCATTATGAATAAACAACCTAATCGACTCTATAAACTCTCAAAAAACTTTTCCGCCGTACTCAAATGGATTACCGTACATCATACAGCTGGAACACTTCAACTCAGCTGGCAGAGCTAAGCAACGTTTATATTATATATTGCGAGTATTTTATTTATATTTATTATATTTCGTCTTTCCACCTTTAATTACTCAAATGTAGATGGTACAACCGTCAAGAGTTGAAAAACTTTGTATATACATGTATATATATAAATTATATCGAAGCGTAACCCGAAACTCAGCCGGAATTCGAGTGTGGCTTTGAGGCGAACATGGCAAATGAAATCAATTATTTATGCATTCATTTTGTAGCTCTTTATATTGATTTAATTGCCGCACAGCATCTGCAAAAGCGAGTGTGAGTAATTAATAAATAATTTTTTGCCAGTATATACAGACACACACACACACTTAAATATATACATATATCAACCACTATGTATATATTCTGACATTTTGCTGTTTACCCGCCCGTTTGTCTTTTGCAACTTGATTATGATGTCCTTTAAATGAATGGCTTTTGGCCATCGATCAGACCACAATTCTGTTGTTCCTTCAATTTGTTACTCACTTCACTTTGCTCATCCACTGGAGAATTCCAAGGGAAGCGTTAAATATTTAACGATGTGAGCGTGTCTTAGTTAACTCAAATGAAAATCTTTTATTCGTAATTGTAATTAAAAATATGTGTATTAAAAACTTTTACTGATTACAAAAATGTAATCAAGAAACATTCTAATAATAGTTCTGCTTCTAAAAAAACAAAAAAAAAAAAAACAAAAAAGAATCTTTAAGTTATTTTAAGATAAATATAATTAAACAAAAGGGCGAGCTCAATTGAGCAGTTTCTTTCGATGTTCTTTTATATGAACTTTTTGTTATAAATTATTATATTTTATTTTTTTTATTATTATTTATTCATATTTTTACAATTTACCATACGCTAGATACTACATAAGGTTGGGTTGGGCTCAGCCTCCATCAAGCAGCCAAAAGCTTACCTATAAAGAAAAAAAACAACAGAAACTAATAGTTAGAAAATTTTTTTTATATATCTAAATAAATAATTTCAGACAGAGAACAGCCAAGTTTTTTATTCTATAAGTTTATTAAATTTTAGAGTTTTTAAAAGCAGCCTACAAATATATATAATATATAAATAATAAAATATAATTTATAAATATAAATAATATATATAATCAAATAGATCAAAAATAAAAACTAAGCACATACTATTTTTTAAATTAATATATTGCTTAAACATAAAGAAATTGATTTGGGGAAATTTGGATTTTTAGTTTTTTACGGTACAAAATATTTGTTTGATAAAATATTTGGTTTTTTTTTATATTATTGATTTAATATTTATAATTATTTAAAATATTTTGATATTTTTTTGTATATTTTTTTATTAAAATGTTTAAGCACATGTTATAATTAATATTTTGCTAACTGACATATATTTTTAAAAAATTTTGAAATATTTTTTTCTGTAGATTTATCATTTCAATAATAAAATTTTATTAATTTTTCAGCTTTTGATTAAGATATATATTAAAAAATTCTTTTTTGCTTTGTTAAAAAGTATATTTAAACAATATAATATTCTTAAATATTTTCTTTCAATATTTTTACTCATTTTTCAGTAATTTTGCTATAGTTTCTTCTCCTTCCAAAAGCTGCAGCCGCAAATAGTTATTTAAAAAAAAAAAAAAACACACACACACGTGCATCCAGCATAGGCCTCTTATCTAGGCCAATCCTAAAATACCCAAAGAGCAGAAAAAAAGAGCAGCCGCAGAGCAGGTTTTTCGTTTTCAAATATTCATTTGCAACCACAAAGGGAAAACAACAACAACAACTACAACAGAAAGGGCAACAGAATAGGATTTTCTGTGCCTTATTCTTTTTTTTTTGGTAGAAGAAAGAGAAGGCCATAAATAAACAACAGGTATAAAATGGACTTAAGAACGTAAAAGCAGAGCGCGACGGCTATAAAAATGCAATTTTTCACCGCTCAACCACATAAATGTGTCTGTGTGTGTATGTGTGTGTGGAACAGCATAAAAGCTGCTTTAGTCGGGTAACAAATGTTTATGCAATTTGTTTAAAGGCCAGCCCGTGGTGTAAATAAGTAATATATGAGAGCCGCTGCCTAAAGAAGACTGCAAATTTGTGCACTAAATGCACCACAAAGCAAGGCACACGCCCCCTTGCACGCCCACGCATAGGTGAGCTGTGCACAGTTTTCATTTATATATATATATATTATTTTTTTTTTTTGTAAAACCTTTTTTTCTCATGTGGGACAAAGGCCGAACGCGCAAATTGCAGCAGTTGCCTCCCAAAGGCACAAAAGGCCAACTCAAAAATACAAAAAAAAAGGAAGGAAAATAAGTTGTATTCGCTCAAGCCGAGTTTAAATACTCTTTAAATTAAAATTAATTTTTTGTTAGTTTTTAACCAATTTGTTGCATTTTCTTTTCTAATTTATAAAAATATTCCATTATTATATTCATCATAATATTGATATATGTTGTTTGGCATAGCTGTTATGCCCTGTGTTAGGGCATGCATAACGAATATGGAGCAAGTGCAAACAATTGCAGACTGTCGTCATTGCAGTGCTCCATTCCATTTGCAATTCTCAAACGCGACACGCCTCCCGCCTACCCGCCTTTCGTTTCTTATTGCCTTGCGCCTTGCCATGCAAAAATGTGTGTACGTTTGTCTGTGTGTTTTTCCAACTGAAATTGAAAGGCAGCTGCCAGCTCTCCCCCCCTCCCCTCCCCCGCTTTCGCTCTCTCATGTGGGCGTGGCCCGCATCGCTCCTTTGGCGCTGGGCGCATTTTATTGCCAGCTTTTTGGGGCGTAAATGTGTGTGCAGCAGTGAGAAGCTGCTGCTGTTGCTGCTGTTGCTGCTGCTGCTGCCAGCTGCCAGTTGTGGCAAGAGTTATGCCTTAAGCTGGGCGCTTGGAAACAGGCAGCAGCAGCACCACCAGAGAACTCAATGTCCACCCACCAATTCTCAAACAAGCATCTAACGGTACCAAATAAGTCAATTGGCAGAATGATTTAAATGCCAGCTCAAGGGGAATGTCACAAGGATCAAAGGCGACAAAGGCTAACTACATGAATACAGTGAACATTCCGTAATAAGAGACTCGTTCGCAACTAGAGATGACCAGAAAAATGATATATCAAAATAGTCCAAGCAATGGAAATTGTTGAAAATAAATTAGAAAGTCGACTATTGGCGAGCTAAAAGAAATTAGAAAATACCAAAATAAAGTCATAAAAAATTGAATAAAAATGATTTTGAATTAAAAAAAAATAAAAAATAAGAAAAATCTGTAATTCCTACTTACTTCAGTGAACAAAAAAGAAAGAAAGAACAGAAAGTATTACCAAAAAAATTCTATGAAAATATATATAAAAGAAAATATACAAAAAAAAAATATAATTGAATGGCAGATAAAATATTATTATAAAATTTTAATAGTTATAAAAAAGGAACAATATAAATTAAGAAATTAAGTAATTGTATTATAAATAAAAAAAAATCAAATAAGAATTTAAGTACATGAAACTCTTCGGAAATACTAATTTAGAGCTCAAAAAAGTTCTCATAAAAATAATATAAGCAAATAATTCTGATTAAATAAGACGAAGAAACAAAAATAGAACTTTTGCTAAAATTATTTAAAGCCTATATTTTAGCTCAGTTAATGTTGAAATAATATTAAGCCAAACATAATAATATTTCTATATTTTATTAATACTATAAAAGAAGAATGGTATTTTAAAGAAAATTATATAACTAATTAATAAATTTATAAAAAAAAATTATTTTTATTTTATTTTTCTATCTACTTTATGAAGTATCTCTACCTTTGTTTCATTTTATAAATATTTCACATTTTCAAAAGCTTAAATTACACCAATTTAAATCTCATCCTTCTCTTCATGTTTAACAATGTTCTACAATTTACATGAAAACGTTGTGCGCCACGAGCGACTACTATAGAGAACTCTACGAAACTCTACGAAATGTTTTAGCATAACAATCAGGCCATGAATTGTATATCTAATTTTGTAAAGCCCCTTTAATTGACTCCTTGCCCCATGGCCGAAAAGCTCAATGCAGTTGCATAAACTCCAAGCTAATTAACAACAACATTTGCGCATAAATAAAATGATAAACACATCAGCAACAGAGACAGAGAGTGGGAGATAGGACGACCGAGATGGAGACACTCTGTAAGGCGGACGAAATCTATGAGAAAATTTAATGTCTCAGGCTCAACATAAATTTTAATGCCAAAGCGCTTGGTGTTTGGCCATTTGAGCCGACCCCTTTGCTGCCGTGTCGCAGCAGTCAAAACAAACAGACAAGACGAACAGAGACGGAAGCGAAGACAAAGGCAGAGGCAGAGAAAGAGAGAGAGAGAGAGAGAGAGAGAGAGAGAGGGAGAGGCTTGAGTGAAATGCAAATGCAGCTAAAACATGGCAACAGCTGCTACTGCTGCTGCTGCTGCTGGTACTGCTGTTGCTGCAACCACCAACAAGGCGACTCTGGTTTCATTTGGTCGACACTTTACACAGTGGCACAAGCCATAATCAGGACAAGTGTCCTGCTGCAGCAGCAGCAGCAGCAGCAGCAGCTGCTGCTATGCTGCATTATGCATTATTATTTGATGCATTTTGCATAGAAGGCAAAGTCGAGCTGTTCGCTCTCAATGCCCCAGCTGACATTATGGAGCAGTCGCAAAGCAAATCTGCAGGCTAAGGCACTCTTAGCCTTGAGCAAAATAAAAAAATAAAAAAAAAAACAGGAAAATAAAAAAGTCCTCATGATTTATGCACGTGTTTAGTGTGAAAAAATGTGCATTAAAAGCAAAGCAAAAAAAAAAATGAGTCGGAAATGGAACCCAAACAACGTCCACGAGCGCAGCTCTTAGAGAAAGTGTTGCCAAGAGAATGTTGCTGGTGCTGCTGCTGCGTGATGGAGGCGTCTCGCCTAGCAGGCAGGAAGTGAAAGTGTGTTGGAGGACGCGCATGTGTTGCACGTTTCTCATATTGGGGTCACTGGTCATTATCAAGATGTTGCCAAAGAAATGCCATAAAGTGGTGTCCTGTCACTAGTCCTTGCTGTTGCGGATAGCCTGTCGTCAGCAGCGCCCCATTTGATATGCAAGGCAGATAAAGGCCAACGCGCATTCAACGCGCCTGCCTGGCCAAAAGCCAAATGGCTGCCTACAAACCAGACAAACAGAGAAACAGAGATAGATAGAGTTGGGGAGTAAGAGAGAGAGAGAGAGGAGGGCAGAGAGGCCTCAACTTGTCTTGAAAAGCCAACAAAACCAACAATATGAATATACTATGGCAATAGTTTAATGCCAGCTCAACTGCAAGTGAACTCTGTAGAAAATTTGTTGACTAAGCAGCTTCTTTATCCACACCGCATTCACTGCCTGTGCGTGTGTGTGTGAGTGTGTGAAAGGCTTTTAGTTTTGGCTTTTACTTGTTAGCAATGGAATTAATGCGTATAAATCGAATGTTTAGCCAACTTGTTGGGTTTTGCGCCGCACAGCTTCGTTGAGTGTAAGCTGAATTGTTTCTGTGATTTAGATAAGATTAGATTTGTAACATATGTATGATACATTTAGACATATATGTATATATATATATATTCTCAGATGAAATGCAGTAAATTTTTTTTTAATAAATTGATGTTTTCGGATTTCAAGGCGCAATCTGTACATATAATATTTATTTATTGAAATATATATATATATATATATTTTTTTATTTACTTATTTATTAATATTTCATAAAAAATTTTAAGAATATTTCTAATAACTTTATTGATAAGCATTAAAAATATTTAAAAAAAATAAATTTTTAAATAAATTTTTTTTTGTATTTAAATTATTTTTCTTTTGCATATCAAGTCAAGTTCTGAAAATAAAAAATTTACCTAAAAAATAAAATATTTATTAAATTGAAAAATACTTTAAAATTTATTTATAAAATTTAAAAATATTTTAAAATTTATTTATAAAATTTAAAATTATTTTAAAATTTATTTATAAAGTTTAAAAATATATTAGAATTTATTTATAAAATTTAAAAATATTGAAAAATTTATTTATAAAATTTAAAAATGTTTTAATTTATTTATAAAATTTAAAAATAATTTAAAATTTATTTATAAAATTTAAATATATTTTATAATTTAATTATAAAATTTAAAAATATTTAATAATTTATTTAGTAAGTTAAACAAAAATAAAATTTATTTATTTAAAATTATTTTTAGATTTATTTACAAAATTAAAAATATTTTTTAATTTAATAATAATAATTTATAAAAATAATAAATATTATCTGCAATTTATATTTTTAATAATAATAATAATAATAATATTTTATATTATTATATATAAGCAGAAAAACGTTACTTAATAAAATAATGAAAAATGACATTTAAAAATTATAACACAAGCAAAAAGACTAATAATTTCATTTCTCTTTAACTTTAATTTAATTTTATAAAAAAAAAAACAATTTTCTGTACACATTAAAATTAAAAAGTTTTCGTTGCAAACTTCTTTCTATAAAAAGCAATTTCATGTGCAGCTCTCAGCGTATGTTGACAAAGCCCCCAAAAAAGTAGCGAGCCTTGAGCTACATCTTTTTATTTTTACTCAGCTAAAACTAATTAGTTAAAATCTTCAGCAAACACATTTACGTAGCATGCTAACAAAAATTTTTTTCCTCTGTTAAAAATAATGTAGAAACAGCTGCTGGCTTCTGTTGCTATGGCTAAGTACTTAAAACTTTAATTAGCAAGAGCTAAAAAAAAAAAATAAAATAAAAAGAAACGAGAACAAGAAGAAGACGACGAAGAGCCTTGCCACATGCGAGCAGAACGTGGATACACTTTGATATAATTAGCGGCATTAGCCATTAAGTAATTTTAAAAATTAATCAAGCAGCCCGAGTTGGCCAAGCAGCACATTGTGGTGCCAATTATTGGCCAAATTAAGACAGTAGGCAGTAGCTGAAATTGAGTTGGCTACGAAGGCTGTTGGAGGAGCGGAAGGTAGGGGTGGTAGGGAAAGCTTAGCTGAAGTAGCTAGCGCACTGCTAACCCAATTAGCACTTAACACATGACAGAGGCAGCCTAGGTAAATAAATGGCAAACAACAGCTCAATTGATGGTTGCAGCACGTGTCCTGAAGCTTCAACTGTACGTTAAATGTTCCCCACCAAAAAAACACTGAAGCCTCAATACGAAACGCGCTCTCTCTCTCTCTCTCTCTTTCTTTCTTTTACTCACTCTAACAGCGGAGGCAAAAGCGACTTTCAATTTCCCAGGCTGACAGCCAAAAAGGCAGTCGTCAGCGAAAAGGCAACCAAAGGCAGCCGCAGCCACAGCAGCAGCAGGCAACTCTGGAAACTAGCACAAGGACGTGTGCCACACGACACACACACACACACACACGCACACTTACACACACATAAATACATATATATGTATATGTACATATATATTCGATATATACATATATAGCTTACACACGCAAGCAAGCAAAGCTCAAGTTGCCATCTAGGTAGAATACTCATACTCTAAAGCACTTTGGGCGTACTTCTTTCCACAACACAGCATGCGTGTGTGTGTGTGTGTGTGTGTGTTTCGTGGAGGGCGGGACCAATGCGAAAATCTTAGCGCTCAAGTAGCGTACGTGATATGCGCGTAATCAATATTTACACACAACTTTTTCCAAGCGAAATACATATATATGTGCTAAAAATGAAAATGTAAGACAAAAGTTTAGCAATTGGCAGGCAATACCAAAACGCACACTCACTCACACACACACACACACACAGGCGTACACGCATACACACACATATATATGTATATCTGTATATATATATATGTATATCTATATCAGTATTGGGTTGCCACTTGGGCAAAATATCATGCATATGGCATTTAAAGAAACATATTTTATTGCCACACAATTGAATTACTTGAAGCAAGATATCTGAGAATTGCATAGAAGGGCGAAGCAATAAAATTTCTTAGGAAAATTACAAATAAAATGCAAAGTTGAACGACTCATTGCAGTGCAAAATATATGCTCGTATATTTGACTGTGAATCGAAAAACAGTCATTTGAGAGTCCCACTGAGCAGTGACCTCGAAAGTCTGAGAAGTGACATTTTACAAGAATTTAGAAGCTATTTAAGACAACATTTGTTATGTTATACTGCATTTTGACAGAATTTGGATTTGGAAAAAATATTAAATATGAATATGAAGTAAAATATGCAGAAGAAATAGGTTTTTATAATTTAATAATTTCGAATAAGTTGAATTGTAATTAACTTTCAATTATTTTGTAAGATTTTTAAAATTTTCTTGATAAATAAGAGTTCAGTAAATCCATTTTTTGAAATATATATTAAAAAAAAACTGCGTAGATATTAATATTAATTTATTTATTTATTTTTTGTTTATTATTTTTATTTAAAATCAATAAATTGAATATTTCAATATCTATCACAAAATATTTTCCAAAAATTAAAAATAATACTTAAACAAATAAAATATGTTTGCAGATATAAAATTAGATTAATAAATTTATTTTAAATAATTATAAATTTTTTTTATGATTTATAAAAATAATAAGGAACCAATTTTTATATTTTAATGGGACTCGGTGAAATTTTAAATCAGTAAATTTAAAAAAAAAAATTAAGTAAAAGTGGAAAATAAAATGAACAACAAAATAATTAAAAAGTAAAGAATATCACATAGTTTAATTATAAAAACGAATTTTTTTAAATATAATTAAATATTGGCTTTTTCAAATATAAATACAAATACAAATACATTAGGAAATTGCGCTATGTATCGTAAAAGATTTATGGTGCACATCTGCCAAGAAAACAATTATAGCTTGCAGGCAATCTGGGTATATTTATGACTAGCATTGATGGAAGTTTGTTTATTTATTTATTATGATTGGCATTTATCTCCCTCTCTTTCTCTCTCTCTCTCTCTGTGTGTCTCTTACTCTGATTGCTGCAACACGAATTGCAATTGTTAAATATTTAATTGATTGAGCAGTCAGTTGTCATTCACTACGCTCCAATAAAAGAGTTTAAGTGAGTGCCAGAAGTTGAAATGTCTGCGAGCTTTAACTATCAATGATATAATTGCCTTAACTGCTGCTGCTGCTGCTGCTGCAGTCGAGCCAAAGGCTTGGCAGGGATACGCTGCCATCAAGCGAATGCAGTTACTTTGGCACACATTAAATTTGGTTTGATTTTTGGCCCAGCCAACAAGCCAAGCGCGCTGCGAGACTCTGTCTCTGGCAAACAGACCAACCAGCCAGCCAAACAAAGAATGGAATGGCAAAGGAGTTGCCGGCGGGGACCAAAGGAATTCTCGCACAAAGGCAGTCAGTCGACGCCAGTTTGGTGGAGTTTGTGTAAAGTTGAGCCAACCAAGGGGAAAATCAAGTGGAAAACGTATATTGTGAAAATCAACTATTGGCAGGCAGCTGTCAGCCGCATGGCAAAAGCGCTGTTCAAACAACGAAAACAATGGCCAAAACGCAGCTCAAAAGACGCCAGCGAAAGCTTTCAGCCAAAGTTGCTACCATAAATATAGAAGAATACCAGAGAGTACCAAAAAGAAGTAGGAGGACCCGACCGAGGCGCAATTTTATGAAAATATTACATCATAAACAGTCGTCTGCTTAAGATAGAACAGCTATATATACAAACATATATATATAATATATATGTATAAAGATGGCGAATTTCTTAGCCTGTCTGGCACACAAAACGCCGCTCACAAAATATTTGCAACAAAAATCTAATAAATTACATAAAAGCCAGCTTTATACACAAATCAGAGCAGACAAAAATGAAAATACAAAAATAGAATAAAAACAAAAGCAGCGATAAGTATATAAAGCGCATTCTGAAGGTGTGAAAATAATTTAAAGTGCAATTTATTTAAATTGAAAATATTCAATCTCTCTTAAGCTCAAATTGAAATGAAATCCATTTCGGGCTAAGTAAATATTGCAAAACAGAAATGCTAGACAACATTATTTGGTTTGTGGTGAATAAATGATGGCTAACAATATAAGATATGCCTGCTCTAGTGTAAAGTAATCAAGTATTTTCTTATGATTTGCAAAGTTTTCATTCTGAAAATAACAATATCAAAAAATAATAATCAATCATATTGAAAATTCAGTTCTAATAGGAATAGAATATTCAAAAATAAGTTATTTGCTATTAGCAATAAAATATATATTAAAAAATTTCAATATAACAGATCTCAGCATATTAAAAACCCTGAAATGCTTGACTTTTCTATTGAGTTTATCATTTTAGTCCAATTGATTGATAATTCGACTTTAAATTAAATTTTCTGTGTATCGAAGTAAGCCAAACACAAGGGCACATGCTAGCTAGCTAGCTTGTATAAATTAAATTTAAATTTTTTGATAAATTCCTTTCTTATAATATTTATTTTTGTTGTTTTCAGAAGAAAAATCTTCGTTGACTCAGCCATTAAACGTTTCCAGGCATCAGAGGGATAATTGAATATTTTCACAGCAGAAAGATTACTATGTGCACTAAAGTAGTATAATAGTTTAGTATGATAATAATTATAATCAAGTATTTTCTTATAATTCTTATAATAGTTTTAACACGACCTCTCACCAGCCTCATTTTCAAAATATTAATAGCATCCGCATACTAAAAACGCTTCCAATTGGAAAACATACGAAGAAACTCCCATTTTCAATTAAAGAAATAATATCTATATAATCATCCATTGTAAGCACGAACTTTCTTACAAATCCCAACTAGCTTAGACAAGAAATCGCACAAGTCTCCTTCATCATTCAGTTCTATTAGGAAAATCAAAAAATAATAAGAAAAAAGCTTTTTACCAATATAAATAACATCTATATAGTCATAAATCGCACAAGATGTCAGCATCCATGAAAAAATATCAATTGCATTTTTTTTTACATTTTCACATTTTCTTGTAATTATTTTTCATATTTTTGCTTTCGTTGAATGGCCAGAATTGTTGACATGCACACGACATGAAACTCATTCTTACAAAATGTTGCAGAAAAACTGTCTAATTAGAAGTTAAAAGGCGTTCACAAAAGGTGCAGCTGTCAAAGTTTTTCTATATTTTTTTTAATTGGCAAATACTTCGCGCACTGTCATATGCAGTGGGTACGGTTTGGTTTTGGGGTTTGAGTTTTGTCAATTGGCAAACTTTTAGCGCTTCAAGTTTTCAATCAATTTGATTTTATTTGTAACTAGTATTCGTGGCTGTTAATAAAACATGCGCACAATTCAGGGCAAATATTATTATCATATTAGTAACTCATCTGCAAAACTTGGGCCATGAGCTCGTTTCATTGCAGCGCAAACTTCATCAACTTGGCCAAAAACTAACAACAGGCTGGCCCGCCGAACTATTGTGTATGTGTGTGTGTGTGTGTGTCTGTGTGTGGCATGAGGTTTGGCTTGTTCCCAGACAAGATAGAGCAAGACATGGAAGGAATATTTTGGTTGGGGTTGAATGAATGTTGATAAAAAGTTTTGTTGCTCCACTGTTGGCAAACATAGTTTCAACATATTGCCGCCACCTTTTGGCACTGCCAAACAAAAACATGAGCTCGGCGCGCCCACGAAATACAAAACAATTTGAATGAATATACGGGTTGGAGGATCAAAACTTTGTCCTTGCAACCAAAGCAAACGGCGACTGACTGTTGACGAGACAACAATAATGATTACTGACTCCTCGATGGCTGTCGGCCATAGAAATACAAATACTTTTATATATATATATATATACATATACAAATATATATATATATTTGTATGTAGGTATCTACTCCCGAGAAAACATGGCTCGAGCTCGGCGATAGTGCAGTCGGTGAGTGCTATAGAAAACAAAACTTTTGCTCAAAACTAATAAGCTTTGGAAATATCATAAAGACCGCACAGACCATCGCCCGCAAGAAAACAGGGCTAATGGCCCAAACTTCTGACAATGACATCAGCAACTGTGCTTTTTCAGCCAGCCCGAACAAAATAGTTGCAAATTTATTAAAATATAAATTTAATCAACTCGCAGCGGTAGCTGAACAAGGCTGCATAAATTCATTTCAACTCAACGCTTATAGACTAATTATGCAAAAGTTTTCAGCTTCAACAACAGCCAAGCGAGCCTGGTTGAAAACTAATTGATAGCAGCGACTGCTACAAGCAAAACAACAAATCGATAGGCTAAGATTTGGCTGAACTTTTCTCAAAAATGTAAACAAAAAATTAAAGTTTTAGTTAAGAATATTTCAAAAAGCATTGCTGACATAAATACCTTAAAAAAGAAAAGTTAATAATAAATAAAAAATAATAATAAATAATAAATAAACAAAAGCTAAGATAATTACAAAAAAAAAAAAAAATAAAGTAATAAAAATTTTTATTTATAACAAAAAAAATATTATTATTTTTTTTTTTTTGCAAAACATTTTTTTATATTTAAAAAAAAAAAACTCAGTTTACATTAAAATATTTTTCTGACAACTTTTATTTTCTGATTATAAATATAAATAAATTGCAAGATGTGGTAACTGCCACGCCTTCTTTTGCCTGTTACATACGTTTTCAGAAAACCAATATACCCTGAATACTCATTTTGAAGACGTTTAGGGCATACACAGTCAAATAGCAAATAGAATGCTAAAGCCCAACATCTGAAACCAAGCAGATCACATCAGATCGATCGCTGCATAGCGAATAAACTGTTGACAACAATTGCAGCTGACACTAGCAAAGTCAAAGGCATATACGAAGTGCCTGATAACAGCAGAATACCGGATGCGGCTTCGGCGAGTCAACCTGACGTTGATAAGTTATTGCCAAGTTCGAGATTTTGAGGGATTATTGTGCAGCACACGCCGCGACAGAATTCAGTCTTGAATTCATTTCCATTGATTGCGGTTCAATCATTTTCAATCTTAATATATAAAATGTATATATTTCGAAAGCTAATGCCAATCATATTGATATACTTGCCAGCAATAATAAGTGATAAGACAGACAATTCGGTATGTTCACCTAAGGAGTGTGAATAGTGGGTGTTTGGGAACTACAATTGTGAATTGAATCTATACATTTCAGTGCTACGTTGCCACCAAGAAATTGGATGAGCAATGCGACAGTTACCCTAATGATATACCTAAGCCCCTATTACGATACGCTTCGTCGGTTATGTCTAAGAAAGAAAAGTTCGTGGAATTAAACAATAAAATATTGGGCTTAGAAGCGACTGTAGAGTCGCTGATGAAACAGCTCGATTCAAGTAATTCCCAGATGAATTACTGCCTCCACTAAGGCTCTCGCAGATCAAATCAAAGATTCAACAACTTCCAATAATAACAATCAGTTCATTACGATCAAATCAGACAGGTAGAATTACAGAACTGCAGAATAGATTAGCTGAAAAGGAAATCGAAACGGAGACATATAAAAACAACTAAAATCAGTTTGAGACAGAAAGATCGAATCTAAAATCTCAAGAAGTGGAAGAGACTACAACAATTAGGGAACTCCGAAATAGATCAATGAAAATGGAAACAGAAATCGAGAAATGTACGCCATCCAACTGCATAGGCAAAGAGACGGGGTATATACGAAATAAAAGTTCCTGGATCGAGTGCCTTTAACGTGTCTTGCGATTCGCGTCTAAATGATGCCAGTTGGCCAGTCATTCAGCGTCGTGACGATGGCTCTGAGGGTTTCAGTCGCGACATCAGAGATTACCGTTAGAGCTTTGGCGAATTGAACGGAGAGTTCTTTGTCGGCCTTGATAGGCTTTACTTATTGACAAACTTCCAAAAAACACGAATTGTACAATACATTTATATGAAAACATTTAACGGTGAAGTACGGCATGCGCGATATAGCCATTTTCTCATTGCTGGAGAGCTGGAAAACTTTCAGTTAAAATCATTCTGGAAACGCCGGCGATGCAGTGGCTGCAAATCTGTAAATGAAAAGTCTCAACACATGATGAAGCTTTCGATAGTTTCACAGTTGCACATTGCGCAAAAGAGTTAGCCGACGGTTGGTGGTTCAGCGATTGCGGCCAAACGTAACGCAATTACATTTTTCGTATAATTAACTAAAAGTAATATTTTTACTTTCAATTCATAGCTATCTAAGTGGGAAATACCGTGCAAACTATGGATCTCGTTTTGAATGGCAAACATGGTACGAGAACTACCTTTAATTGGTTCAAATGATGATCCGGCCAATTGACTAACAACTCGAATAACAACCTTCAAATGCTGTTAACATGGCGCTAATTGAAAAACTAAACTTAATTTTTGAATTTATAAATAAATATATCAATATAGAAGTATCAGAAGTCAAAATAGGTGTACCCAGAGGAGTTGTTGGACTTAGAGGAAGAGTAGAAGCATGAGGCATGAGGCAGACAGAATTGACTACGGAGGACGAGAAAGAGATGGGTCACAATGAGGATCAGCAGAAAGAATATAAACTGCAACATATATAGAAGATAAAGAGGAAATGGGCATTGAAGCAATACATGAAGTAAGAAGAGAAGCAAAACCAAATACATATAAATATAAAATTTTTAAAAAATAATGAAACTTTTTCTTAAATGAATAAAAAAAAACGGGAATAAATCAAAGCTAAAAATGATTTAAAAAAATAGTAATTAAATTATTATTTATTAATTAATTAAAAATTAATTAAATAATTAATTAATTAATAATTGAATAATTAATAAATAAATAATAATAATTAATTAATTAATAAATAATAATAATTAATAAACAAATAACTAATTAAATAATAATTAATTAATTGATAATTTAATAATTAATAAATTAATAATAATAGTTCATTAATTATTAATAGATTAATTCACAATTAATTAATTATTTAATAATTAATAAATTACAATTTTTATTTTTTTTTATTTCTTTAGTTTTAATTTTTTTTTAAATTTTTTTTTGTGTTTGTTTATCAAAAAGTTTCATTTTTTTGTTCTTAATTTAACTTAACTCTTAATGTAATTTATTAAACTGATTTGCAACACTTGCCAGAATTAATTGGTTTCTTAGGCAGAAATTTGTAAGCAACCCGGAGCCAAGCTGCTCGTTTTTTAATGAATCTCTTCAAACTGTTGCAAAGATTGTTCTATTACTTTTGCCAAATCTTCACGAGCTGTGCACAAATTGAACTGAAACTCGTTTTGAGCCAAGCTTGCTTACCTACGTTAACGCACTCACACACACAAATATACTGACTGCAGCACCGCACACTCTTTGACCCCAGAAAGGGACCGCAGATGAAGCCAAGTGCAAAATTGCCTGGCAACACTTGAAAAGTTTATGCAGTGCTCAATTGCAAGCATAAATTGCTGCCAGTTGTGGCAGCCGGCAATTTGAGCGTAGATTTGTAATTAAAACTCGTGCCAAACCCTTTGCGACTGTAAAAAAAAAAATATTCATTATAAACTTCTGTTGCAGCAGCAGCAGCAGCAGCAGCAGCAGCGGCAGTTTGTCTGATTTAAGGCTGCAAAGCCCACTTGAGCTAATCACACAAAATTTTCCATATTTTTTTTCTCTTCTTCTTCTTCTTCTTCTTTTGAGCTCAACAACTTTGCCACAAAAAGTGGCAACAAGCTGCGCTCGCTGCAAATCAGGCCAACTTTAAAGTAGTTGTGAAAGCGGCCAAAGGCAAACAGACACCGCCAACATAATGTACAAATTAGTTTTTAATTAATTTTTAAAGCACAACATTTTCGCACAGATAATCTCGAGTGCCGTCGTCAGCAAGAAAATCAGAAAATCAGAAAATCCACAAGAAAGTCAAGTTGCCGTTGACACAACTCAGCTGCAGTGTGCTCACCTCTTTACAGCGAAGACGTTTATATGTAGTTACATTTTGTATTTGACGCAACTTCCATTACACAGACTAAAATTTTAGTAACTAAGAAAGAGACAAGATTTTCTTTGAACTGATGTATTCGAAATCAGTCCACAGAGCGACAAGCTAAGATAAATGGCAGAAGCGTTGTTAACCTACGAACTTTTCAGCCCAACTGTCTTAAGACTATCATTTTCGTTAAATGTTTCGAAGATTATAGCTCATTGAATGTAAGAAGATTTTACTGAATTCCAACAAATTCCTTTCTGTGTAATATTCAACAGTTTACATTTCATTTTATGCTTAACTAGGACGAGCTTTAACCAGTTAGATTGAGTATCCGACTAAAAGATACCCTTAGACTATCGTTGAACAGCAATATGGCAAGGGCGGAAGGAAAGTCCCTAAAGTGTGTACATAGGATACACCTATGTGAAATTCCATTTGATGGCGCCTATGATAATTAGATTATCACCACTTAAAGTTTTTGTACTTAATTCTTATATATACTATATATTAACTAATTGATGATCATTATCATAATGACTCTTATCCTAATGACCACATAATAACAACAAGAAAAAATTATCATAAACAAAACAATATATATAATATCATTATTAATATATATATATCATTATTAATATATATATATATATCATTATTAATATATATAATATCACTATTAATATATATAATATCCTTATTATAATAACCAAATTCACAATTAGAGGAATGATAATAAACATAATAAACAATAACATTATTTGTCTTAGAAGATGGCCATAAACATAATGATCATTATCTTACTTTAAATAGAGTTTAGTTTAAGCATCAAATGATGATCAAAATCTATAATCAGTATCATAATGATTATAAGTACATTAACATATAATGATCATAATACGATAATCACTATCATAATGATTATTAGTACATAAATTAACACATTGGTCATTAGCATCCGAATATTAAAGATCATTCAGTTAATTAGCATATTCCCAAGGACTATATACTTTTCAATATGTTCGTGATTAGCACAATGATCATCATTATCTTGTACCGATTATTATAATTAAATCAAATTCTTATAAATATAATTATAGCTTGTACAATTCAATTTAGCACATTTACTTAACATTATTAACTAACTAAATATTTAGCACACCCACAAAGAAGAAGAAGAAGAAGAAGTAGAGATCTTCACTGCACGACTTGCTCACCAGCAACTCAGGTAGGCGACTGCAGGCGAGCTGCAGCTGGCTCGCCTTTATAGTAGGCAGCGAGACGTCCAACTCAGACTCGAACACAACTTGTGCGCCTTGCTCAGAGCGATTGTGTTCGAAGCTCGATCATGCAGGCACACACAGAAGTGCTTGCTGCTGCAGCAAAACATTCTAGCTTACTCTTGTCGTACAAGAATACCAAAAGAATGCTCTTACACACACACACACACACACACACACAACGTAACTGCGCTGCTTCAGCAACTCTTTGTTAGATGTCCAATTGAGCAGAGATCACAGTCAGACAGACAGACAGGCAGCTCGGCAGATAGATAGCTCAACAGTTAGATCATTCTACTTTAAAATGTATATATACTCAATAGCATCTGCCACGCCTCCTTCTTTCAGTTACATACGTTTTATACAAAACTATTTCCACTTTCAATTGGTTTATAGTTTAAAAATATATATAATATAATTTTTTAAACAAATATTTATACCATGCCTGATAAATAAAATAATAAACCCAATCCAGTGCTTGTCAAATATATTGTCTTTAATAAATTTACCTGTAAAGAAAAGACGAGAAGAAAAATGATTAATAAAATACAAATACTTTATTTTATATTTAATTCTATTTATTTTAATAAAAATAATCATTTTTGTAGCACTGTAAGATAAAGGAATATTTTTAATAAAATATATAAATAATTATTATAATTATAATTATAATAAAATATATAAAAAGTTATTTATATTATGTGTAGAAATGTATAAATACAATAAGGCTCAGAGTTATGTAATTTTTTTTTTAATATTTTCCTGGAAAGTGAGCTCAAGCACTCAGTGTGTAGATCAGAAATTAATAAAAGTGGCATAGACATATTTTTCCATACATCCATAGTATCATTTATCAGTAACATATATCTATACCTTATTCGGCGACATTTTTTTTATATTTTATAAAGCAGTCATGAATCTTATTTATATTATTTGAATCATTCACTATTCACTTTATACTATATAAATAATTTATACTTTTAGACCTTTTTTCAGGTCTTGCCCTACGAGAAATATATAACTCAAACAGCCACTGCCCTATTGTTATTGCAAATAGTATAACTCCTAATTGGCCAACCCCATATATGTACATATTTACTCATTTGATTTGTAGCTAAAAAACATTTCAAATTTCTTTAAACTATTAGGAATCGCTACCTATTTAAGACTGAGTGAGCATCGCTTTCACTTAGTTATTGCTGACCTGCCTTTGAGCCAATATTTCGAGCTAGAGCTACAGTGTTGCTTTCTAGACACACACTTAGCTATACATATAGTGTTCATGGTGCGCAAGCAGTAGTGCATCGCTTTGCAACTTATAATTGGATTTATGGGCAGGCGGAACAAAAGACAACATGGAACTGAGCAACTAAACGAACTCAGCCACCGACCAGACCATCCATCCATCTACATAAGCCAGCTCTGGGCGAGGGTATCGTAAGTAGCTGTTCGACGATACTCCTCGACGAAGCTCCTCGTTTAATGGTCCCTGCCAGCACAGAAATTGTCATCCTCATCGTCGTGGTCGTCGTCGACGACGGAAACGGAAACGCTCCAAAAGGTAAAAAAATAAACGAGGAAGAAGAAGGAAATGCATGCGATGCAAGCATAGCAAATGGCTCAGAGGGAGCGGCTACAACGATTGAGCAGAAGCTGTGGTCACTGCTCTCAGCACGACTGCTGCATCAGTTGGTAGCAAATTAATCACTGGGGCATTTGCTTTATTTATTTAATAAAGCTTTGACATTGTTCAAGTAATGGCATTCGATCTAATGAAAGTGGACTTTGTTACAATTCAGTACTACAATATGCTGATGGCCGAAGGTAAGGCAATTATAGAATATATAAAGGTAGTACATAGATTTTTAACTCAGTTAAAAGCTGTATATACATACGTTAAATAGATCGTTTTTTTTTCTGGCATTGAAAGTAATTTAGTAAAATTAAATTCTGCAAAAACACAAAAGCCCACACAACTTAACGTCATGAAAATCGCATAGAAAGGCGATATTTTGCAGAGTGAAGCAGCAAGCAATTAGTATGCTTGGGTAACGAGTATAGAATGAAGAAAGAGAAAACTAAATATAAAGGCCATGAGGCATAGAAAAGTATAATGTAATAAACAAAATTCTATATAAGTATATATAAAATATTGAACTTTAAAGGCTATTCAATGGGTTGCTCTGCCATAGCTACCCTTATATTGAACAGTAGCTCCCAATTCATGGCTTGCATGACCAGCGCTTAAGATCATTGGATACTTCAATCGCTTGAGAAGACCATTAAAAAGTTGCTGCAATATGCAATCTGCATGCTAACTGCACGTTAGGAAAGAGAAAAAGTGAGAGAGAGAAAAAAATGACTTGATTTTCGACTTGCAGCGTATTAGCCTTTCATTGTCCTAATAATACTGAAAGAAAGCGCATGAAAATTAATGATTGAAATACTAAAAGAAAGAAATAAAAACAAGAGCTCGAGATATTGGCAGTAAGAGAGAAAGAGTAAGTCGTTTCATTTTCTTTCTTCTCCTTCTAATGTATTAAAGTAGTAAAACTTTTAATATGCTATCTTATCTATCTACTTTTCAATTACTATAAGATATTAAATGTCACAATTATACTTCGAGAGTTGCACTCAAGAAATAATTAAAGAAAAATAAATAAGTAAGAACTTTGTTTTTATTTAGTTTCACAATGAAAACTGAGATCAAACTATGGGCAGACTAGAACTAGATTAAATATAATTATAATTATATTTATATTTATATTATATTTTTATTATATTAATATTATATTTATATAATATTTATATTATATTTATATTTATATTTATATTTATATTTATTTTATATATATATTTATATTTATATTTATATTTACATTTACATTTACATTTACATTTACATTTATATTTATATTTATATTTATATTTATATTTATATTTATATTTATATTTATATTTATATTTATATTTATATTTATATTTATATTTATATTTATATTTATATTTATATTTATATTTATATTTATATTTATATTTATATTTATATTTATATTTATATTTATATTTATATTTATATTTATATTTATATTTATATTTATATTTATATTTATATTTATATTTATATTTATATTTATATTTATATTTATATTTATATTTATATTTATATTTATATTTATATTTATATTTATATTTATATTTATATTTATATTTATATTTATATTTATATTTATATTTATATTTATATTTATATTTATATTTATATTTATATTTATATTTATATTTATATTTATATTTATATTTATATTTATATTTATATTTATATTTATATTTATATTTATATTTATATTTATATTTATATTTATATTTATATTTATATTTATATTTATATTTATATTTATATTTATATTTATATTTATATTTATATTTATATTTATATTTATATTTATATTTATATTTATATTTATATTTATATTTATATTTATATTTATATTTATATTTATATTTATATTTATATTTATATTTATATTTATATTTATATTTATATTTATATTTATATTTATATTTATATTTATATTTATATTTATATTTATATTTATATTTATATTTATATTTATATTTATATTTATATTTATATTTATATTTATATTTATATTTATATTTATATTTATATTTATATTTATATTTATATTTATATTTATATTTATATTTATATTTATATTTATATTTATATTTATATTTATATTTATATTTATATTTATATTTATATTTATATTTATATTTATATTTATATTTATATTTATATTTATATTTATATTTATATTTATATTTATATTTATATTTATATTTATATTTATATTTATATTTATATTTATATTTATATTTATATTTATATTTATATTTATATTTATATTTATATTTATATTTATATTTATATTTATATTTATATTTATATTTATATTTATATTTATATTTATATTTATATTTATATTTATATTTATATTTATATTTATATTTATATTTATATTTATATTTATATTTATATTTATATTTATATTTATATTTATATTTATATTTATATTTATATTTATATTTATATTTATATTTATATTTATATTTATATTTATATTTATATTTATATTTATATTTATATTTATATTTATATTTATATTTATATTTATATTTATATTTATATTTATATTTATATTTATATTTATATTTATATTTATATTTATATTTATATTTATATTTATATTTATATTTATATTTATATTTATATTTATATTTATATTTATATTTATATTTATATTTACATTTATATTTATATTATATATAATAATGTAAAATTAAGTTGTAATTATTATTATACACATCTAACATTTCAATATTTAATTTTTTTAAGAAATACTTAAAAAATTTCACTCAGATTTGTGCTTTAACATGTGCATAAAGAAAGACTAATAAAATAATTATTAAAGTCAACAATTAATAAAATTTGTACCTAGATGCAGATAAAAGTTTTTAGCTAGTCAGCATTTAAGACCATTTTAAAGCTGTTTCAATTGTTGAAAACAAATTTATGAAGTACGCATAATGCTTATCTGGCAAAGTAAATAAACTATAAACAAAAGATTGTTGAACGCATACACAATGCGTGCGTTAAGTGTAGCGCTTAGATAAATGTTAATAAATATTCAAACGAGATTTCTGCTCGCTCGCTGACGTCAAATGTTAAGCCAGAGATGCTGCTGCAGAGATTCTGTTATTTTTTCTATATTTTTATTATATTTTATTTTGCTTTTCTTTTCTTTACTGTTTCTTGTTTTTTTTTTTTTTGTTAATAATGTTTGAGTACAACACAAGGCGTTGACTGTTGAAGTGCTCTGAAGCAGCCTTCTTTCTTGCGAGTCGAGGGGGCGGGCGTGTGTGTGTGTGTATGTGTTTCTTTTCCACTTAGGTGGCTTGTCTAACTGCTGCTGTTGTTGCCAGCTTAGCACCAGCAACAACAATAACAACAAGCAGCAGCATAATAAGTAGCATGTGAAGCGAAAAACAAACAACTAAAGATCGCAACAAGGAACAGCTCTTGTTATACACTTTCCTTTATGGCGCTGACATGAGTTAGTTAAGCATATACTACACAGCTGATATATAGCACGTTAGGTTTCTATCACTTGACATAAGTTGGCAGCGCTATAAAAGGTAGACGTAAAGCAGAAACTACAAATAAGTTGGCAAGCTTTCATTGCATATGCAAACGAATTTCGCTATGAAGGAAAAATAAGATCTATAAAGATTCATTAAATAAATAATAATAATTTATAAATATTATTAGGTTTATATTTAAAACGTTTACATAAAGGCAAAATAATTTTTGGTTTATTTATTATGAAACTTTTCAGACTAAAAATGCTGAATATACATCAGAGTTCACACAAATTTTGTGAGAAACATAATATTTTGAACACAATTTGAATATATACATATTTATATACGTTAATCTTAAGACTCGCTTCAAATTGTTATCAAATTATAATGCTTATCACAAAATTTCACTCGCACTACTATTTTTATGAACAGAGTTCTATATATATTTCTTTACACATAAATTATTGATCTATAGCTGGAACATGCAATTTACGACTATCAGATCGATCGAGTATGAGAGCATAAGAAAAACACTTATGCCCCTCCAATTACACGCCATGGAACAGCTTTGGCAATAGACATAGGTTAGAGATGAGTATTAAATTGAAAGCATTGCTCTTCGGAGCGACGATCAGTGCAGCATAGATCGCTGTAGCTCACTCATCGGAGTGCAGCATAGGTCGCTGTTCTCAGTCTTCTTATTCTCATTCTCTTTCTCTTTTAATTTCGGAGCGACCATCAGTTCTGCATTAGCTGATTCTTCGAACCGAACTGAGTATGACTATGATTTCAGCGCAGATCGCTGTAACTCAAACGTCTGAGCACAGCATAGCGCTGCAGCTCAGTCAGTAGTATATAGACAAATAAGAACTATTGTTAGTACTAAGATAAAGCTGAGTTTTAAAGTTGAGATACATTAAAGACTAGCCAAGGATAGAGAATGAAATCAACTAGTTTATAATCAGTTAATAACAATAATCATTTGAATGCTTAGTTATTGAAAACTATAGTTGATCGTGACTAACAGCTGAATAGCTTCATTCGTGAACAAGAACTTTTTGAGTTTCACAAGTTTAATTTCAATTAAGAATGAACAATTAATCCTGACAGTTTCAACGGCTGAGCAGAGAAAAGTATCCTGCTTTACCTCAACTGTAGAGTATAGAATCTCCAACTCTCTTACCAACTCTGCAGTTTGTAGAAAGTTTAGCTGAAGCTGTAGCTGCAACTTAATGATCTACTAGCTATATCTGACTTTAATAGAATGAATCATTCATAAATGTTAATAGTCGAAATAGAAGAAAATATTTTAGATTACTAACACAACTGTCAACTGATCTCAGATTTATTTAAGTATTTTCCATTTTTTTATAAATATATTTATATCTGATCTATCTCGGAAGAACTTAAGTAGTTCATTTCATTTTAATATACTTTCTATATTTTATCTAGTTCAATAGAACTAATTGCTCACGCCTACTTCAAATATTCATAAGCGATAATTGAGCATAAGAAAATATCTTAGATTACTAACTGATCTCTAAAGTGAACGCTAATGAGCTTTAGTAATTCGTTTTGATCTGCTATAGAATGTGTTTTCAATATACTGAAGAAGTTCAGTGATCTCACTCATAGTTCGAATGGGAGTGTCACAGGATAGCTGACAATGATAGTAGAAGCAAGATAGAAGAAGTTAGATCTATGCGTAAAGATATACTTTCAGCTATAATTCAGCTAAGTTTCACATTTGCTCTACTGATTACAATTCGAATTAGGCTCTATTAACCCACAGCTCAATCACATTTTCAGGTCATCTCTCAGCGGCTTCTTTGGCGTTACAATTTTCACAAAGTTCTAAATGAGATTGACATAGAAAAACGTAATTGATTAAAATAAAAAAAAAAATAAATAAAATTCTTGAACCAGTTGAATAACAGCGCATTCACACGTCGTTGCATTAAAAAAAAATAAAATAAAATACTCAGTTCTAATTTCATGTTGTTGCTGCCATTGTTGTGTTGTTGAGTTTTTCAGCGTGGGTGTCGAAGCGCAACATGGCTAAGTAAGGGGCGTGCCAGGGCGTTACGTGTGTGTTTGTGTGTATGTGTGTGTGTGGGTTTCTGTGTGCTCTCAGTTTAAAGCAGTGGGAAACTGGGTTAATAATGTCATTTACTGCACTGGAGAGCAGGCAACCGAACCAACGAACGAACAAACAGCCAAACAACTTGGCAACATGAGCTTCAGCGCATTGGGTATTCGAATTTAAAGCTTGTTGTATTTAAGCGAATGTCATAGAACTAAATGCTAATTGCAGGAAGTTGGCAGCAAACGTTGCGGCTGTTGTTGTTGTTGTTGTTGTTGTTGTTGTTGTTGTTGTTGTTGCGACTAATGCAGTTTGACAATTAGTTGTGTTGTTGGGTTGTTGTTGGGACTACACTGTTGACATAAGCCTAAAAGCGATTGACATTTTTGGTTGTGCGACTGATTGTCTTTTAAATGCATCATTTAGGCCTATACAAATGAAGAAACTATATAAATTTTTAAAACTTTACACAAATTAGGAAGTAATTATCTAAGCAGACTTTGGTCTGATCGACATTTGTGCAAATCGAAGTGGCAATATCTTCCAGCCATTCCAAGCAAGTCTCTTTCCAGTTCGACCAACATCCTCCGATGTAGATCGTCCATTTAAATTACTAAAAAAAGTTTTGATTGGAACTTAAATTATTTTTGTATAAAATCATTAAATAAACCAATCGTGTTATATGTCACTGACTAAGTAAAGGCAATAAGCGAATTACTAATTTTTAATGAAATAAATTCAATTTGTATTGAATGAAATGAGCTTTGCAGCCGTTGCGCTGCAAAACACTTTTACTACTGATTCAGATTTGTTATTGAATCAGAAATATAATAATAATTTTTACGTTTTAATCGGTTAATAATATAAATATTTTTTTTTATTTATACATTATATATTTATAAATGCATAATCGGCTGAAAATATTTTCAAGAGCTTATTTGACCTATATATTATATTAATACAGAAAATAAATATATATACATACATACATACATACATATATTCAGAACACTCTCTACAAGTCCATTAAATAATAGCGTATGCAATTTTAGCTTCTCTAGAAACAACTGAAAAAAATAAACTAATGATTACAATTCCTTTTTTTTCTCGTGTTGTTGAAGCTTTTAATTTAGAGTTTTTTGTTCTATTCGTTTTGTTTTAGTCTTGTTTTCACAAGAATTCACTTTAAATTGTTAATGAGGTTGAGCGTTTAGCACGTTTCCAGCGCTTGGCTGAGCACATCAAAATGCTTCAAGACACTCAAGACGCAGACGCCGCTGTTCCAAGTCTCAGCACAGTCTCTTACATAAATAAGAAATCCATTATCAAATGGCGGTGTTAATACAGCAGCGGCAGCAACTCAGCTGGCAAACTATGCATACCCATGCCTATCTTCAAGTTTGTTCAACAAATCCACAGCATATCCGTAACAACAACAACAACAACAGCAACAACAACAGCGCAAATAGACAATGCGCGTGAGGCATCGACAAAAAAAAGAAAAGAAAATGGTGAACAAGATGCTAAAAAGACAGAGAGAGAGAGAGGGAAGAGAGAAAAAAGAAAAGTTTTGTGTTCTTTTTGCGAGCGACTGACTTTAGTAAAATGTTTTACATATCGAAGTTGAGGCAGGTGCTGCTGCTGCCGCTGCTGCTCAGTGTAAAAAAAACTCTGCCGCACACAAAGCACACATTTATAATGAGCATATTGCCAAAGTAAAATAGAAGAGGAAATGAGCACGAGCTGCTAAAATATGAAGAACAGTGGAATCATCATCAGCTCTATCCAAAAGCTATGTTTATAGAGATCTTTTTATGGAAACTAACATAGGGGAATAGAGATAAATATTTTCAGAATTGCTCAATTTGTTCTAAAGACTTATTTTCTGTAGTTAAACATAATTATTTATAAATAATTATAAATGTATATTGAGAAGTATAAATATTTATAAAATCAAAATAATATTTGCTTTTTGCAATTCTCATTTCGCTATATTTTAAATACTGCTAGTTAAAAAAAACTAAAGTAAAATAAAAATGTGCAAAATAAAAATTTTCTTTATATTTATATTAGAGATTTTGTTGCGTTTGACGAAACTATTTTTTTATATTTTTATATTTTTTTTATTTTTATATTTTTTTATATATTTTTTTTATTTTTATATTTTTTTATATATTTTTATTTTTTTATATTTTTTTTATTTTTTTATATTTTTTTATATTTTTTTATATTTCTTTTTATTTTTTTATATTTTTAAATTTTTTTATTTTTCTTTATATTTTTTATATTTTTTTATTATTTACATTTTTATTATTTTTTTATTTATTTATATTTTTTATTATATTTTTTTATATTTTTTTATATTTTTTTATATTTTTTATTTTTGTATTTTTTATACTATATATCTATTGATTTTTATTTTTTATATATATATATATATATATATTTTATTTTTTTTAACATTTTTAACTTTGCTTAAATATATCAAATTTAAAAAAAGCAATTATTTTTATAACACAATTTTTTTTATCTTTTCATTATCTTTAAAAACGATTTTTTATAAAACAAAAAATTATGTTTTTATTGCAACATTTTTTCTTTATGAAACCATATAAGTGTAATCTTACAACTTATATTTTTTTATGATTTTACTTCATTTTTTTTTTTGACTAAAATATTTTTTAAATTTATTTTATGTACATATATATACATATATATGAATAGAGTATTTTTTTAAACGTTTTTTGGGCTTTCTGCAATTTCTGAATTTTTAAATTGAAATGAAATGAATGATAAATCAAACAGTTCAATATATCAGCATGAGTTTCAGAAAACAAGGAGAATGTTTAATAAAAAGTAAAATTAATACATTAAAATATATTTAAAATTCGTATTTTTTTTTTAAATTCGTTAAGTTTTCATTTAGTAAAAAATTCTTTTCAATAAACAAAAAAAGAATTAAATTTTAATATGCCTTCGAGCTTTCTCACAGAGATCAAATGCGATTAATGAATGGTATTGCAGCACACTACATTTGACAAGAATAATTCGTCTGCTGCCCATTGTTCGAGGCAAACAGTTGGAAACTTTTCATTATGCTGATGGCTTTAGCCTGGCCCATTCTACAGGTATTACGAGCACTGCTCCATGACGCCGTCTAAAAGTTGAGAACTATGAGTACGCAGTCGGAATTGTCGCTGTCGCTGTCGCTGTCGCATTGTCGTAGTCGTCTGCAAGTTGGCAATAGAGTTGGAATGTTGGAAGTTTTTGGTGACGATGCCAGCAATTAAAAATTTGTTCATTACGCTGCAGGCGAAACACACACCACACACACACACACTACCCTCCCACACACACACACATACACTTTAGCCAACGAATCATGAAACTTATTAATTTCACAATTATAAAATAAATTGTGAGTGCGGCAATTAATTTGCGGTTAGCAAAAGATACACAAGAGTCCAGACATCAGAGTTCCTCATTAGGCAGCGTTTGTATTATTTTCCTTCTTCTTCTTCTTTTTTTTTGGTACGTTAATTGGAAACAGGCTAACACGGCAAAAAAAAAAAAACTGAGAGAAAAAAGTTGTCCAACACAGGCTGAGAGCCAGCCATAATTGTTGTCGATTGTTTGCCAAAAATGAAAATCAAAAAGAGAGAAAAAATATAAATGAAAATTATATTTTTCATTTAACGAACATCAAATGCTCTTCAGCTGGCGCAACTGATTTTGTTCGTTGAAGTTAATAACAAAGCGAAAAACTTTTATAATTAGTTTAGATTTAAGGATTCTTGACTCTCAAAATATTTCATTCGACACGTTGCGTTACACACTTTATATAAGACTTGTCATACTCTTAGCTAGTGTATTAAATGTTCAGCGAAACGTAGCACAAGTGCCAAAAAAAAAACTGTGAAAAATTAGTTTGAGTCGCATCTGAAGTCGTCTTGTGCGCCTTTGTAGGGTCTGCTACGTGTCGCTTCGTTCCATATAATTCTACTTCTCTTCCTTTTCTACTACAAAAAAAAAAAAATAAATAAAAAAAAAGTCTTCTTTGGCGACGAAAATTTCTTAATTTAAAATTGAAATTGAGCTGGAGTTATTATTTATAATGCTTATAAAAGCTGGCATGGGTTGAGCAAAAAACTTTTCTGCAATGAATCAAGCGAATTTTCCTGCAAATTTTTTCTGCATAGGTAACTAAAAAGGCTTATTCAACGAAATTTCGAAGAATTTTAATTGATATTTGTGTGAGAAACCGAAAAATTTCTGTGCATTTGATTTTTTTAATATATATTTTATATGTTAAATGTTATTTAAAATTTTGCTTTTTTTTAATATTTTTTTTTTTAATATCACATTTAAAATAAAATATATATATAGAGCCTTTATTCTATATTATTTTAAATTAATTAGTATAATATAGAACAATTCATTCATTTTTTTATATTGTATTTATTTAAGTGATTTATGATTTATTTATTTATTTTATTTAATTAAATTCTTTTGTATAATTTTTCACTTATATATTTTAATTGAAAATACAATATAATTTTAATACATCAAATTATATGTATATATAATATATTTATAATTTTATAAATATAAAATATCAAATTTTCTTATCATTTTATTTTTTTATAATTAAAACTTTTACTTTACTATTAGTTTTTCATCGATTATATAATGTTTGCAATACTATTTTTTTTTTTTACATTGAATTTCTTTATTTTCTATATTTTCTTTTCGCCTCATTTAATTGAGCAGCCCTCGCATTTCAAATGTCCGAAAAGTCTGCGCATTTTCTGCAAATTTTTGGCACCGCTTTTCGCAGTTTCCTGTTAAAGTTTTTGGCAAGTGGGCTTCATTCATTTTATGCGCCAGCTATTTGCACATCTAGGGCATAAATCAAAATGGATATTACACGCGCGTACTTGCATAAGGCAGATAAAGACAGCGAGCGAGCGAGGAAGAGAGTTGGAGTGAGTGACAGCATTTTAAAGTGTCATCAAGTTAATTGGCAAGGAGTTAAGATGAAAGTAAAAAAAAAAAAAAAAAAAAAAAACTTTATGCTTTATACATGTATAGACCCTGACGGCAAAATAAGATTCAGCTCACATAGTGCCGGGCGTTTGTAACTACTGTGAAAGAGCATTAACATCAAATTACAAAAATAAATAGAGTAGATATACAGATATACGTACATATATACATATATACATATGCCTGTTGGGGTACAGGACCCAAGCACAAATTTATAGGTGGCATAAAATGAGCACAGACAATGCCAATAACAATAAACGCAAATAATGTTTATGGGAGCGCTAAACAGGCAACAGAGCTGACACCAGGCAGGCAAGTAGAGTGGCCGCACAGGGCCAGCAACAACTATAGATTATATAGCCCATTTTAGCCAACAAGAACAAGAGACGAAGCAACAACAACAACAACAACAACAACAACTACAGCAGCAGCAGCAATGCTGGAATATAAACTGTCCCATCGTATGGCCGCCGGACAATGCGAATATCCATTGTCGAACCGCTTTAAAAGGACCTCCAGACAAAAACAACAACAGACTCAGATTCAGGACCCATCATCGTTCTGCCGGCTGTTGCTGTTTTTGACATACTGCAAATACCGCAGGCTTTGCCAAGGCAATCTGACACAAATAAGCACGACAAATTTATAATAAATGACGACTTTAAGATACCCATTAAATAAATTTAATAGAGCGAAGAGAAAGAAGAGGATAAAATGGAAAAAAACGGATAAAAAATATATTTAAAAATTTATATTTTTAATTTTATAAAATTTATCTAAGTAAAAAGTATTTAAAACATAAAAAAATAATAGTTAAAATTATGAAATAAATAAATAATAATATTAAATAATAATAAAAACAAATAATAAATAATAAAAATAAATAAAAATTATAAATAGAAAAAAATAAAAAAAAAAAAAATAATAAAAAATTAGTAATAAAACTTAACTTAAAATAAAAAGTCTGTTCGATAGGTATATAAATTAAATTTAAAATAAATGCATTTAGTAGGATCTAGTAGCCACCTAAGTCCAGCCTTTTGGCCCATAGCCATTAAACAGTAAATACAAACTGTCTTCTGATAAACTACCAAATGAGCTACAAGTTACAGGGTATATAAAAATAAAGGCAAGCCTTGACAAAAAACAACTCGGAGAGCAGCAAACAAGAAATGGTTTAAAAAGGAAGTACGCTAATGTACGTGCAATGCAATCAATGGGGCTGCCAACTTGTTTATCCACAAAGTATCTGTCTCTCTCTCTCTCTCTCTCTCTCTGTCTGTCTTGCTGTCTGTCTCTTTCTTTGTGTGTGCGTGGCATGCATGCGGGCGCCTGGAAGGGGCTCGATAAAGAGCACTAACAATAACACGATACAAGAAGAACAGTTGACGGTTTCAATTCGATTCGTTTAGAGCCTCAATATTATTTACGTTCCACTAGCTACAGTTATGAATTGTCAACAAAGAAACACAGAGACAGAGAGAGAGAGAGGGAGAGAGAGAGAGTACGAGGCAGTGCGCGCGCGAGAGAGAGAGAGAGAGAGAGAGAGAGAGAGATGGATGAATGGGACATTTCTTATGCTTTTCGCAGCTCGCCTGTAACAATAGTCGGTGCGCTAGAGCTTGGGCAGCTTGTCATGTAACACGTAACGACATTTCGAATTAACGAAGCATGAGATTTGATTATATAAACTGTGACAACCAACAATGACAACGACAATATGTTGAGTCAACGACAACATCAGCTACAATAATAATAACAACAGCAGCAACAACAACACACACGCACTTCGCTTCACAGCTCCACACAACATACTGGAATTTCTCATCGTGCTCCTTTATTATTGTTGTGCGATTGTCAACGCCGTCATCCTCGTCATCCTCATCAACGCTGTCTGTGTTGTCCTCTTGGGCTTGGACCGTTTCCTGTGCTCTCTCTCTCTCTCTCTCTCTCTCTCTCTCCCTGCTACTGTTGCCACTGCTATTCTTGTTGTTATATTCTCTAGTGCCTGGTTGTCTGTTTATTATTATTGTCATTATAAACATCATGACAACGGCCGAAGCTGCGTTGTTAGAGGTGTTGAGCGCTCATGTGCGTATGCAACTGACGCACACAACACGCACACACACAACACACACAAACACATCAACATACGCGCACACACAATGTGGGTGTAGCAGGCTTGAGAGCGAAAAGTGAGATGCTAAGAGCTCAGCCACTGCCAAAGACCTAAGCCATTAAAAAACTAAACAAGATACAAACCGCTAGGCTTAACAAGAGCATGAAGTTTATAAGGTTACTAAATAAAGTGGTTTCCTTAATGTATCTAATATAAAATAAAGTATATATAAAAGTTAACTCTACAAAAATATAGACATATAGAAATAAAATATAAAATATATATTTAAAAACATTTAAAATGGAGATAAAAAAAATGTATAAATAAAATAAAAGATATATATAAAAAAAACAATTAAAATATAGATAAACAAAAATTAAAAAATTTATTAAAATAATATCTAAAAATGTAGACAAACATAAATAAACTAAACAATATATATATATATATATATATATATATATATATATATATATATATATATATATATATATATATATATATATATATATATATATATATATATACTATATATATATATATATATATATATATATATAAATATTTAAAAAAAAGAGATAAACAAAAAATAAAATATATAAATAAATTAAAAAATATATAAAAGCATTTAAAATATGGAGATAAACAAAAAATAAAAAAATATATAGAAGAACTATAAACATATATATAAATAAAAAATATTAAATAAAATTAAATATATACAAAAATTAAAAAAAAAAAAAAAACAAAAAGATATATATATATTTGAAAAAAAAATGAATAGTAAAATCTAAAAAAAAAAGTAAAATAGAAATGTGTAAAATGAATAATAGAATATATTTAAAAAAAACATAAAAAAATTAGCAAAAGAAAATATAAAGAAAACTCAGACAAAAACATAATATGAGTTGCACGTATATCAGCCAGACTATCGGACTATTAGACTCCAAGAAGCATAAATAAAAGTTTTCAGAAGAATGTTTTTTTTGTTTCAGTTTTAAAAATGATAACAAATTTGTTAGATTATGTTATTTAGTATATTAATTCTCATTATTTTTATATTTTTTTTTCATTTATTTATGTTATTCTCATTATTTTATATATATATTTTTTTTCATTTATTTATGTTTAGTTTTGGAAAAGCTGAAAATTAAAAATAAATATAAAAATGTGTTTTATGCAGCACATGCAAAATATTAATTCCACTGAAATTGAATAAAATGCCAACAAAATTATGAGTCAATGTAAATTCGTCTATAATTTATTATGTTTAATAAGAAATAAAAAGACTTAACCTGAGGGGGTAACAGTTTCGTAATCAATCAATATAAATGACGCTCAACTTTGACACAAATTGTTGACATGTCAATCAAATAATAATCATTTAATGAAATAAACTTGTCCGAACGATTAAACATACTATATATGTATACATATATATAGTATGTTTTATATATATGTGGGCTAAATATTATATGTTTAGCCGACATTTCTATTATCAGCATAGACCTCAGTAGTGTTGAACCATTTAATGAGCAATTAATTAATAGACAAATTGTTTTTCATTCACATTTTTTATGAAACTAAACATATCACAGCTCAAGTCTGACTTTTATATATTATATATAAGCAATTATATAAATATATATATATAGAAGTCTGCTGATAAGTCTTGGAATTATCGCTCATTCTATAAATGCTCTAATTGAACTTGACTTATGATTTGCTCTTTTTTCTTTTTAATTAAAAAATAAATGTGCGCATGTAATAGAAAACAGAAATAAAGAGCCACAGCAATTTGTGCTTTAAATTAAAATCAACCAAAACAATGCAATAACAATAACCAAATTGGAAAACAAAGAACCCAAGCACTTGCCCCTTAAAGCCATAAAAAAAGACAGAGAAAGATAAAGCAAAAAGAAGTAGGAGCAGCCTGGTTGAGAGTATTCGACTAGAAGATACCCTGACTACGATTTGTTATCGTCAATATCAGTATCATAATCAGTATTTTGTTATATAATGGTCATCAATGTTATCAAGATGATATGATAATGAAGGCTGGAGGAAAGGATCGACCTGGCAGAAACTATCGCAATCCAAGCAAACTATCGAAGTTCATGTAGGGGTTAGAATGGATCAAGTTTGCAAAAAGAAAGACGCTTGGAAAAGCATCTGTAAGGTCACCTGAACAAAAGACAAAACTCAGTAAGAAGTAGAAGGGTTGCACCTTGAAGTCTAATGCGGGTTAACAGCCAGTCCCAAGGTGCGAGGCAGGCAATAAGAGGTTATTTTAGTCGATGAGCAGCAAATACAGTCTGCCACGCCGGCTAGCAGTTTTATCTACATCATTGTCTTTGTCATTGTTATAATTACCATTGTGATTGTCGTTGAAATGATTTGGCACAAAACCAATATACCCGTTTCACTAATGCATTTAGAGTATAATCAGAATTCAGGCCGGACCAAAAGGAAAACAAATTTTCGGCATGTTGCCATAATTTAGGCAAAAGCGCAAATAACACACACAAACACACACACACACACACACACACAGCGACATAGATAAAGACGTATACATATATCTTTATAGACAATAGGTTATTTGTCTTATTTTGTTTGTGTATTGCCCGCACACACACATATAGAAAAAGTCAGCTGGAATTTGGGGGAAAAGAAAAGTGTGGCACAGAATATATTGACAATCGCTGGCCATTAAAATGCCAAAGCATTAGGGCCCTTTCAGCATTTTTTATGGCCCGGCCAAGGCATGCGTCAAGTTCAAGGTAACAAAACAGAAGCCGATATGTGACTGAACGAACAGTCGATATATTATATATATATATATATATATACATATCCATTTGATAATGTATGTGTATATATATATTATTGCAAAAGAGAGGCCAATCAACGGGGCAGCAAAGCTCAATTTGATGTCACACAGCTCGACTTGTCATTGCTTTGTTGTCATGGTAGCTGCTTCCAAGTAATTGGCTCAAGGGTCAAAGGTCGCATGTGTGTGTGTGTCTGTGTGTGTGTGTATCTGTGTTGAGTGCGCCTTGCGCAAAGCTAAACAATTTGCCAAGTTGCGCCAAAAGCCTTTGCCAACTAAATGGATGCTATGCCATAAGCTCACGCTTGCGATATATTTGTTTAGAGCCTCCAAAAACAGGTCACTTGCTTAATTAGCTACAAAATATAGTGCATATATATACATATATATATATATATATATATATATATATAAATAAATATATACAAACTAAGACTGCAAGCCGCTAATTAAACGAGAGCAAACAAAAGGCAAAGAAATAGTTATTCAAATACAAAAATCATAATCTCGACTAGCAAATACCCTGACCATAGTTAAAAATATTATTTTTTGAAGTGCTTCGAGGATTGGAAACAAAAGTTTCGCATAACATTATAATATCCGATGGGAATTACTTTGAAGAGAGTACACTTTTAGCTAAGTCCTCGCATATATTACATTATATTATATATTAATTCAATTTTATATAATATTCCCTATGGATAGAAATATATTGAAAAATCTTAGACAGATGTTGCATAATAAGTAGATATAAATGTAGAAAATTATTTTTATATTATATTATATTTATTATATTTTTTTGATATATAAATTCTCGTTCACGAAATTAAAAAATACCAAAACTTAGGAACATGTAATATTCTGTCTGTCTATAAGAAAAGTAAGTTGGTTATTATAGACCTACTCAAGATATATCTACAAAAATGCGCCTTGAGAGTCTGCTAAATAGCATAAAAAACTTATATAAATCTACAGCTATTAGCCTAGGATCAAGATCCCTAATTTGTAGCTGGACTACTTCGAAAGATCACAAAGATTTGTAGTTAGTTTTTTATGGATTTCGTCTACATATAGAACGATAAGTTATATGCTCAAACCATTGGCAGATCCGAAAATATCGATATGTAAAAAATTTTCACTTTTTTACTGCACTTTAACAAGAGTCTTTTAAGCCCGACCGGCAGCGGCCCTGTTAATTTTTAAACAAAAAAAAAAAAACCAACTAGTTTAAACTTTATTCTGTAGCTAACTGAAACTGGAAAGCTGTTGAAAATAGATGAATTTCCCTTGGACCATTCGCTTTAATTGGATGCAATTTGTAGTTTGATTAAAGCCGCTCGCATTGCTCTCATTACTAATGAGAAATGAAACACGGCCGGCATTATGCTTCTGCTCTTTCTTTCTCCCTTTCTCTTGCCCGTTGGACCTGTGTCGGTTACTAAATTAATTGCATACAAATTATTTAATAGTAATAAACATAATAAACAAGAGTGTGCGCGCCAGTAACGAGCCAGAGAATGAATCGAGAAGGTGGCGGACGAGGAGTAGAGTGGAGTCGGAGCACGGACAACGGAGCACGGAGCACGGAGCAGGAGCGGCGGCAGCAGGAGGCAGATGAGGCTTATGGCTGGAGCGCAAATGTTGGCATCAGTAATGCCCACGGCAAACGGCAACAAAAATGCATAATGAGCATTAAAATGCTGCGGGAAAAACAGTATGCGAAAAATGAAAATGCAATGGCAGTGCCAGGGACGTGTCCCCGTATATATGTATGTACATACATATGTATGTAGGTATATTTATATATCTCGCATTGCTCGTATTTAACAGGATTATACAGCACACGCACATAGATCTGTATTTATGCGAATGAGTCTAACCAGCCAAACGCTAAGGCTGGCTATGGCCCGTTCATGTATTTTGCTGCTACTCACGTTCTATTTGCTTAACATTCTAAACGAGTCCTTTTCATTAGTGAAGCAACAACAACAACAACAACAACAAAATATGAACAGTTCAAATATGATTCAACATGACGAAGTTGTATTACACTTACTCTGAACAAGCAGACAATTGTCTTTCGAACTTAATTGATTTTATTACATCTGTCAAGCAACTTGAACTGCTTGCCAATTCTGAATTATTACTGTTAATTGCCAATTAAGTTTATAAAGAATCAAAGTTATTACAAAAAAGATATTACCCTAAAATGTATATTTAATTGTAATAATATTATATATAAACAAAGTTTTAATATAACATATATTTTTCAAATATCAACTATGATTTTAAATAAAAAGAAAATATAAATCAAACTAAACTTCAATGAAAATAATGCAATTGATAAAAAAAAAACTACCAAAATAATTATTAAAAATTTAATTGAAAAAAAAAAATTTAATTTTTTATTAAAAAATAATTTTATTTTATTAATAAATAATAAAAAAATATTTTTTTTTAATTTTCAAAAAAAAAAAATAATTTCTTTTTAAAATATTTTGAAATCAAACATATTTTATATAAAATAAATTAATTAATAAATTTTGTCTTTAATTTTTGATTTTATTCGTACAAATTTTCTAAGCAAATTTTTTTAATTTCGAAAAAGAAAATTTGTAAATTCGTTTTTATAATTTTTATTATAATTTTATTTTTTATTATATTATTTATGTTTGTTTTTTTTTTTTATTTTTATCATATTTTTTTTTTTAAGTTTACTTTAGCCTATTTTTTCTTTTTTAATTAATAAATAAACTAATTAATATGTTTACAATTCGATCAATTTGAAAAAACTATTTCTTTTATTTACGAATTTCAACTAGCACAAGACTCTTAACATAGTTTATATGCCTCAATTGAGTCGCGGCACACACAGCCCTCAAATATGGGCAAGGGGCGTTCGCTTGGTTTGCACTATATAAAAAAAAAAAATAAAAAAAAGAGAAGAGGGGAGAGGAGAGAAAAAAATTGGCGCATATAAAATTGGAAATAAAAAGCATAGAGTAGAGCCGAGGCACATGAAATAAAATGCAATTGCACTTTGCACAAAAGTTCAACGCATTCAGGGCTGGTCCAATATCAACACAGCCCCAACTCCCCAACTCACAAACTCACCAGCTCCCCAACCACTCTGCCCCTCTCTACCACTCTCTATAACTGCAGAGAACACAGACCCTATACGAGTAGTATCCGGACTATTCGTGAAAACTGGAAATCAAAGCGCAAACGGCAACGGGTCTGCTGGCAAACTCACAACTCAATGGCGGAAGTTTGCATTTTCGCAACGAATTCATAATCATGTTGAATCGCACTGGCTAAAAATCCAGCCAGCTACACGCCCACATCTCCACCTCAATAGCTACCCCTTCACACACACACACACACACGCACACAGATACTGATGCAGATACAGGCTATGCCATTTGCCATGTTAGCTAAAGCACAGTTTATCCTTTTTGATTTGCAGCCACTGTGACTGGCAGCGGGCGTTCAAGGGGCATGAGTCGAGAGGTGCAGGGGGGGGGGCGTGGCAGGGGCAGATGGGGCTTGGATTATTTGTGGAGCGTCAAGCGCGCATTGCATGTTTTGGCCGCTGCCGCTGCCGCTGCCACTGCTGCTGCTGCTGCTGCTGTTGCACTTCACTCTTCAGCGACTGAGTAGTAAATATTATTTCGTTTCAATTCAAATAAAAAAATACACACGCACACAGATACCCGCCAACACACACACGCACACTGGCATAAATAGCGGAACATAGAAACAGGCACGTATGCCGAAGCGTTGCTTGTGTTTGCATTTGTTAGGGGGTAGCCACAGAAGCGCGCTAGATCGACAACGCGATACCCTATAATAAGATAACGTACGCAGGCAGCTTTTGCGCAAGGTATTATTTATATAAATATTTGTTAATATTTTATTAATATTTATTAATTTATATGTAAGAATATATATAATATATATTTTAAACGGTTTTTAATATTTATATTTATATTTTTAATATGTAATATTTTTAATATTTTTTTTTAATATTTATTAATTCTTTTAAATACACTTTTAACGGTTTTAATATGTAATATTTTTAATATTTAATATTTTTAATATTTTTTTCAACATATTATTTTTAAAAATATTTTTTAATTTTTGTTCAGTTTATTTTTATTTGTTTATATTTGTTTTATTTTTTAATATATACATTATATTTTTAATTTAATAAAAGGTTAAAAGCTATGACCATACAAAAAAAAAATCAAGTCTAACAATATTCTTGGCATATATAAATAAAACATTCTTTAAATTCTAAAAAAAAAAATATTATTAATTTCATTGATTTCATTGGTAAATATCAAATTTGAGAGCAACATATATTTTAATCTTAATTAAATAACAAAAAAAATGTTAATGTAAAGTGAAACAATTAGATTCTCAATACCTTTGCATACCCCAATTCACAAAACTTCGTATCAGTACAGGGTATGGAGAGGGATATAAAACTGATGTAGAAAAAAAAGGAAAACTTGAACCAGCCGTCCGCCAGTCGTTGATATTTCAAATGAGCGGAAATTACACGTTGCAAAAATATGAATTATTAAATTTTCGCTATGAAACTGGCAATAATAAAAGAACTAACAGCCAAACGAGCCGCGTACGGGCTTAGCATTTTTCGCGCTTTCATATTTTGTAATATCCTCTGGAAGCCAACAAACTGGCTAAAAAGCTGCCAAGTTTTAATTCAATAAAAAAAAATGTGAAATGTGACTAGAAAAATTAAAATTAAAAAAGTTTAATCTAAATTTTTTATCAATTTATAATTTTTGTTTAACAAACTTTAATATTTTTTTCATAAATATTTTTAGTTCAATTAAGAAAAAAAACTAAATATATTATTTGATTTATAGGATATTTAAGAGTTAGTCATATTTTACATTCTATATTGTTCTATGGCTGTGTTCTTGGTGGATTTTTGTGAAATTTTTATTATTACAGGACTTACAAGCCTTTTATGCGAGCATGAGAGCAGCTTATGCAAGCTACTAAAACTTTGAATATATGAGAACAAAGCAAAGCGTGTCAAACTTTTTTTTTGAAACACACAACTTAAAATATTTGTAATAAAAAATATAATTAATAAAGTGTAATACAAGTGTAGAAATATATTTAAAAAGAAAAAAGTTAAAAACTAAAATATATAAAAGAATGCAAAAAAGAAAATATATAAAAAATAAATTACTTTAAGTGCAATTTTATGTGTAAAATTAAGTTAAAGTTACAAAAAAAATCTTTAGAAAATGTAAAACCCAAAGTTACGCAACTGCTGTAAAGTAACATTCAGTTAATTCTCATTATGTTTGTCAAGTAACAACAATTTTATTAAAAAGATTTCAATTCGTTCGTCACTAAATAAATCATGAACATATTATAAGCTACAAAACTATTATCATAAAAAATTATTTAATTTAACGTATAAATTTAGACGTCCAAACTGAAACTAAATCCAGGCAACTGCAATAAAGCCTTTCATGAGATACGCTCACATATACACACACATATGTGTGTGTGTGTGTGTGTATATATGGGCATGCGTGAGTTTATACGAAATTTTGTGACTTTCATAGCTGACACAAAAGGTATTTGCCGTATTTTACCTGGTTTCAAATATTTTTGCCATTTGCAAAGAAATGTTAAATGGAAATGCCTTTTCAAAAGGGAAAACAGCGATATAAATATCTTTCAAATAGCTCTAGCAAAAACTCAACTACCATGTGTTGGTGTGTGTTGGTATGTGTGTGTGTGTGCGCGCATCTGTGTGTGATAGCGAAATATTTGTGTGCGCGAGTGTGAGTGTTTGTGCGATATATCCTGTTACCGGATATGGATGTCATGTTGTCATATTTTTTCAACATTTCGCACGAAAATGCATGCAAAACTGACAAAGCCGAATAGAAATGGAAAAAGGAGGCAACAAAAAAAAAAAAGAAAACACGAAGAAGAATATGATATAGCGTAATGCGTGGGCACTCAATGGGTTAAGCATTTGAAGTGTATGTTTTTTGAAGTACACACAACAGATGGCGCTGTTCAGCAATTTAATCAAAGGGAATTTTTAAATGTTGTCAAACTTATCTGAATTTAAATGGCTATAAAAAACAGTTTCAAAAGCGAAATGTAAAACTCATTGAATTGCAAAAATGATAATTTGTAATGATAAAAATTTTGCAAATTTAAAGTGCAGTCTTTTCGCTTCATTTATTTATTTACACTTTATATTTTAGTTATTTTAATTTTTATTTTAACTTCGTATCAAACGGAAATATTAATTTATATTCCTCATTTTTAATCATAATAAACAAAATATTTTTACAATTTAAATTGATTGATTTCGATTAAAATACGAAACAATATTTAAATGAAATAAATAAAAATAAAAATATTTATTTAAAAATTAAAAACTTTAAATTCTTAAATATTGATTTAAATACGAAATTATTTTCAGTACTTTCAATTTAATTTGCAATATGAAAAAACATATTTTAAGCACAATAAATTATTTATTTTTAGCCCACTTAAATGTAACCCTAAAGGGTTAATTGTTTTCATTTCTTCTGAAATTTTCTCACTTCAGGCATTGGAAAAGGTTGCCAACAAATAAAATTTTGTATTTAATTTGCGCTTACCGAAAATTGTTTTTCCTTTTATATTATTATACGAGCAACGGACGCCTTCAAGTGTGCAATTAGATTCGTTGGGTTTATGATAATTGCTCATTAAATGTCAGGGAAAACCACCAAACGCAAAAAAAAAATACAACAAATTTTCCAATTATCCTTTGAGGTTGGCAAATTAACGCAACATTTTTTTTTTTTTTTTTTGTGTGTTTCATGTATAAAAGTCAAGCGAAAAAGGTCAAGTGGATAAAAGAGGGGGGGGGGGGGGGGAGCCAGCTTTAAGCATATGCGAATAGATTCGGAGAAAAATGTCGGCTTTCGTTTTATTATGCTACCTGCATAATTTATGTGGGCGTGACTGGTAAAGATGAAGCGCAGGCCAAACACAAAAATTTAACATCATTAAATGCAAAATGCATCATTTAATTTCAAATTATAAAGGAAAACAGAAAACATAAAATGAGGCAGAGAAAGCGAGGGTGGGCGAGGCGTGCCCACCCACAAAAATGCATGATTATTTATGTAGCCAAAACGGGAAGACACTGAGAGCAGACACACACACACACACACACATAGCCAAGCACAGACAGGCAGCCAGGCAGCCAGGCTGCCCAGACCAGCTCCCGCTCCGGCAGCCAACTGACAGTCGCCTGTGCTGTCCTTGATAATAATAGCAAAATTTTAACGTCGAGTCTACCAAACATTCGGGCTCATAATTCTCCTATCTTCTGCTACCATTTTTTTCATTTTTTCTTCTTTTTTTTTTATAAAATACGAGTTCATTTTTATCCAAAGCCAGTCGACTGTGTGGGTGGATGGTAAAATGATGACAACTCACCTGTAAAGAGAAAATGTAGCAGAAAACAAACATTAGAATAGGCAGTTAAGTATATTTGATTAAGGTTTTATGTTGTCTGGGCCCATTGTCTGCCGACCAGAGACTAGCAGCCAGGGGCGGCCCAGGATGTGGCAATTAACGTACTATAAATAATTGAAAACTGTTTGCATCCTATAGGCTCTCAAAAAACTGACTATAGACGACGACACAAGCTGACTACAAATTGTATTGAGGCAGCAGGTGTTCTGGGGCGGGGCATTAAAACTTTAAATATGATTTAAAAATTTGATAAAATTTTTCAAGCAAAGATTGAATTCAACTTTTCTGAATGATTTTCTGCTTGCAGATTCATTTTTAGTATGTGAAAAACTTTTGGAAAATTATACTTCTACTCCTGAGTAATTCTGTTGGCCTGTGCTATGGCGTACTTTTATGTAATATTTTTCAGTTGGTAGATTCAGCCTTGACTTGTGCTCTTAACCATTTAATTAACTGATATAAATAGCTACACTCAGAAGCTCTCCTCTTAGTTATTCTATCGAACTAATTGAATTGTTGGAAATCAAGGCTTAAGCAATAGACTTATTGCAAGAGCAATGCAAGCGAAGCAACTGACGTTGAGCTAATTAACTAATTTATTATCACAAATGCGGCAGGCCTAAGAAGCTTCATAAGGAGAGGACAAACTTTATTAAATGTATCAACAGCTAAATGTTATTGATAATTTAAGCAGCTGTTGGAATATAATTATGTGAAATATATTGTAGTTATTTGAAAGATGAAATCATGCTTGTTTCACTCAACTGAGGATGATTTGATTGAATTATGTAGTTAGACTTTTGGTCTAAGACTTACTTAATAGAAATACAGATTAAGATAACTTTCTTCAATCTGAAACTCTTAAAGAGTACGCTAAAGTGTGCAAAGTAACTCCATTACAGTGAGTTCCGGGTATCTTCTAGTCAAGCACTCCCGACATAACTATAACACATAGACATTCTGGCCAAAACTTGTTTCAACACATTCAATATTAAACTGCAAAAGTATTTAACATAAGGCAAAAAAGTACTTTTTGCTTCATCTTCATTTCCCTTAGATCCAATATTCATGGGCAGCATTTTGTTGAGGTCGTGTATTAAATGTGTGTTGCCAAGGCTAGCAAAATCTATTTGTGTCACGTTGCCAAGTGTTGGACCATGCCCGAGCCAAGTTTTCAACACACACTTTCACACTCACACACACCCAGACACATATATATATATAGCACACACGCGAACGCGTGGTTGTGCGAGCTGTTGCCAGCGGGCAAAACACATAGAGCAGAGCCGAGGCACAGGAAGGAAAGGAAGTTACGCCCCTCGCACACGTTGAATTATGAAAATTATAAACAAATTAGCCCACACAGCTTGGATAATATAGTGTGGCTTTGTTGTTGCAGTTGCATAAATTAGCGCCCCTCAAGTCGTCAAGCGAACACCCTTACAAAATCCTCCTACTCCGCCTCTCCATCCCCATCCACCTCCACCTCCATCACACTGCTTTGTAATCTGCGCTAAATCTGCTTGTAATAAGTTTAAAATAATTGGAGCAATGGGTATTAGCGGTGCTAGCAATGCGTTCTAATAGCCCTTAGCCAACTAACTATTTGGTGTCAGTCAAGTCTGTGTGGTTGGCCGCTTGTGTAAGTGGCTTAAATTGTGATTCTGGACCATGGATTAGCATAACAAATGAGAAATTATGCTGACGCCATAGCCAATTAAGGACTGCGCAGCAAATATATATTCATAAATCTACCATGAATTATAATCAGACATTCAAATACATAGACATTCCTTTCTCAAATAAATACGGATTTTACAAAGAGATGAAATAAGAAAAGACTACAGAAATGACTGCATACAAAATTAAATAGTAAAATGAAATAAATTCTGCAAAAATCTAAATTTATTTTTTATATAATTCACATTTAGTGAATTTAATTCTTGAAATATTTAATTAATATTCACGCATAAAATATAAAAGCAAATTGAATTGTTTTGCTATTTGTATTTAAAATATTAAACAATTAAAAAAAATTATTATTTTACAAAATTTTCTAGAAAAAGGTAAAATAAAATACTTCATTTTAATATTTAAAAAAGTTTTTTTTGCAAATTAAAATAAAATAAAATTCAACGTAATCATTTAAAAAAAATAAATATTGAATATAAAATTTAAATGATAAAACTATTTTATTTTTTTTTTATTTTTATTTTATTTAATTTTTTTAACTAATTAATTTTGTAACATTTTTTTATTATTTAAATTGTTTAGTTCAATATCTATTTATTAAAATTTTGTATAAGGAAATGTCGACTTTACATAATTTAAAAAAAAAAATAGCTTAAAAAATATTCAGGGATAAAAAATAAAACAATTAAAAAGTTTAAACAACATAAATAAATTCTTGTTGATTAATTTTTAATAATAATTTAATATTTAATAATTTAGTATTTAATAATTTAATAAACTGACAATATATGAATAAAGAAGATAAATATATAAAAAAAAATAAAATAAATAAATAAAAATAAAACAAATAAACTGACAACATATGAATAAAGAAGATAATTATATAAAAAAAATAAAAAAAATAAATAAAAATAAAACAAATAAATAAAAATAAAAACAAAGTTGAAATCTTAGAAATTTATAAATAATTCTAAACGAATAATTATCTCATGAAAGCATTAAGATAAATATTTAGTTTTCAGCTAAAGTAAACAAAAACTAATTTATTAAAAATAGATATTTTCCTTTAAAAAAACTTAAAATTAGCAACAATGTTAAACAAATTATATATTAAACAAAAAAAAAGCACAAATAAATACATAAATAGAAAATAACGGTTTGATCTAACGAAATTTTCAACCCGATGACGTCGTCAATTAAATTTCTGTTTCAAAAATCGATTCACATAAAAGTGCGCGAATTGTGATGCAGAATAGTTGACTGTTGCGATGTTTTAACAAATGTCATTTGCAGGCATTGGGCAGCTGTCATACAGCGTGGTTGCCCAGCCACCCGGCAAACCACACCCCCTTGCCGACCAGTCACGCTCACGTACCACCTGTACAGGTGCAATCATATGCGTGTCTTGGGCAGCAGTGACCATTTAACCAAATGTTGCATCAACCTGGTAATTAAAGCCATGCGCGGCCGCAAATGTCAGTTAGCTGCCAGCAGCTAACAGCAGTCAGCAGGAGCCAAAGCGGAACAGGACTAGGTACAAGGACGTGCCAGCAGTTGCCAGCTTAGCTGTCCCCTCTAACCTAACCAGCTCAACTAAACACAAAACTCCAGCGATATGTGTATATGTTTGTTTGTGTGTGTGTGTGTGTGTGTGTGTGTGCTAGTTAACGCTGGTGTTGCCTGCCGTTGGGAGCTGCAGCTGCTGATTGCGCTACGTGGCCATAACCGGACCACGGCACAAGCTGTGCCACGGTCCAACAAAATGGCGACGTCTCTGCTGCATTTCATTTACTTCAATGACAACGGCAACGGCAATGGCAACGGCGCTGGCAACGGCAACTGCAACGGCAACTGCAGTAAATGCAACTGCAACTGGAATAGCATTGGCCATGGCCATGGCGATTGCAACTGCATTCCGCATTGTGCATTGTGAATTGTGAATTGTGCACGTGCATTGTGAATTGTGCATTGTGCGTGTGCATTAGCGAAGCACAGGACATTCAAAGAACGTACAGCCGCCCAATGCCAAGCTTATAGCTGCTGCTGTGTGAGCACAGTGGTGCCAAATGTGCATGTGAGCAAATTGTAAATCGAAATCAATATTTGGTAAATAACTTTCATGGGCTGTGTAACATTTTGGTAAAACTAAAAACTTAAATTTAAAAAAGATCTATGAAAGAAATATGCCAATTTTATTATTATTATTTATTAAAAAATCTTAAAAAAAAGTATTTAGACATTTAGCTGTGTTCATGAAAATAGTAGTGCAGCACTACATAAAACTTAAATCAAATGAAAAGGCTTTATAAAAGGTACTACGCCGACTTTGAGTTTAAAATAGATTACAAGGAAGAGAATGACGAAAAAATCCTAGTACTTTTGATCTGATTACATTTTCTTTATGCTCAGTGAGCTTATTTTTCCCTTTGCTTTAATAAATTATTAAACAAAAAAAAAAGGATTCCATATAAATAATTTTTTATTATATTCAGTTTTTTTTTAATATAATCAAATTATTAATTAATTTAAATTATTATTGTTTGTGTTTAAATTTTTATTATTATTATTATTATTATTATTATTATTATTATTATTATTAATATTATTATTATTATTATTATTATTATTATTATTATTATTATTATTATTATTATTATTATTATTATTATTATTATTATAATTATTATAATTATTATAATTATTATTATTATTAATATTATTAATATTATTAATATTTTTAATATTATTAATATTATTAATATTATTGTATTATTATAAAATTTATTATTAAAATTATTCTTAGCTGATTCTCATTATATTTTTTGGCATTTTTATCTAATTAATTTACAAGATTTTGCCTAGATTCATTTCGAACCACTGTACCCAACTTCCGGCGTGCACGTACGTATGCATACACACATACAAATATATATGTATATATACATATATATACACTGAGCAATCCGACAACCTGCTCAACATGTTAATGTGTCAGAGCGTCCAGCATGGAATCCCCCACAGCCGCTTGACTTCCATTAGTGGGCTGAGCGGGAGCATTTCGAGTGGCGGAGTGGGCAGCTGGGAGTATGGGATCACAGCTGAATATGGCAAGTCGGGTATGAGGGAGTAATTCAGCTACGTGCAGCATCCGAAATTGCTCGCTCCAGTCCAGTCAAGTTGAGTCGACTCGACTCGAGTCGAGTCCAGTCCAGTCGACTTGCATATACATACATATAGTCTCACATCGCCCTCACCCTTTTGTTCCATTTCTATTTCGCCTTTCTCAAAAGTTCATTTTGCATTCTTCGCTCTGTCTGCTGCGCTTTGCATTGCTTTGCTTTTATTTTGTTTCATTCATCTTTATTTTTATTTTATTTCTGTTCTCTTTTGCTGCCATTTCTATTTGATTTTATTGCTTCTGCCGTGGCTGTTTTTCTAAATTTTTTGTTTCTCTCTCTCTCTCTCTCTCTGTCCGACTTTTAGGGGTTTTTGTTCATTTTCATTTCGTATTATTCTCTGTGTGTGGCAGGTTGATACGGCTCAAGCAGAAGCATAAAAAATGGAATAGATTCCACGGACTTGTGGGTATTGCAGGCTTATGGTTTTTTCTTTCATTTGACATTCGTTCATAATTTAAAAAATTATTTGTTTTTCAATATGCGCACAAAGAACTGTATAGAATTTCCTCTTTTATTTAAATTTATAAGCAAACTAGTGCAAAAATTGCAATTTTACTTAGAAATAAATATATGTATATATATTTATATCTAAATCTATATATCTTTATATCATCTGTATATCTATATATCTACATTTCAATCCACATTTCCATATATTTATATATCTCTATTTATCCATATTTAAATCTTTACCCATAACTAAATATTTGAAATATTTGAAACTTTGGGCGCAACCGAAAGATAAATGATATATAAGTTCTTGAGTTTTTTTTTTTTTGTATGATTATATTTTTAAAGAGCATCTAAAAGTCTATCATAGCTGATATATACACATACATAACATTCCATATTTTTTTGTATTTTTCTTTTATTATTTTTATAACTTCTAAAAGAAATTTCATTAGCTGCTGCATGGGGATTCCTTATCAATTTTATGAGCTTCAAGAGACGTGAAAGGAAATGTGTGTGTGTGTGTGTGTGTGTGTGTGTGTGTGTGTGTGTGTGTGTGTGTGTGCCTGAGAGTATATGCATGTTTGCGTGTAAGTGCTGATATCAATAAAACAACAACCAGCCGTTTGCTGCTATGAAATCAGAATCTAATTACAGAACCAAGCGCAAATATTTGTAATAAAATTTCAAATATTAAAAAATAACATAAAAACATATGTGTGTAAGAAACATTAATAAAAGCAGTATTTTTTCTAAATACAACATATTTAAAATAAATTAAAAAAAAATAAAAATAATAAATTTAAATAGAAATAATAAATTAAAAAAAAAAATATAATAAATTTAAAAAGAAATAATAAATTTAAAGAAAAATATTAAATTTAAATAATAATAATAAACTTAAATAAATAAAAATACTAAATTGAAAGTTAAATAAAAGTAAATTGTTAAAATTTAAATAAAAATAAATAAGCTTGAATAAATAAATAAATAAAAAATAATATTAATATTATTAAAATAAAAAAATGTAATTAAATTACAAATGTAAAAAATAAATGATATAACAATTCATAAAAACATTCGTCTTTATCAAGATATAATTAAATACAAGGTTTACAGCACTGGCTGCGTATGCATTCTATAAATAGAAAATGCAAAATGCACTTTCTTATCTCTGTGAGATTAGAAAAAAATCTTTTCTGATAACAGACTTGACAGTTAATTAGCTAAATACACAATCTGAGATATATTAATACTTAGCAAATGACTTTTACTCACTTTGAAGATTAGCTAGGGCCTGGCTACAGTTCTTGGCTAAATTTTGTTTAAGCAAATCTGTGAATCGTATCAGTTTGCAGTTTGACATTTGAACTGATTCAACACTTAAATGGTAGAAGAAAAAGCAAATGAAAAGCACATGTCAAAGGCCGTAATTAATCGAGTTCATTGCCTGACCAGCACAGAAAGCTGGTCAGGCAAAAAGTAAAAAGTTGAAAAAAAAAAAATAAATCAACAACAGCAACAAGATCAAAAGGTAATGCTACAACAAAAAGAAAAAAAGCAATCCGAATGAAGTTGACGTTGATGACCTTCGTTTAAGGTTCAGTGCCGGCTGCGATTTATGCAACTGAGCAGAGGGGCGTGTGAAAGAAAGCACTAAAAAAGAAAAACAAGTACACGAAGAGTGGCAAAGACCAGGTAACTGGTAACTGGTAACTGACACCCTATCAAACAAGACCACCCACCCGTGTGCCTAGCTGCAGCCACAACCGCCCTGTGCGACTGTCACTCATGCAAATGACAGGTAATTGACCTCATAAAGCACAAACACACTTACACACACACACACACACACACACAGCATAAGAGAGTGAGTGTAAGAGGCAGTGAGTGGGCAGGGATGCAACAATTTTTACTTTCCACATATTATTTGATGTGCGAGCAAGTCCGTTGCCGTTCCAATTCCCCTCGCACATTCTCTCTTTCTTCTATTCTACTCTTCAGTTGCGTGTTGTTCTTCGCAGGCGTTTAACATTTTTGATATTTATACCCTAACTGTGGGCACTATAACTTATGCTGAAGCCTATGTAGCTAATGCGATACTATTAAAACTACGCGCATAGAGTAGTTAAGCTAGAACTGTAGCCGGAAACATTCGTTTAAAAAATAATAGAATATAAAAATTTAAGAAATTTTTTTAATTATTTTAAAATTCTAAATTAAAAAATATATGTAAGACTATTATAATATTATATTTATTCATTTTTTTATTTTTCTTATAATTTTTTTTTATATTTTTATATTTTTATTTATTTTTTATTTATTTATTTTTTATTTATTTATTTTTTTTTTATTTATTATTTTTTTTTTATTTATTTATTTTTTATTTATTTATTTTTTATTTATTTATTTTTTATTTATATAATTTTTTTTATATGTATATTTTTTTTTTATATTTTTATTTTTTATATATATTTATTTTTTTATATAATATTTTTTTTATATTTTTAATTTTATTTTTGTTGCTTTTTAATATTTTTTATTTTTATTATATAGCTAACATAGAAACTTTTTGTCATATAGGGTATTTTCCATTCGCTGCAGCCAACTGCACTTTTTTTGCTCATTTTTTTTCGCTTTTGCTTCTCCCATTTAAGTGTAATTTTGTAACTTTTTTTTAGACATTTGTCACGTTGCTCTGTACGTGAAATTGTAAAATGTTAATGTGCCAGACGAGCGACAACTTATTCTTTTTCCGCTGGGGTCGCTTTAAGTAGAGCGCAAAAGAGATGGAGGCGGCGAATATTCGGGCGAAAATCGGAGTGAGCTGCGAATGTGGGCATGTGTGCAAGTGTGTGTGTGTGTGTGTGCCGCCTAAAACTTTAGCTTACACTTAACATATGTATGTGTGTGTGGATGGGTGGGTGGGTGTTGGGCAATTACGATTAATTGCATTTGATAAAATGCCATTAAAAAATGTAAAACAGAAGATTGTAACGTGCAAATTCGCACGTCAAGTTTGATTTTATTGCACACAAAATGTTCAATAATGAAATTAATAATTTCGAAGCAAATGTAGCAAAAAATATAAAACTAAATCTTATCAAAATATGTATGTATGTATGTGTGTGTATTTTTCTTGGTATGTGTATAACTATTTAATATATTTCGCAACATTTCCGTTTCATTTGGCATTCAACAAATGTGCCCCCAAAATGGTGATATATTTCAACAGCTTAAAGAACAAGCGGTCGGACGAGGAGGCAGACGAAACATGCAAGCTAAATCCAAGCGCCATGAATTTATGAATTTCATGCGTGTTTATCAGCAAAACATGCCGCTGGGCCTGGTCCGAGTAACACAACGGCAACAACAGCAACAACCAGAGCTGGCATAACGGTGCCAACAACAACAATTGCTGATGATAGAACGTGTAGGCAAATCGAGTGGCCAAGCAAGCAACAAGCCATAGCACAAAGCATGCAAAAAAAACCAAAAAGAAAAAGAAACAAGAAACGAAGGGAGAAAGCGTAAGAACGAGAGAGTAAGCGCGTGAGTAAGAGCCGAGTGGGAGTGTGAGTAATGGCATGAGAGTGTGAGTAACAGCTTAAGTGAGAGCGTGAGCTTGAGCGAGGGCAGAGAGCGTAAGGCACGAGCACGAAATTAGAGAGCGAACAAGTGCATATACATATGTTTATATGTTTAGTTTGTGTGTGTGTGTGTGTGTGTGTGCTTCAGTGAAGCAAAGCTCAAAAGCGAACAGGCGCAAACGAGGCGTGAAAATCACAAACAAATCATAAAAAGAGCAACAAGAAGAAACACGACAGTGAGCAAAGTAGTGTAGAACACAAACATTCATACATACATACTTTTGTATACACATACATCCACATACATACATGCATACATATGTATATGTCTGTATATGCAAATCAAGCGAAACAAAAGCGCTGAGGAGGAGCGGATTCTACGAAAAGGGGAGTGTGAGAAATGATTCATGGTCGTGTTTATCAACAAACACGTTTCATGAGTTGCCTCAGCTGTGCTCAGCTGCCAAAAGGAAGCCAAATGCTGGCCATGCAAGTCCGCAATTTCACAATACTCAAACACACACACACATACACACTTGCATATAGTAGACATATGCCATACATATGCATGTGATACTCGAGTTGGGGCTGGAACCTTAGGCAAGTGCACTGGGACTTGACACATGTTTCAAATGTCATTTCGTTTTGCCATACATAAATATCACGCATTTTTCTACACACACACACACACACACACACACACACACACACACACACACACACACACTCGCATCTATATTTATATGTATGTGTATGTATGCATGTGTGCACATCCAGAAATATATAGCTGCCTCTAATCAAATGCAGCTGACGTTGTTTGAACTGTAGCTGAGAGCCCAATGCAGCTTCACTTTTAGAGTGGACCTTGTTATGAAAAAGGGAAATTGCAATAATTTAATGGAGATAAAAGTTTATAGTTTTAATTATTGTAATTTATATCACAATATATTATCAGAAATTAAAAAAAAAATATATATATATATTTATTTTATTTTTATAAATCATTACTTTTATTAGTTATTTTTTTTTTATTATCTTTATTAGTTTAAACTTTTTTACTATTTTTTTAAAAATATTTCTATTATTTATTATTTATAATAATTATTATTTTTTATTACTTTTGATCTATAATTATTATTATTATTATTTATTATTTATTTTTATTAATTTTAATTTTTATTAATTTTAATTATTATTAATTAAAATTTTTATTATATATTTTAAAAATTTCATTTATTACAAAATATATATCATAGTAACTCAGGTCTTAGGGACACACATACAAGGTCCACCCTGTAATTGCCTGACTCTGAGTGTTGGGCTGCTCAGTCTGTTTATGAGTCATTTGGGCTCAATTGCAACGGCACAAACCGGTTAGGGTTAACCGAAAATACAAACAGACTCGCAGCTGTCTGTGTGTGTGTGTCGTGCGAGGCGCTCGGGCAGCCAAAGTCTCAAGTAATTCATATGAATTTTATATGCAATTGCATCAATCTCAATTATAGAGGGCTCGAGGGCAATCAGACCAGACGCACACCCTCTCCGCGCTGCTCTCTTCGCCTCCTGTGACATGCAATACTAATAATGATTTTTATTTCGGAAATTGCTTTGGATGTGCTGCAACTGAAAATTGTGGCAAATTTCTGCAGGTGAGCTACGCATTTATTTGCATCCTCGACTCAACTCGACTCGACTCGAGTCGATTTAACGACCAAGTCAAAGTTCAATGGCCACAAACTGAAGGACAAGTTTGGGTCAATTGCTAATAAAAAGGGACGAAATAAAAACAAAAGAACAACGAAGAAGCAAAAATACAGATAAGAAATTTTAGAAATAGAGCCAGCATGAAACGTAGATGTTGCTGCTGTTGCTGTTGCTGTGTGGGCGAGCGTAGATAGATTGGCTGAGATAGCTATCAGCCAGCTGCAGCAGTCGACAGTCAGAAATTCATCAATTAAGACGATGCAGGGCGAGAGGTGAGTGCGAGAGCCTGGCTGGCTCAATGGCTTTGAGTTGATTGGAAGGTTGAACGACGTCAAAGACAAGAAAAATCAATTTAAATGATTACGAATTGAAGGAGACAAATAGTCGACTGCAACAGAAACAGTAGGCCGTTGGCAGCAGACAAGCCAAAGACAACGGCACAGCGGGAGATAAGTCATAAAAACGACTTACAGCGTCTGGCCCTGCACTGCAAGCAATTGAACAAATGGGAATATTAGCAAAGAGTGAAGCGATTCAAAATTAGTTATGGCATGACAAAATATGAATATGGTAAAAAAAAACTATAAAATTTAAATTGTAAAATATATTTGTTTATTAAAACAAAAATTTTAAGATTAAAAATAATATAAAAAAAAATTTCAATATTAAAAAAATTTTCAAATTTTTTAATAATTATTTATACAACTTATTTTAAAATTGAATAGAAAAATGCAGAGAATTAAAAAGTAAAATAAATCTAGAAAATTATAAAATAAAAAATAATAAATAACTATAAAAAAATAAATTAATAAAATGAAATGAAATGAAATAATTAAAAAATTCGGTTTGAAATGAAACCCAATTATAAATTGATTGCCACATAAAAAATAAGCTAAAATAAAATAAAATCAAATAATAATAACAATAAAAACAAATATAATATTTGCACTTTGAATTTACAAATATTTAACATTTTTAATATTTATTAAAAAATTATTATGTTTTTATAATATTTATTTTATAATATTCTTTTTATAAAATTTATTTTATGATAGTTATTTTATTTTTTTTTAATAATATAATTCATAATTTTATTATATATATTTTATAATTATATTTATATATTTATTTAATAATATTTATTTTTGAGATTTTGTTTTTATTGATATTTCGGTAGTAATATTATCACCTAATAGGTACTCACTTCTGTTGCACAATACACCCATCGATTTTCGCACAGTGTAATTGCTTTGCTGCGCATATGACAAAACAAAAATCCGCATAGCGAAAACTTCCAATTCAAACAGACAAACAAATTTTAATTTCTCCTATACGCTTACAGAAAAACAAACAAAAAAAAAAAGAAACTGAAGAAAAACAAAAAAGGAAACCTCCCCAAGCACTGCTCCTCTAACATATTGCCATGTCTCCATTCTGGTGGCGACTCGGCTGATTCAACTGTTCGAAACACAGTCGCTTCATCTTTATTTCATGTTTCAGACTTCATTTCGTTCGCTTTTTTCCAATTTCAGTTGTTGTCACAACTGGCAGCAAACGATTCATACCCGTCGTCGACGAGAAATGACAAAGAGCGAAGCTACAACAAGAATACAGAATGAAAAGTATTGAAAAAGAAAATAAATATATAAGAAAAATATCCGATACTGACTCAGTAATACTCGTTCAGAGTTGAGTCACAGCTTACGGAAGGCTTATCATATAAATTATATATACACTTTGTCGTCACTCTATATTATTAGAGTTAAAGGTTAACCCTAATACATATCTGACCTGTTCATCCTTTTTTCTCTGCTACAAATACACTCAACTTTCCATTGGTCCAAAGTTACATGTCCCTCGCGAATATACTCTTTGTAATTTGTGAGCGCGTATTTAAAAAGAAATTCTTGACTCCTACATCTGACACTTTGAGTATTCTGACCCCTTCGCCCTGAACCCCTGCCCTAACCATTGCCTCGCCCCCCGCACTCTACCGCAGCAGCAACACTTCTGCAACTTGCAAAGGCGTTGAGAAATTTGTTACGTTGCGCTGCAAGAAAACTTCTGGTCGGTCTTGTAGGTTTAACTATACTGCTTGTACCTTATTATTTATGATATATGTATATATTTTATATATATATATATATATATACTAAAAGTATTTGTGGTATTTGACCAAAAAATATATAAATTTTATTTATATTTAAATAGTTTTTTTTTGTTGCCACTACTATTTTTATGAACAGCCAAATTTTCCTATTTCTCTTTCTCAAGCCCTGAATTGCACATGTTCTCAAGTTTCTAACAAAAAAAAAATCTAAATGAACATTAAATATTTTAATCTTAGCATTCGTTTCAAATTGTTTTCAAAATATTGGACTTATCACTAAATTTTTCTGTTCAACACCTAGTAGTTCCACTACTATTTCTATGAATATAGCTGTATAAATAATTTAATTTTTTTTTTAATTTTTTTTTTACTTATTTATTTAATTTTAGAACCTAAAAGCTCAAAGCTTTACAAATGTTTAATTTGCAGTTTTGTTTTGCCTCTTTCGTATATTCCTTATTTTTAAACAAATATTTTAGTAATCTATATTATTCTGTTTCATACGAAAACTAGAAATTTGATTTTCATTTTTCTGATTTTTAGAAACAGAAATGTTGACTACCATATAACTGTAAATGTTTCATGTTTAAACTAAAGGTAAACTTTGATATGTAAATAAATATAAAAACATACACATATATACCTATTTTTATACATATATCACATCAGAATGAACAATGGAGGGTGTCTTGAATAATAGATTTTTAGCTTTTGATTGCATTTGGCGACAACATTTTGCGCTCGTCGTTAGGCAAAATAAAAACAAAAAAGCAAAGGAAAAGCGACAAAAAAAAAAAGAATTGAATTCTACGAATACGAAACGCAAATTGGAAATTGCCGAGGTATTAACGTGACTTTTGTGGGTGTTTTCATTGCGGGGTTTTCATTTCCAATTTTCATTGGCTTTGCTAGACAAATTGCATTGGCTAACAAAAAAAAAAATGGCATGAAATTAGTAGAAAGCCGAAAATACAATAAAACCTAAATTAAATGAATAAAAACTGAATTGACAAATCAAATAGTGTTGGCTCTGTGTATTCCGAAATAAAATTAAACAAGAAAAAATATTTTGGAAACTAATTGTTAGATGGGTATTAAAAGATTTCGAAAGCAATTTTTAAAATAAAAAGAAAGAAATAATTTAAATATAAAATTAATAAATAAAATGCATTGAAAATTAAAAATAAAATAATAATAATAAACTTAAATTGAAATTTACTAAAAAAACGTGCATGCAAAATATTTAAATAAATTAAAAAAAATTAAATTAAATAAAACTAAAAACTTTAAAAATAAATTGAATATATTTTGTTTTTATTTTACATCATTGAACTTCTGCCGAAAATTGTAATATTTCTTGTATTTATTTAATATTGTCTGTTTGTTCATCTTCACGCCGTACGCGCAGCTCTGAACGCAAACTCATTTCACGCACAATTCAACATTAAGGCAAGCAAAGATATTGCTGAGCTTGGCTTGGGTAATTATGTTGCTTTCATTACACAAGATCTCATATCCGACAGGGTGGTTCGGGGCTGGGACAGGGTCATGCATGACCCTGCCCCTAAACATTATCACACAAGCTGCTAATATAAACATTATGAGCAATAGCCACGCCCTCACACACACACACGCACAACACGCACAACAGAAACAGAAACGCTCGCACGCAAAACTTAAATATACAGCTTAATTATCAAAGAGAAACTCCGACAAAAACCAAAATGAAAAAATAAGTAAAATATATTATATATTAGACTCAGCTCAACATATATAATGAAAGCTAAGCAGGAGGTAGATTGGCAAGAAATGGTAATATATATACGAATATAAATATATAGAAAAATATAGAAAAAAAGTACAAATCTTTTTGATTTGCTCTTTCTTTGAATCAATAACAAATCTGAATCAGTAGTCAAAGTGTTTCGCAGCGCAACGGTTGCAAAGCTCATTTCATTCAATACAAAATGAATTTATTTCATAAAAAATTACTAATTCTCTTATTGCCTTTACTTATTAAAGCAAATGAGTCACAGTTGGTTTATTTCAATATTTTAATTAAAACAATTTAAATTCCAATCAAAACTTTTGGGCAGTGCTCAAAAACTGCACAGTGTGGAAGTGGTTAAACCACTTCTAGACCTTGCTAGATCCGTAAGGTAAGAGTAATTCGGAGAGTTACAAAATACGATTCGCATGCAAGAAGCGAATATGCTTAGCTTGAGAGAAACCGTCAATCAACAGAAACTGCAATTGGCACAGCAGATCGAACTGAGTTCATCATATAAAAAAAATATTGAATTTTTATTTTTTTAAACAATTTTTTTTACATTAATGTTTATTTTTTATTTATTTATTTTTATTTATTTATTTATTTTATATTTATTTATTTTTATTTATTTATGTTATAATTAATTTATTTTTAACTTTTTTGAATTTTGAATTTTTTTTTGTTTATTTTTTGCTTTTTTATTTTTTATTTTTTGTTTTGTTTTTTTTTTTGTATTTTTTTTCATTTAAATTTTTTTTAGTTATTAATTTTTTCTATTATTTATTTCTTTATTTTTATTTATTAAAAATTGATGATGGCTCTTATTTTTTTTTATTTATTTATTTTTTTAATTTACAGCAATTTTTAGTGAGAAAGCATAAATTGAATTAAAATTTTTGATAAATTTCTTTTCTATTTTTAATTAAATTTCATTTAGTTTTATGTTTGTTTCTCGTGTTCGCTGTGTTCGCGATGTTCGCTGTGTTTCGGTCCGCTGAAGCGTTCGATGTTCGTTGCACTACGTTGCATGTTATTAACCCCGGATGACAATGCACAATTCGGATAGACAACCTTAAGATGCATTTGGCCAGAGACTGGCAGGCGAGAAGTGAACAAGTGTGGATAGGCAAATTTTATAGAAATTATAAAGACGCGTGTAATCATTCAATCTGTTTGCTACGTGTTTAAATATTAATTTATAATATTTAAAAACTTTCAACATTTTCAAACGGAAAAATTTGAAAATTGCTTAAGAGCAAAAGCATTTTTTTGCAGACTTTTATACTCTTTTAATTTATTACCACGATTCAAATTCTAAACAATCCAAGCCATTTTCTAGCCTTTATAAATTAAAAAAAAAGTAAATAAAATGGAAAAAGAGCAAAAGAAGGAAAACTGCGAAACAATTAGTAAATATAAGAATAGACTGCGGCCAACAATGAAACGTAATAAAAACTCAATAGAGGTGGTTAAAAAAAGAGAAAAGAAAAGAAAAGAAAGGAAAAGTATTTCAATGGAAAACCATTTAGGTGCGATGCAAACCATAAAAAAGAACAAAAATTCTAAACGGGAATCAATGTTAAAAGGGCCAAAAGGAAAAAAGAATGCAAAATTGAAGCATAAGCCGCGATTACAATTCCAGTAACTGTACAGATGTGTATATAGACAACAGACTTTGCTTTATCTCCAGACATTGACAAACGTAGCACCGTATTTGGCATGACTCTCGCCGAGCATAATCAAGTTGATCGGCAAACAAAGTGCATGCAGCGAGCAGCATAATTCTCAAATTCAAGTCGCCGTTGCAGTTAGCTAAAAAGACAACGGATATGAATATGCCCCAAGGCTATCAGACAGCATAAATGAGCGTAGCATGTCTACATAGAAATTGCTTCAAATATATGTATATGTATACATGGACAAAGGCAAGGCACAAGATGCGCTTAAAAGACAAACAAAACGTGGCTAAATGGCAGCTCTTCATATCATCGTCCCCCCAGGTCCCGTATCGACCAATTCATGTTGGCCACAGCGTCTGCTTTGCCACTGATACGGGCAAATCTGTTTGGGCGTTAAAAGTAGAAACTCCAACCTATAAACACCCACCCACCACACACACACACACACACACACACTCACACACACATATATATATACCAAACCAAATCCCACCCACCGACCCATCCACACACACACGCACACACACACACACCCACCTAGAACAGTTTAGATCTGCGCAAAGTTTTGCTCGGGCTGTTGCGTTGCCATTTCTGCTGCATCATGATGACAAACATTGATGCAATGATGATGTTCTTACGTTTGCACAGTCTCAAAACTCCAGCGTGACATAAGATTTTAACAATTTGCATAGAAAATGTTGTTCAAGCTCGATCTAAGCCCCTGTTCAATAACACTTATAATGCAAGTGCCCAAAAATCATGTGAACTCACTCTATAAGCTGTTGCTTTGACAAAGTATCTGAGTAGCCCTTTTCAGGTTTTCATAATCCTAACTCTCGTTTGTTTTGTGCACATTCACATTTTCACATTTCACATTTAAATATATAAATATTTTAGGCCAATCTGACGACATTTGTTCATCGTCTTCTCCTCTCTTAGTCAACTATTCTACATCATGATGAGTTTCTCTTTTTTCTTTGCTGCTTTATTAAGCTTTATATTTATTACTGTCGTTATTGCTAATGCCACCAAATATTCTCACTCTCTCAACTTGCTTGCATCTTGCTGTCTTTATATAAACTGTTCTCTCGTAAGCTGATGAAAAGTATTCTCTCTCCCTCTCTGTCTCTGTCTCTGTATCTCTCTCTCTCCCTATTTATCTCATTTTCTCAATATTCCCTAATCCCCGATTTTCCTCTCATTCTTTAAACCACCTTCTGTTTCTCTATCTATCTCTCTTTCACTTTTTTCCTCTCGCGGCTTCTGTCTCACCTTCTCTGTCTTTGTCTCTTATCTGCTGTCTGTATCTTTCTCTCTCCCCTGCTTTCGCTGTTCTCCCTCCCTCTCTCCTCTCTTTCTCTTTCTCTCTCTCTCTCGCTTTTTCTCTCTCTCTCGCACGCTTTTTACGCTTCTCACTCTCATTCTTGCTCTGTCTCATTCTTCCTCTCTCTCTCTGTCTCATTCTCTCTGTCTCATTCTCTCTCTGTCTCATTATCTCTATGTCTCATTTTCTCTCCCTCTTTCTTTTTCTCACTACCTTTTTCTCCCTGCCTCATTTTATCACTGATTTTCTTGCTTTCTTAGCGTCTTTCTCTCATTTTCTCTATCGGCCATTTGCTGTATATCTCCCATAATGTCGCCCTCTCTCGATCTCCCTCTCTCGCTCTCTCTCTCTCTCTCTCTCTCGCTCTCCCTCTCTCTCTCTCTCTCGCTCTCCCTCTCTCGCTCTCTCTCTCTCTCCCTCTCTCTCCCTCTCTCTCTCTTTCCCTCTCTCTCTCTCTCTCTCGCTCTCTCTCAATTTGTGCGCTCTTTCCCAGTCTTGGTCTCTTTTTAGCATTATTAATAAAACTTGACTTTTATTGCTTAAATAAAATTCAAGTGCATTCAGTAAATACTTAAAAAAAAGTGCTATTAAATTGTCTAGGACACTTGCAATGCGTATAGTCGTTCAGAATGAGAAGCTTAACACAGTCTATGCTTCGGGTCAGGGTGGCTATAATACCGCTTCTTACCAATAAATTGCTCTGGCAAGCGCAACCCAATGACTTTCATTTATCTGTGGGCTGTGACAGGGCCGTAACCATTTCTTCCGCTTCATATTACAAATCTACAGCTGATGCGATTATAGGCGAGAGACGGCAAAAGTAAAAAAAAAAAATAAATAAATAAATAAAAAAATGAAGAAGTGTATGAAGTGAATCCGAATGCCCTGAAGCGGTACAAGCACTGATATATGTACCATAAAACAGAGAGAAAATGAACATAAAAAAAAAGAATGAAAGAAAGAAAAGAGTAGAGTGCAGACTATTGGTACTCGAAGAAGGTGGTGGACCGAAGGGGGCGGTGTCTATACCGCGACCAGTTAATAGCATTGCCCGTCTACGCCCACGCAATCAGTGGAAACATTTTTTACGTTTGTCGAGATACTTTTCGTTCCCCTGCAAAAAGACAGCAACAAGACATAAACACAGCGAGACATGGTTATGCTGCAGTTGGCCAACTTGTTGTGATGCTGCCAAAGGGCAAAACCACTTTCAGCCTCAGCTCTGCAGCATATATCGCAGTCGGCGAATTTTCTTTCTCTCTTCTTCTTCATGGCAAAATCATGGAACGTTTCAGAAAAATTTGCGGTTCGCTGCTCCCTTACTATATCATGTGCTAAAACTACTCAAATGGAATGGGCGAAAGTGCTTATGCAATGATGATCTTACACGCATGGATCTGTGCACAATATTCGACGTGTATACCGAAAGCTTTTTATAAAATATTCAAAAATACAATTATATAAGAGAAGCTCGAAACAAAATTGTCCAAAAATTAAAAAAATAAAAATAATAATAACTAAGAGTAATTATTTCCATACTACAAAAGCTACAATTCAAATTTTTAAATTTTTAAAGTTTATCCACTTGCTTGATATCTACTTTTTTTTGCTATTCATAGGAATCGATATTTTAACTTGGATTTTTTGAGGCTAATTTGCATAGCACAAAAACTGGAACACTAAATTTATTATGTCGATTCTTTTGATGGTACTTGCTTGTCATTATTAAAGCACTATTGCTTGTTTTTTTTATATATATATGTATATATTTATATTATATATAACTTAAGTTTTTTATTACAATTTTTTTTTCTGCACTTTCTTTAATTTTTTTTTGTCATATATTTATTTATATTTGTATGATTATTAATATTTTTTTAATTAATTTATTTATTTTATTTTTCATCGTATTTATTTTTTAATTTTATTCTTTTTTTGTTATAATTTCTCATTGTCTTTTTATTTTTTCCTTTATTTTTATTATTTACTTTGTTTTTTATTTATTTTATTTTATATATATTTATATTTTTTATATTTATTTTATTTTTTATTCATATTATTTTTTATATTTATTTTTTTTATTTATATTATTTTTTATAATTATTTATATTACTTTTTATATACCTAATTTATTATTATTATTATTATTTTTTATAATTATTTATATTATTTTTTATATACCTAAGTCTTAAGTGATTTTAAACTAACAAGTTCAATCCCAACTTAAAACTTATATACCCATTTATAGAACAAAAATACTAAACAAAATTCACATCTATTTTCCAACCATACAAACAAATATTATTTCATAAATTGCTATGAAAATATGTGTCTTTAAATCGAGAGAAATACAAACCTAGAAAGCTGTGAAAGCTTTAAAAGCGCAGCTAGAACAAACCTACTTAGGCAAATGCAGGCAATTTCGTTGAGTTCGTTGGGCCAATGCCCACATAGTTTTGCTGAGTAAAGCAAGTGGGTGGCCAGAAAGTTTACCGATTTAACCAATTTTCAGCAGTAGCAGTCCACAAAAACCATTACATTGACCGCAACGGGACAGGAACAACAAATAGCAAACGAACAGCAGCAGCAGCAGCAGCAGCTGCTGCTGCTGCTGGCATTGTAACTAAAGCTAAGTTAGGGCTTGAGTTGAGGTCTGTGGCTGTTGCTGTGGCTAGGGCATGGCCAGTGTTAAACCAGTTCAATGCTTAGCGCGCTGCGCCAAGTAAAAACTCATCAAACTATATTTTCAATAAATAATGACAATGTGCAGCCAAGCTAGGGCGGTTAGGCAGACGGCAAACGGCAGACGGCAGACTTTGCCCGACTGCCAGTTTGTGTTTCAGCTAACAGCTTCATTGATTTCGCCAATAGCAGCGCAGCTACTGGAAGTCTGGCGAACAGGCGGCGCGACACCAAATCATAAAATGGCAGGAAAAAAAATATTAAAAACAAACACTAGCCAAAAACCCACAGTTGTGTAGCTTAGTGTAAGTGTGTGTGTATGCCACGCCCAGCATTTGCATGCGCGCCAGCAACTCCTTTAATCCATTCCATTGCAGTCAGCCAGACAGCAGACAGACAACAAGTCGACAGCGCAACCTGCATGGACTAGCGGGACTTAAAACCGACTCAGACGATTGCAAAGTTGGCCCTAACACAAGCACAGTGGCACCAAACCAATGTGTTTCTAGTTATTTAAATACAATAAATAAATGAAAAAATATAAATTAAAATTATTAATTTGATATATTAATAATTTTAATTTATATTTTTTCATTTATTTAAATAAATAATATAAAAAAATTACATAAAAAAATTATATATAAAAAAATAATATATAAAAAATTATAAATAAAAATAAATATCATAAATAAAAATAAATACCATAAATAAAAATAAATGCCATAAATAAAAAATACCATAAATAAAAATAAATACCATAAATAAAAATAAATACCATAAATAAAAAATGCAATAGATAAAAATAAATATAAATCAAAATTAATACCATAAACAAAAATTAATACCAAAAATAGGAGTAAATACCACGAATAAAAATAAATATCATAAATAAAAATAAATACCATAAATAAAAATAAAAACCATAAAGAAAAAACTATAGTAAAAATAAATACTATAAATAAAAATGAATAAAAATAAATACCATGAATAAATGAATACCATAAAAAAAAATAAATACCATGAAAAAAATAAATACTATAAATAAAAATAAATACCAAAAAGAAAAAATAACAAATAAAAATAAATACCATAAATAAAAATAAATACCATAAATAAAAATAAATACCATAAATAAAAATAATAATAACATGAAAAATATATGGACAAAATAATATAAGAAAAATATAAAAGCCAAATAATAAAAAATTATATCATATTAAAATAAACAATTAAATGGAATAACACATAAAATAAAAAAATTTTTTTGAACAAATTAACTAAACTAAATTAACTAAAAATAAGAAATTTATTATTTATTTTTATTTTATTTTATTTCCTTTATTTTATTATATATATTTTAATTTATTTATTTATTTATTATTTATTTATTTATTTATTATTATTATTATTTATTTTGTTCTTTTTTTTTTTTTAAAAAAAATTAATATTATATTTTTAAATTTTAAAATGTATTTATTTGTAAAATTGAATAGAATTTTTTCATATTAAAAATCTGAAAAGCTCATCGTTTTACCACTGTGCTGAGTTTTTTCCTCAAATTTTTGTCGGCACATACGCGTAATAAATTGCACAATGGGGAGCACTCGTAGTTTTGGTTAGAGAAGTGCCGGCGTGTGAATGGTCCAAGAGCGCAGTAAAAAGCTGCACATGGAGTTTTTTCCGGCTAACATTTGGCGGTCTTTCGGCTTTTTTTTATATGATTTTTTTTCTAGTTTATGGCCCAAACGCAACACACACAAAAGTTGTTGTTGTTGTTGTGCAATTTTTGGCAGACATTAGGAAATGTGTATCTATTTTCTGTTTTTTTTTTTTTTTTTTTTTTTTATTATTACTCGACTTTTTGTTGTCTAATGTGAATTATGTTAATTTTAATAGGAGTTTTAGCAATTTATACAATTGTTGATATATTTATGTTTGGATGAAATTTGACACAAAACAAATGTATTTTAAAATTTAAATAAAATTCTAAGGGCAAGCCCGACGTGTTGCGTTGTGGAAGGGTTTGAAAGGTCTTGAATGAAATATGCCAAAACTAGTTAGGAAATTCACATTAATTAAATCTTAAGTTCTCTTTGCTTTAAGTTTTAGTTTCTCTTAAATTACCCAAATATTTTTAATATAATTTTAAATAATTTTAGAGTAGGAAATTTATTTTGTTTGCTTACCTCTTTCAACTCTGGAAATATCTTTTGCGTAGCCTGCAAATAGAGAGAATAAAATTAAAGATAAAAATAATAATTGTGGTATTTCTTAATATTTAACGCACACATACAAATATGCAAATCACGAAAAAATAAAACGGGGGTCTGTAAAAAAGGGTCCAAAAGACTTCACCTTGTGCGGGCGACAGGGTTCAAGACTGCGCAAAGTATTCAAATTAAAAACTACTTGAGTACATAAAGTGCAGCAGGCAAAAATATTTCCTTCCTGCTGGAGAAAGAAAAAAAAAACTAAAAAAAAAAAAATACAACAGGTCGCTCGCTCCCTAAGTTAAGAATTCAGACTCAACTCTGAAACTTTAAATGAACAAAGTAAGCGACGTAAGCAGACCCAAGCATCCCAGTGACGTTTCTCACTTTCTGCTATGGAAAATATTGCTGCCTAGGGAAGGACTTAAGGTACCTTATGTTTTACATATTATATTTTAAATTTATAATATTTTAAATTTTTATTTTATATATATTTTTTTTTGTAGACATGATTTCATTGACATGCTAAATATTCATGAAATCGGTTTAAATAACTTAAAGATTAATTAAAAATTTTAAGCAGTGCTCAAACTCTGCTTGGGACAGCCAAGTTTACCTAAAGTCTAACGAAATCTTCAACAAAGACGGAGTATAAGAAGAGTATTGTATAGCTAGAAAAGCAACGTGCGTTAAGTTTTATTCTTATGACTGAGTTGCGAAGCAAAGTCCATTTAAAAAACATCCAACTTAATGAAAGGATCGAACTGATTACAAACTTATAACACTTTAAAAGACGAGGCTACCAAGAAGTGTATGTTTCAAAATTTCAACAACTACAAAAATCAATTGATTGATTTTGGCAATCGCAGATTACAGGGTATGATACAGGGTATTAAACTCAAAGAAAACATTGTAGCCATAAACCTTGGCTTTGATTTGCTATAGGCAGTTGCGCAGTCAGGTAAGCAGACATACGTTTTTGTCTATATCATATCATTCTATTCTATATTCCATATTAGTTATCGTTTAAACTTCAAACAATTTGTACAGATTTTTTTTATATCTTTTCTATTTGGTATTTGTATAATTTTCTACAAATGGTTAAAGCCGATTTGTTAGCCATTTTTAGCATAATTAGTGTAAGTTTTATTAGGAAATTTAATTAAATCAATTATTCTAAATTAATAAAAAAAAAATCTGAAAAGTCTTTTCAGCTAACATGGGCGCAGAAGACAACCGTAATGCAAGTATCGAACTATGTTCAAATGGAGAAAGATTTCTTAGCAATGGCGGAAAATCAAGAGAATACGTGGGAAAAGCCAGAATTGATATCATTGACTCAAAGCGAACGAATTGATGTAGCCACAACTTTTCGTCCGACCCCAGTGTATCCCTGGCTGACCAAAGATCAGTTCATAGAATTGAAAGGAAAATTGAAAACGGATAAAGATCAAGTTCTATCAAATATTCCGCTCAGACCACGCAGTCGCATCAACGATAATTTCAAAATTGCGCCTCGTGCGCTTGTAAACTATTATCCCAAGTGTGTGCTCAATTGCGGATTCTTCTCCTTTCTAGACAAATATATATTGTAACTGTCTTTGCAGCGGACCACTGGCCACAGTATGCGAAAAGCGATCGACGCTGTACAATGTGCCCAAAGTGATGAATTGGCTGAACCGCAATATGTACGTGAATGTAACGTATGAAACAGTGGGTGAATTCGTGAATGTTCGCCCCATTTGGTATGATCTTCGATTTTATATCTACACCGTGGGCAATTCACAAGAATGCCATACAACAGATTTGGTTACCTGGCGACCGTATCTGGAGTGCACATTGCTGCGCAATCAACGCATGGAATATATGATACCCAAATATCCATTGCATCAACGTGGCTATGGATTCCGTTGGACAAGCAAAATGGATGAAAACCCTTACATCAAAGACAAAACCTACAAGCCACGATATAATTGGTGGATGTATTGGGATGTCACCGATGTGTATTTTAAATAAAGCATATTTAATTTTGTCTCAAGAGACAGCAATATTGATGTGAAAGAAAACTTTAAGATATTTTTGGGTATTTTAAATAATTAAATAATTCAAATTTCATAATTAGGTGCCTCAGATCAAAGAAATCTTAGTAGAAATTCAGAAAATCAATGTTCAAACGTCTCGACGACATGTCGTATGGACAACTCTATGAAATAGAGAACGCAAGCTGAGAGAGCAACAGTACGTGTCTTGGTTGCACATACAACAAGTTCTTTAACGAACGGAACAAGTTGTGTATATTTTAGTAAGAGCAGCCTCAAACTACATTGCAGTTCTTCAGCATGATAAAGTAAATTTGTGATTGAAAAGTTACAATAAGTTACAATAATACACTGTTATATATAAAATTTCATGCTACAAAATACCCTTTGACCTTTATTTTGGCTAAAATCATAAATTGACTTTAGTTTATGTACAATATAATTTCATTTATAGTTTTACTTTACTTTTATAAATTATAATACATGATTTTCAGTTTTTTTTTTCATAAGTTTCAATAAATTGAATAAATTGTGTTTCAGTTTCTACATTTAATTGAACTTTTTGCTAATATGATTTAAGTTTTGTATCAAATATAAATATATATTAAAATATTTCTATATATATATATTCAATATAAAACATCTTATTTTTTATTTTAATTTATTATTTAACACTTTTTAGAAATATTTTAATTTTTTTTATTTTAATTTTATATTTTTTTTATTTTATATTTTTTATATTTTATATTTTTTCATTTTATTTCTTGTTTTATCTATTTTTTTTTATTTATTTTTTATTTTTTATTTATTTGTTTATTTATTTTTTATTTTTTTTTTGTTAGTTTTTTTTTTTATTTATTTTGTTTATTTATTTTTGTATTTATTTTTTTTTATTTTTTTTATTTTTTTTTTATTTTTTTTATTTTTTTATTTATTTTTTTATTTATTTTTTTATTTATTTATTTCTTAATTTATTTTTTTTTTTAATTCTTATCTTTAAATTTAAATTATATATTTGCTTCGCTTTCATTTTTATTTTTAGATTTTAATTTTTTTATCTTTTTTCCTTTTAATTTTATTATTTTATTTATTGAAATTTTATTTATTTAAATTTTCTTTTTTAGCTTTTTTAAATTTTGTAAGTTTAAAGTTTAATGAATTTATTTTTTTAGTACATTTTATTTCATTATATTATTTTAAATTATTTTTTTTTCATTTTATTTTATTTCTTTTTTTGCATTTGAATAGTTTTTCCTGCACATCTAACTAACGCAAAATTGACATTTGCATTAGCATAAATTGGACAAAAGCGAATCAGAATAAAATTTCGCTTTAATTGCAATAATGGACAAAAAAAAATTGAATTTTCGGTTGACTGGGAAAGGGCGGCGGCGGAATCATGGGCATGGCTATACAAATTGCCACTGAACTGGATTATTTGTTAGCTGTGCGTGCAGCTATCGAATGCTGTTATTGTTCTCGTTAGTGTTGCTGTAGTTGTTGTTGTTGTAACACTAGCAAAATGAACATTAAATATTATTTATAATTATTAGTTATTATACAAATGTGTGCATCTGTGTTATGATAATTTATTTGGCTAGGCGTGATTCACACACACACACACACACGCACAATTAAATGCATTGCACGTTAATTGAGTTTAAATATTTTATGGCAGCCGCCGTTGGCCAATTATAAATTTCGCCAAATTGCAATTTACGAGTGTTAAAGAGGACTACAAAAAAAAAACACAAATGATTGTTGTTAATTATAATCAATATATTGCTAACTACATTGTTAATAGTTAGCTAGTGAGCGGAATATCTATTTTTAGCAAGTGAATGCAATATTGCTTGAGAAACTATATATAAATTTGTATATATAAATGTTATCAGATATTAAAAGTAAAATTTTATATATTTTTCAGACATATTTCTATAAATTTATACACAAATATATACACATATAGTAGTAAATCTACTAGGATGTTTCTTTCTTTTTGTCAAGCATTTGCCTTTGCCATGTGCATTTTCTTTGATCCTTTGATTACGCACAGCACAAAATGCCAGTTCTACTCATCATTAGATCCTTCCTTTCTAGCAGACACACACTTACTCCATCTCACACACTCACGGATTGCCAAAGGCCATAAAATCTGTAGCTGAAAAACTAATTCATTTCAGATTTTAATTCATTAGATTTTTTTTTCTTTCTATTTTTTTTTTATTTTTTTTTTTTATGTCTGCGGCCAGGAGAACGACACTCTTTTGTCTCGCACAGTCTTGATGGCATTTTAGCTGCGGGCAATGCCAACAACTCCAACTCCTCACCTCAGCCACCCACAACTCTTAAAAAAAAAAAAAAAATGATGCCGACAAACTGCATACAAAAGCTGCAGTAGAATGTCAAAGTGGTATGCAAAAGCTGCCATGGTATGTGTTTTATTATATACATATATATATATATATACTATGCACGTGTGTGTGTGTGTGTGTGTGCGAATGTGTGCTTTGCGTGTGTGTGAGCACTAAATTACTGCTAAATCCAGCGTGTGCACTCAAGCTACCATTTATTTCCACTGCCAGTCGCTAAGTAATTGAATCAAGTTTCTCCAGCTCACTTTCAGTGGAAGAAGTGAAAAAAAAAAATATAAACGCAGTAGCTTCAAAGAGCTATGTGACAATTGCGACTATAATGGAAACAAAGCTCATTTAAAAATGAAAACATTTCTCGAATTAATTGTTATTTAGAGCAGCGCAAAAAAACATTTGCAAACACAACAAAAACTCTCCCAACTAAATGCAAAAGTGTCAAAATTCTACTAGAAATCAAATCATTTAATCATATAAGCTGACCAAACATGAGTAATACGAAAAGATATGACAATGAAGCAAAAAAAAAATTAAATATATGACATTGTTTCTGGTTTTATATTGAAGCCATATCAATGCCTGAAATAGTAGATTATTCAAAGGGTTGACGCTGCTCTGCTGACAGTGCATTATGAGAAAGGTCTGCCTTTTGGGACAACTCAAAGTAAACAGAGTTGATTTTCGATCGTTGTCGCATTTAGCTGAATTTTACTTTACTTTACTATGTCTACTGAGTCTACTGCGTCTCTTGAGTCTTCTGTGTGTTCTATGCTTGTTATTCCTACTACTATGTCTACTACTATGACTACTACTAAAGCTACTACTATCTCTATTACTATATCTGCTACTATGTCTAGTACTATGTCGGCTACTATATCTACTGCTATATCAGTTTATATGTCAACTACTTTATCTACTACCACTTCTAGTACTGTGTCTGTAAATATGTCTACTACTATATCTACAGCTTTTTCTAATACTATATCTACTACTATGTCTACTACTATGTCTACTTCTATAGCTACTACTATTTCTATACTATACTTCTATTTCTAATACTATATCTACTACTATATTGACTACTATATCTACCACCACGTCTACTGCTATGTCTACTACTATATCTATATTACTTTAGCTACTACTATTTCTATTACTAGTATCTACTGTGACTACTACTCTCTCGATTACTATATATAAAATTATCTACTACCTTGTTTACTAGTAATTCTACTGCTATGTCGGCTACTATATCTACTACTATATCTATTTATATGTCAACTACTGTATCTACTACCATATCTACAAATATGTCTACTACTATGTCTGCTACTATATCTAGGATTGCCTATTTATATGTCTACTACAATGTGTTCTACTATATCTAATCCTATGTCTACTACTAAGACTACTACTATGTCAACTAAAACATCTACTACCAAGTCTACTTTTATGCCTATTAATGTGTCTACTACTGTGACTACTACTATGTCTACTACTGTGACTGCTACTATGTCTACTACATATGCTATCTCTACTACTAAGTTTACTACTACGACTACTATTATGTCTACTAAATGTACAATATCTATTATATCCACTAAATCTACTACTATCTCTACTACTATTTCCACATCTATGTCTATATTTTCTGCAATTCCTGCCCAACTCCATCGAAATATTATCTGATTTTATTACACACTCTGTACTCAGGCAGAACATAATGTACGCCGGAATTTTATATTTAATTAATCTTATATTTAGACACGTTCGTGTCACGTGTAATAGCACGATTCATGCTCAAATCGCATACTGTATAAAATATTTCAAAAGCTAAACATTATAGATAACCTAAACAACTGCTGAAATACAGTTATCTGCAATAGTATCACTCTTGTTCGGTCATCATCATCAAATCCATTAAATCCAACCAAAGTTAATAAAATTCTCTAAAAAAAAAAACAGCCCAAAATGTGATCGATGCCTATTAAAAATACTGAAAATAGCTTACATATAGACAGCAAATTGCATAATATTTTCAGTTAGCAAACAATTTCCTACATGATTTCACTATTTTCTATTTTGCTTTCAACTTTCAGGCTTCGCTGCGCATATTCAAATTAGAAGATGACGAGATGCAAAAGTTCAACACAATTTCCAATTCCAATTTAACTAATCGTGCATGGCAAGCGAAAAGATAGTGAGTGTGGCAATCCGTATGACTCAATGGCCAACACATTGCGTATACGCAACGTGCACTGCGAAAGCTGTTGTCGGTTTAATTACAATTTACAAGGAAATATATGGAATATGTTTCTATGTGTGTGTGAGTGTGTGTGTGTGTGTGTGTGTGTGTGTGTGTGTGTGTGAATTGGCTGTAGCATGCATTCAGTTCTTCATTAATAATAATTGTTGAAATTCCATAATCATGTATAATAATTATAATGCACCGAGGGGTGGGATTTCGCATTTGGTGGCTTTTGCCAGGCCATTTGGTCAGCAACATTTACGGCCAGGAAAATCCGTGTAGCAAACGCTGTGAAAATTATGAAATGAAATAAAATAAAATAAAATAAAACCCATTGTAATTGAGATGAAAGTGTCCGATTACCAGATACCCTGCTAAAATGCTAGCTAACAAAATATTGTCTTTCTGTTTGAAAAGCTCTGTTTGGGCATCGATACTTATCGAAAGAATTTCCGAGGGGATAGAAGTGAACGACTAAGGTTTACCCTGTACATTGTTTGGCAGATACCCTGCATAGTTGTTTTGGCTTGAATTATTCTTTGAATAGTGAGAATTTAAAATCGATTAGATAGGTAGAAATATGAGTTGATAGAGGCAAAAGTAATGAACTTGTAGATACCCTATAAATTTGTATATTTTTATATGAATTTTGTATTTTCAAAGTTTTTTTTAGGCACAAAATCTATTTAAATTGCCATAAATTTCATAGGTTATTCTATAGATTCGTAAGTGATCGACCAGAAGTTACCCTGTACAGATTTATAGTTACTTTAGTTTATATGCCAATATATCAGCACTTACTTTTACAAGTAAAAGAATCAATTTGGATTTAGTTTGCAAGCTAGAGCTACAGGGCCAAAAGTGATAGGACCGAAGGTACCCTGTATATAACTGTATATATTTATATTAATAATCCCAAAAATCATTTCTTTTTTTTTAAGAACGTGCGGCTTGAATATATTTATATAGCATATATTTTATACATATATATTCATATAGCACAACTGATAGAACAGAAGTTACCCTGTATAATTATATACATTTGTATGCGTATGACCTAATGTTCATGTCTCATGGATTGAATATTATTATCTAGTTAGATCAACAAAGCAAAGCAAAAGTGAAAACATCTACTATCGAGCCAAAACAACTCAGCTATTAATGCCATACAAGAATTTATCTATATTATATATATATCGCCAACTTATAACTAGATTAACGCACATGCATTACACCCATTTTGCGTACATCAAGGGTATCCAAAAATATAAGCGAAAAAAAATTGCTGCTGTCGCCGTGTTGTGGTCGCTGCTGCATATCGTCTACGAGCAGCTGTGTGTTGTAGTTGCTTTTACATGTTATATGTTATTGTTGTTCCCATTGCAATTATTATTGTTGTTGTGTCTGTTGTGTCTGTTGTTGTTGTTGTTGTCAACGCTGCCACAATGGCAACCGCCTGCACATTGCACAAATGGTGTGGAAATTAAATTGTATTAAGTAATAAATGTTTAAAGCTTGTGCATTGTGCAATGTTAATGTTTATTGAGTTTCCAGTGGGGGGGGGGGGGGAGGAAGAAGAAAAGCTGCTGCTGCTGCTGTTGCTGCTGCTGCAGCTGCTCCTTTGCCCTAACGCGGCACAGTGGGGCAAATTAGATAAGATACCACTTAACTTAATATGATTTTCTATTGTTGTTTGCTTAATTATGCCTATCAAATGGCTCAGCCAATAAATGATATCTAAATTATATACATATATATCACCATTTAGCTGCTCATTAAAATCAATTCTATCAATTCGTTTATTTGTCAACAGTTTGCGAATTTTCTTTATCAGTTTTATAGTGTGTTGATAAGAATATTTGATTTAAAGTCGCTTAATTGCTACCTTAGTTTGTGATAGCATTTGACTACTTAAAAAATTAAATAATTGCCACATAATAGCTTCAACTTGACTCTTATCGCGCTCAAATGTTAATCAAAATGTAAAATAATAATAAATAATAAATAATTCGGTAACTATCAACAAGTAAATATGTTTGTAGAGTATTTTTCTATATTTTTTTATTATATTTACTATTTATTTTAGTTTATTATTTTAATTTAGTAATCTCTGAATTTTTCAATTTTTATAAATTCTCAGACAAACGACGTTTTCGCATCACTGTGCTAGCCGTCTTTGCAAGCTGCTCAAGGCGTTTAGCTTAAGGCTATTAGGGCCAAGGCAACAATTTGGCTTTGTTGAAGTCCATGTCGAGGCATCTGTAGAGAGCAAATGGAGAATATTTTCTATTGTGTGCGCAGCCTCTCAAGAGTTTCTTTTAAATGCGAACTTTCCGCTCAGATATCAAATCGAAATGTGCATTTTATCAGATTTTTATTGCAGCTATTTGCAACTTCTTGGCTGGTTAATAAACTAGATATTTAATCATCTTATTATATTATATATTATCTAATATATTATCTTTAAATATTTGGGATCCAAAAATATTTTGCAAAAGTCGGATTAAATAAGAATATGCAATTTATTGGCATAGCAAAAATAAAGAAAATATATTAAAAACTCAAATAATAAATAAATCAAATAAGAAATTTAAAAAAAAGTATAAATATAAATATTTCATTATATAAACAATTTTAATAATAAAATTAAAAAATATTCATTTATAGAGATAATAATATTGAAATATACTTTAATAAATAGTGGAACAGAAAAATATATTTTTTAAATATTTAATTTTAAATTTAAATAAATAAAATTCTTATATTCGACTTTAATTTTTTTTAGTTTTTTATTTTTTTTTTTAATATATTTCAAACATTCAGGTTAAAATAAAACTAAACTATTAGAATATTATATTCAATTATTTTATGCAACATCCATCTATCTACACATAAAATATAAATAAAAAAATAAATTAGTATAAATTTAATAAAATTTATATATATATATAAATTTAAGCTTATCAGCATAAAATATAGTTGAACTATGTGACAAACACTTTGAGGCAACTTAATTATTGCTATTCACATGCATAGCTAATCGTTTGGTGCGGTTTCAAATCTCTACTGTGGCATGGCATTCGTTTTCAGCAATTTTGTTGCTTTTGGCGTAATTTGAGACCGCAGAGAAATGGATTATAAATCAATTGCAACCCCTTTGGGGGTATGAAACCCGTCACCAGAGACAGAAAGAGATGGGGGGAGGTAGGTAGGTAGGGCTGGCAATCTACCCTCCTACAATTTAACCCCTAAGTAGACCACATAAATAATATATTAATAACATCCCTCTTGTAATGTAAATGTGCGCCAGCAGCATCAGCAGCAGCAGCAGCAGCAGCAGCAGTAGCAGCAGCAGCAGCAGCAGCCCGAGCATGACTGGCACAGTGAAACAATTTTTGGAGAGCACTTCAACGTTTGAGCTCGGGTCTCGTTTAGTCTCATAAAACAAAAGCATAATTCAATTAAGTATTACCATCAGACCCAGGCCCACACAAAACAATTGCCTTATAATGCAAAAAAAAATGTAACAAAAATAAAGAGAATAAGAAGAAACTACATTTAGTGGCAAACAATTTTTTTAATTATTTGTTTAATTCACAGACGGGCGCTCGACCAGAGCGAAAAAACGAAATCACAAATTCAGATTTTTAATCATTTTTTTTTAGGCTTGACTTACATTGTGGGTCATGAACTATGTACAACTTTACAATGCAAACCAAAAGAAGAAAAGGAAACCCCTTGACCGAAACTCTCAAAAAGATTTTGACCCACATGTGCCACAGCAACTGAAAATGAAAATTTCTAATAGAAATTGAGCCAATGGAAAAATAGATGATAAAATATTTTTCATTTATGCAAAAAGTACATTTTAAGCCAATCAAAAGTTTATTGATTTTGTTATAAAGTAAGAATGTCTATTGATGTCATTTTTAATTAAACTAAGAATGCTTTACTAATACTAATTATATGAACTAAACATGTATCTAATATTCAATATCAAAACAAAAATATTTTTTATGCTAACAAAATCAATATTTTAATTAACTTATAAAATAAATAAACAATAACAAAATAACTAAATATTAAAAATAAAATAAAAAAATAAAAATAAAATAAATATAAATAAAAAAGTTATAAAATTAAAATAAATAAATTAATAATAAAAATTTAAAAAAATATTTTTGATGCTAACAAAATTAATATTTTGACTAACTTATAAAATAAATATATAATAATAAAATAGCTAAATAATGAAAATAAAATAGATTCCCAATAAAAATAAATTACATAAATAATAAGAATGAAATACATAAATAATAAACATAAAATAAATAAATAATAAAAAGTTATAAAATTAAAATAAATAAATAAATTATAAAAATAAAAAAAAATATTTTTAATGCTAACAAAATTAATATTTTAACTAATTCGTAAAATAAATAAATAATAATAAAATAGCTAAATAATAAAAATAAAATAAATACCTAATAAATATAAAATAAATACCTATTAAAAATAAATGAAATAAATAATAAGTATAAAATATATAAATAATAAAAATAAAATAAATAAATAAAATAATAGAAAAAAGTTATAAAATTAAAACAAATAAATAAATAATAAAAATAAAATATATAAATATTAAAAGCAAAATAAATAAAAAATAAAAAAATTATATATATTGTATATATTTTTATTATTTGTTTATTTTATTTTTATTATTTATTTATTGATTTTAATTTTATAACTTTTTTTCTTTGTATTATTTATTTATTTTGAAATGAAAAACATTTCTATCAAAATACAAACATACATATTTGTAGTTGATTTTCATTCATAACTATATCAAATTTCCCTACTCTCGTATAAATAAAACAAAAATATATTCAGATTTTCTGGACCGAATATTGATTATTTCAATAAACAGCCCAGAAATTATGCAAATGGGCTAAAATCTATTTAGCCTTTTCATCTTAAAGGACAATAGAAAGCAAATGCACCTACAAAGGCAAATACTTGAAACAATCGACTTTAATCTAAAATAATCTAAATGTTCCAATTAAGCTGATTTAACTGCAATCAGTGCAATCTGAGATGTCTTAGTTAATATCTAAGATATAACAGTTTCATTTACTTAAGTAAGATATTAAATCTTGAATAAAGCTGCACTCTAATGCAAACTACATGACACTGATGAAAATTTATTACAAATTTAAGCAAGAGCTCAAACTAGTTGCCAAAAATATGCAGCAAGCACTCAGTCAAGAGTTTTGAGCAACACAACTTCCTCTCCTTCAATAATAAACACAAAATTTATTTGTTTTCCTTTTTTATTCTCTGATATGCAATATTTTAGACTATATATCTCTTCAGATATGACAGCTAGCTGTAATTGCGAAACTCGAATTGAGCTTATTACAAAATTATTTTCTTGACCTCACACAATTTTGGTTTTTTTTTTTTTTTTGTTGCTGGCATTGCAATAATCTCGATTCTTTTGCAATTTATTGCTACTGTAAATAAGAAAAAAAAATTATGTTTTTATTATAATGATGACACGCATTTTCAGAGGAAATGCCAGTCAAGTAAGTCAGTCAGTCAGTCAGTCAGTCAGTCTGGGACTGCGGCTCGTTGGGGCCGCTCTGCATAAATCACATTCAAAATAACTGAAGCGTGCGCTTGGCTGCCTGGCGCTGTCTCTGCTACCCGCCAACAACAATTGTTTGGTAATTGTTTTGACCAAATATTATACATATACATATATATGTATATATATATATATATATATATATATTATATATAAATTTCAAATAAAAAAGGGTAAAACTGAAGCAAAATGCTTTGCCGGCTGCAATTGAGCGAGTGCTTGCTTTTTATACCATTGTTTATTCCGCTTTTCGCTCTTTTTTCCTACGCCTATTTAATTCAATTTCGACTCTTTCTATTTTTATTCCTTTTTTTTTTTTTAATAAAGGACTGTTTGCGCGGCCCAAATAAAAAAGCGCTGGCAACGAGCGGCAAAAGAGAGAAATTGAGATTGGAACAGCATAAAGCTAAAATCCGCTTTTAACGGATTTACATTTAAGTGTCGACTTTGGGCAAGTCAACCAAAATCCCTGAGGACTAAACAAAAAAGGCATAAAAACTATATTTGTTACTTTAGTTATTTGTTAGCAGAGATATGTATGACCAAGTTAGAGCATGAATCATATTTATGGTACAGTTTTGGTTAACTATATAAAACGTTAACTATATAAAAGATAAAAAATTGTTAATCATAAAGTCGAACTTTTTTCGATATCAGCGTATATATCATATATTTTTATATATTTTAAAATATTTATACATATTTTTTATATTTTCATATCTTTGTAATTTTTATATTTTTTTATATATTTTAAAATATTTATATATATTTTTTATACTTTCATATCTTTTAATATTTTTTTTATTTTCTTATATTTTTTTATATATTTTAAAATATTTAGAAAATACTTTTTATATTTTCACATCTTTGTATTTTTTATATTTTTTTTATATATTTTAAAATATTAATATATATTTTGTATATTTTCACATATTTTTACTGTTTTTTTTATTTTCTTATATTTTTTATATATTTTAAAATATTTTTTTTAATTCTTTTTAAATTTAAAAAATAATGTTATATATTTTTATAGATTTGCTATATGGTTTTCGTACACATTTATACATGTTTATATTTTATTAAATATTATTTTTATTTATATACTTTTATATATATCTATTTGTATGACTTGCAATGCATAAACAAACAGTTGCTACCAGGTTGTAGCATTTTGTTTTAATCCGCATGCAAATACAATGCACAAACAAGAGTGCCAAAAGTTATTGAAAGAGCATGAAAAAAATATGCATTAATATATATATGCATACATACACATACATACATGTTGACATGTACACATGCATATGCACAAATAACTGCGTCTACGTTTGTTGATTGTACAAAATAAATATCAAATATATATTGAAAATGTGAACAAAAAACTTGCTTAAATCCGCTGAAACAGAAATAGCACAAAAGCATTTGCTGTTTTCTATTTTCAATTTTCGTACAGACCAAATAAGTCAAACAAATTTCTGCCGTTTGTGCATTTATCGCAGCCACTGTGCCACTAATTGCCTGTGCGTCAACTGTGCCGCGCCGCTGTCATTGACTTGGATTTTCCACAAAAACCGGAAATTCGAAACGCAAAGCAGATAAATATGTGTATGAAAAAAAGAACGAAATTGGAAAATAAAAATAAAACTAAAAAAAAAAACCTTGCCGTGAAGGGTAGCAAAATTTTGTTAAGCAGCGCGTTTCCAGCCATGGCCTTGCGCTGGCACGGCCAACAATGCGCGTTCGCAGTGAACCGAACATTTAAGCCACACACGAGCGCCTCAAGACACATGCGACCCGCCGCTCGCTCTCCAATTACAATTCTCAACACCAAAAATTTATGATAACTTGGTCAGCGAGAATTGCCAACCATGCGTAATTTCATAAGAATGAAATTTAAGTCTCGGTCTGTCTCGGTGTCGTGTTCAATTTGCTGGAACAGCTGATTAAATCAGTTAGAAAATGAAAATAAAAGCGAAATGGAATAGTTTGACTTATGACATTCACGAAGTAGCAAACACACTTTAGATGGGAAATAATAACAAATATAATTATAAAAAAATATTAATAATAATAATAATAATAAAAATAATAACAAATAATAATAATAATAATAATAATAATAATAATAATAATAATAATAATAATAAAAATAAAAATAAAAAAAAATAATAATAATAATAATAAAATTAAAAAAAAATAATAATTAAAATAATAACAAAAATAATAATAAAAATAATAGTAAAAAGTAATAAAAATAATAAAAAAAATAATAATAAAAATATAAATATATAAAAATAATAATTAAAATAATAATAATAAAAATAATAATAAAAATAATAACAAAAATAATAACAAAACTAATAATGAAAATAATAATAAAAATAATAAAAATAATAATTAAAAATAGTAATAAAAAGGAGTGATATATTTATTATATTATTTTAAAGTTCTCAAATATATTTAATAAAAATTTTAAAAGTTTTTTAAATATTTTTTTAAATTCTTAAATTTTTTTAACTTTTAATCCAATATTTTTTTCTGATATAATATAGTTATGACTTGAACAATAGCTAGTTTTTTTTTCATTTTCTAAACCTAGTTTCCATTGCATATAAACAAAATCATATTTCAAACTTCACATATTCATAGCTAGACTCAAGCTTAGCCAGATCAGAACACTGATCAATAATATATATACACATAAATAAATTCATTTCACATCCTTCATTCCGCCTGATAAAACTCTAGCAACCCTTTCAGCGTACAGTGCACAAAATCCATGGAATTTCGTTGAATATTTTTCAAAAAGAACACGAAACTTAATAAATTTCCCTCACTTTAACCCTTTTTATGGTCGCTCCGGTCTCCGGTCTCTGGTCTCTTGTTGATTGCTGCTCGTTAATCAATTTTATGCAAATCAAATGAAACGAAATTTTTCGATGGCGGGCAGGGGGCGGCGACGACTCGCCTTGCTAATGGCAAATTATTTAGCCAAAATTAAGCGGAAGCGAGTGAAAAAGCAAAGCAGCTGATTGATTGATAAGTGAGCATATATATATATAAAAAAAAAAGTATATAATTCAATGCCTGAAAAATAACAACAATTTATTAAAGATAATGCATGTTTTTAGTTCAAAGTGAAATGAAAAAGGGACACAAGACAACTTTATTCATGGCTATGAAATTTGGGGCTTGGCTTAGCTATCAATAATGCGTTTACCTTTTTTCGGCTGGAAAATGCCTTGAACTTTGCATAGGTTAGACCGGTGGGCAACACAAATTTCGTTATCGATGGGCCAAACATTCCAAAATATTTAGCCACAATTCACGGTTGGCTCTGCTTGTGGGTTTCGGTCTCGGTCTGAGTCTGGGTCTGGGTCTGGGTCTGCGTTTGACTTTGACACAACAACCACAACCACAGCACTAGTAGCAGCAGCAGCAGCAGCAGCAACAACAACAACAATAATTATTATTAACAGCAATCAGTTGAGCCGTGCTATGCACACAATGTGTGCCCCAGAGGCATAAGGGAAGCGACAGCCAGACACCGATACAGCTACAGCTACAGATACAGACACCGATACAGACACCGATACAGATAGAAATACAGACACAGATATATGTAGATGTAGGGCCCACATAGCTACAGTTACAAACATCGCCGCCGCATCGGCAGACATCCGAGACGTTGGCTATGAACATAATGAGCAGCATTAAAACTAATGAAAATCAACTTTGCCACACAGCTGCACAGACAACGCAGCAGCTGAAGCAGTTGAAGCAGTTGCCACACAATGCCCAAAAAAGCGCGCAGCACAAAAACTCGACGAGTCCTCGGCAACAGCAGAAGTGGCAGGCGGCAGGCAGGCAGGCAGGCAGGCAGGCAGGCAGGCAGGCAGGCGGGCAGTCAGCAGCAGCAGACACAATAAAAATAAAAGCAACCCCAATACCTTTTTCTCTCTCTCCCTTACTCTCTCTCTCTCTCTCTCTCTCTGTCCCTCACTCTCTTGAGATATATACATGCCCACAGCAGGCATAACCCCAAGAATAAGAAAATTGCGAGACAAACTCAAATGGGAAAAACGCATAAAGACGAAGGCGGCAGCCAGAACAATGAAGTGCCAGGCAGCCCAACAACAGCAAACAAATTGGGCATGCATATTGATATACGAATTGGTGATGCCCTATAAATTAATAAATTATACAATATGCAGTAATATTTACTTAAAGATAATATTTAATAATATACAATATTTAATAATTTATAATATTAAAAAATATTTCAAAAAAATTATAATATTTAAGAATCTACACAAAGCAGCAATCGTGAGCTGTAAAAAGTATTTGATTCAGTTTCGAATTTGTTCAGAAATAATCTCAAATTCTTTCATTCTTTCCACAAATCCACCATATCTTTCATTGGTAAGAGTATTTCAAGCTAAAAGCTTTGGCATTAAGCTAAAGATACACACAGCAGACGCGCAGAAGATACATTGAAAAGTAATTTTTGTTGTTGCTGTTCGCATTTGGTTGGCTGATGGAGCAAAAGTTTTGCTGACTCCACGTGAAACTATTTGGCGCCAGTTTACTTAAAATGAAAATGAAATACATTTATTAATGTGCCATCCCAGCCGAAAAACGAACGGGAAACGAAAAACACCTAAGTAAACGGCAAAAGAAACAAAAGGTACAGCCAGCCGCGCTGTGCACCTTACCTTGTCGTATCTCTGTTTTGGCCTAACAAAATGTATCTGCGCGCGTGTGTGTGTGTGTGTGTGTGTGTGTGTGTGTGTGTGTGTGTGTGTGTGTGTGTGTGTGTGTCAGCAAATAGACAAAAACAAAATAGATGCACATAATTTGCCGTGTGTTAAACGAAAGTCGCTGAACAGCTGTCTGCACTCAGAGGCTGCGTGTGAGGGTTGTGATAATGTGACTTCTAGCTTCCAACTTCTCTAGTTTTATACCCTCTAAACTTGGGGAATCTCTAGGGAATTAACTATTCTTACAATATGTTGCAGATGAAACTTAAGTAAATTAATATTTACCAAAAATACAAACAAAAATATTTAATAAAATCTCAATATGCAAATGTATTTCAGATAAAACCAAATTGGTGTCAAAGCAATCTATTATACAAAATATAATAAATAAAAAATAAAGTAACAATAAATTGGCTGACAAAACACATAACTAACCAAAAAAATTTTAAAATTCTTGAGAAAAATATATTCTTTTTATTAAATTATATTTTTTATATATTTTTATATTATATTCTTTTTTTATATATTAATATATTAATAAGTATTTAGACATATTCTTTTTTTCTTTAATTTATTAATTTTTTGTTTTTTTTTTTTTTATATATATATTTACATATTTATTTTATTGTTGTTTTTATATATTTTTATATTTATATTTTATATTTTTATATTTATATTTTTTATTTTTATATTTTTATTTTATATTTTTATATTTATATTTTATATTTTTATATTTATATTTTATATTTTTAATACATATTTAATTTATTTTTAGTTTAATTTTATTTTTATTTTATTTTTATTTTATTTTATTTTTATTTTATTTTTATTTTTATTTTATTTTTATTTTATTTTTATTTTATTTTTATTTTATTTTTATTTTATTTTTATTTTATTTTTATTTTATTTTTATTTTATTTTTATTTTATTTTTATTTTATTTTTATTTTATTTTTATTTTATTTTATTTTTATTTTATTTTTATTTTATTTTTATTTTATTCTTTTTTTATTTTTTTTTTTATTTTTTTATTTTTATTTTTTTTATTTTATTTTACTTTTTGAACTTTTAGTTTGTTTTAATATTTATTTTTTGTATATACTAAGCTTTTCAATTTTTTAACATATTTTTTATTTATTTATTTTTATTATTATTTTTTTATTATTATTTATTTTCTTTATATAAACATTTTTATATATTATTTTTTATATTTATATGCATATACATATAGCGCATCTGTAAGTCGTGCAGCCCATGAAACATTTGCTTTTTTCTGTTTTTGGTTTTTCGTTTTTGGCCTTTTTTTTGGGTGTTCTCAGCCACATTTCGCATTCGTATCTATGGTTGAGAGTCTGTGCATAATGTATCTGTATCTGTATCTGTATCTGCGCAATGTCCAATGTTTGTTTGTGTTTTTCTCGCTCGTAACTTGACTTGACTTTCATTATTTACTCCCTTAGGCCGTTCCCTTTACACCAACGGGCAAACTTTTCTTCTCTTTCTCTTACGATTTCTTTTTATTTTGTTTTCCCCTTTGTCGTCTGTCTGTTTGTTTATTTGTTTATCTGCCTGGTATGTGGCTTACCGCGTTGCTTTAATAATTTAATTAAATTTTTTTTTTGTGCTGCCGCATTCTCTATGTGAGGCACTTTGATTGTTATTTCGGCCATTTGGCATAATGAGGCGGCATAATTTGCACATAAAAGCTAATTTAGGCGCATTTTTAGTTGGCAGCTTCCTTATTGAATTACATTGCGTTAACACAGATACGCACACACACACACACACACATCCATAAAGTGCTCTCGTCGGGTTAGCTAAACCGTTTGCCCCAGCTCCCAGGGAAAATTGAGTAATATTCAAATATGGCAAACAGTGCCACAGGCTTTGAAATATCCGCATCAAACAAACACCTGGCGTTTGGCTTGTCGTAGCAATCGGTATCAGCAATAAATTATTTCGCGCCTTGAGCTTACCAAATGCCAAAACATCAAGTTCCCGAAATGCAAATGGCGCTTAGTAATCGATTCGAGATTGAAATGCGACGATTTGCGTAGCCAGAGAAAAAATTCAATATCCATAATCTATTTCTATTTCTATTTCTATTTCGATCTCTTGAAATGATGTCGGAAGAATATTTGATTAAATCGAAATCTTGTGGCTTTTGAATCTTTATTAAATGTTTTTTTTTTTTTAGATAAAATAAGAATTTCTATAATAAACAAATTTAAGGATATATAAGCTGAATATATTTGAAAGGATATTGATATTTTTATGAGGAATGCTGTGCTGGCAGCACGATGACAAAGCTAGCAGAGGGGGCACACAGTGGTTCAATGAAAGGTTTATTCATGAATGAATGAGTAACGAGTATACTCTCAGATATGCAGCAGTGGTCATAAAAATAGTAGTGCGACTGAAATGCTGGACAACAATGTGAAATAGGTATTAAATTAGCATATTTTTCTAAATATTCAAATTGTTTTCTAAATATAACATTAGTTTTTTTTTTTAAACAAAATGTTGCTATGCAGCATTTGAGTTGCACTACTATTTTTATGAACGCAGCATTATATATTTATAAATATTATATTTCATATAATTTAGTTTGAAGAGCATTGAAATCATTTATATAAATATTAATTCCAATTTTGCAAACAAAAATTAGGTAACTGCTAATACATCAGATATACCATAGGTATATGGTATATATTTTATTTTAATATTCCCAGATGTTTTTTATTTTTTTTTTAAATTATATAAATTTTTATAAAAAATAATACTTAATTTTTTTAATATGCCTAATTTTTTTTAAAATTTATTTTTAAATTATATAAAATTTTATAAAAATGGAAATTTCATTTTTTTAATAATAAATTGTTTAAAAAAATAACTGAAATGCATAATATGGTTTTTGCTTTAGTACAAACTAGAAAGATAAATTTCTTTTGATATATTTCTCTAGCATTTCATCAACTTTATTAAATTATCTACCATTTAACTCTGAGCACTTAATAAAAGTGAAACAAGTTTAATAAAATATTTTAATAATTAGCTTTCTATGCGTAAAAATATTTTTAATTTAAGTTCTAAAATTCTATTTGCAAAAATTTATATTCTTTTGTAGAAAAAAGTCAAACTGCTCCCAAAATATGTACAAATTTTAAAATTTAAATTTATATAAATTTCTATTTTTATTATAATATAAAATTATATTTTTTATTATAATATATAAAATTTTATTTAAGAAATTAGTTCTCTTTGCTATAGTTGAAAATATTTAGAGTCGGCAATAAAACATCGCAGCAGAAGCTGCCTTAAAGTCTTTTTGTTGCTGTCAAAAAACTCAACGTAAATATCCAGCTGTGATTTAGAGCGACTTATATGGGATTTATGCCAGATACAAAAGCGTCTTTATACTAATATGTATCTACTTGCTTTTTGGCATTGCTGTCGTTGACTTAGTAACCGCATTTACGCATCCTGCGACACTTAATGCAAATCCAATTGCCAGAATAACCAAAGCAACGCACAAACCATTAAAAAAAAAAAAGAAGCAACAACACGGAAAAGCAAATATCAAATATTTTGTTGTTTTTTGGTTTTTGACTTGAGCATGAAGGGGATCACAGAATATTGCAATTGCGAGTCGCTGGTCTTATCCTGTTACCTGTCCTGTCACAGGCAACGACGCACACGTGTAAAGGGCGTGTTGCACGCCCTTTTGCCAAAACCTGCTGCGTTTACTTTCAGGGCTTGTCAGGCGTTTGGCAAGTCACGCCCTTTTATTAAAGCCACTCATCAATTTTGAAACAGCAGCCAAAGCGCTTGACATATGCAGCCAGCTTAAAGGATTTATCAGCAATGTTTTTGAAAATATATATATATATATACATAGGAAAAATAGATATATACAAATCTATATCTATATCTATGTAATATGTGAGTGACAATAAATGTCATCTGGCATTGCATTGCACATTTCGAGTGCTGACTGTAACACATTTGCAGCATAGCTACCGCATGTATCTGTCAGATACAAAACAAATAGCTGCAGATATATTGGGCCAGCAGTCAATCATATGTGGGAAATCGAAAAAAGAGAGAGAGAGAGAGAAGACAACCAAAATGAATTGAGGAAATGGGGCCACGACACAGCAGCTAGAAATGGGCGTGGGCGTGGGCGTGGGCGTGTGACAGTGGGCAATGGGCGGTTGGGCAGTGGGCGGTGGCCGGTGGGCGATTAGGCGGTGGGCGTTTGGGCGGCGGTTGATAGGTCATGGGTGATTGCTGTGTTTATTTTCTTTTTGTTTGCCTATTGCACTTGACACGTAGCGCAAATAAAAATCAGAAAGTTTCGTTAGCTTTGGCATAGCCGAATTTGTAATGCCCCTACAAGTAGAGATTATTGAAACGGGAGACTGTTTTTCTATATTTAAGGAATAATCTTTTCGTTATAAATAACATTTAATATTTTTTATTAATATAAATAAATTGCCATTTAGTTAGAGCTGAAACATAAATTTATTCGTAATAGACTATAAAAGGCATTTATTTTTATCATTTATTTACTTTAAATTTATCTTTTATCAAAAACTGTTAATGACATTTTCAGCTTATAAAATTACTGTAGATATCAGCAACAATCATATCAATATACTCATATATATATATATATATGTACATGCTATATATATCCATATATATCAATGTGTTTCAAAGTCTTTCCTCAAAGCGTATGAACGAATCTAAAGAACTTTCAGTGAGAGTATTAAAAGCTTTCTTAAAATGTGTAAAGTTTGTCTCAATTTTCATTGTCTTCATTTCAGCCCTGTTTTTGCCCATCCTGGGCTCGTTTGTGATTTATGACAAATTGCCAACGCCTTTGCCATATCGGAAATGTGATATGATATATATATATATATATATATATAACATTATATATATATATAATACACTTTTTTAAACGGCAGTCGGCAGCTGCTTATCAAATAAAATATTTATGTATACACGCATATACAAAGCGGCAGCTGCGCTTCGAGATTTCCCTTGCGGTTTGCCACATTTTAAAACGGCAGCACTGATAATTGAGAATCGGGTGTGTGTGTGTGTGTGTGTGTGTGTGTGTGTGTGTGTGTGTGTGTGTGTGTGTGTGTGTATACGTGTGTCTGTGCATAGACTTATAGCAATTAGTGCATAAGCTTTATATGCGGTTGCATGACGCATTGTCAATTCGTTAGCATTCTAAACTAACTTCTGAACCCAGGTTGAGGTTGAGGTTTATCAATTATTATTTTATTATAATTATTATTATTGATTCAGTTTTATTTTTAAGCGCAGTATGCAGCAAGCAAAGCAAAATCTAAATGGCAAACGAAAAAACTATTTTACTTTTTCATATAAAAAAAAAAACTATTTTATATTTTTTATTAAAAAAAAGGTGAATAATAAAATTTGATACTCCTATTCAATGTCAATTTTTTTGGTAAATTTATAATTATTTTATTATTATTATTATTTATATTATTATTTATATTATTTATTTTATTATTTATATTATTATTTATATTACTATTAATATTATTATTTATTTTTATTTATATTATTATTTATATTTGTTATCTAAAATAATAATTTATTACTTTTAAAAATAAAATAAAAATATTATATTATACAAATAATTATAATTAATTATATATACAAATAACTTAATATTAAATATTTAAATAAATATTTTTTAAATAACAAAAAATTTCAAAATATGTTTAAATATATCATTTATAATTTAAAAGTGAAGCTAAATACTTTAAAAAAATGTTGAATATTTCACACAAAATATTAAAAATTTTTAATTTTAATTTAATAATTTTTTAAATATATATATATATATTTTTTTTCGTTTCTTATCTTTTATTTTATAATAAATTGCTTGGTATTTTTTAGTTTTGCTGCATTTAACAGCATACTAGTCCTGCTTCAATTATTCATTCAACTTTGATCTGAGCTCACATAAATTCAATTTCATTTTTACATTTTTATTTCCAGTTTGATTTCCCAAAAGTATTTAATGAAAAAAACAGATTAAATATATATGTAAATAAATATAAAAACAAAAAACAAATGCTTTTGTTTTGTTTGTTTTTCACTCACTCTTAATTTATGTGAGCTTAAAAAATAAAAAAGTTAATATATAATTCATGAGGCTGGCGTATTTATGTATTCAGGCGTTTGATTACAACAAAATGTTTTCAAATTTGCTCATTTTGTTTGTAGTTTTGTTTGCTTTGCTTTGCTTTGCTTGGCATTACTTTTGTTTAATTGTAATTAACGAAACTAAATGTGGTTTTTGTTATTAATAAATGCAATCGCTTACATTCATTTGTTCTGCAACCCGATGTAAATAAGGGAGCAATGCAATTTTTTTTTGTTCTGCTTAAATAATTAAATGCTAGTGTTAATGAGGTTACGAATATCTGACTAAAGCTTTAATTTTATTTATACTAAAACTCACTCAATAATTAACCAAATATTATTATTATTATCCTTTTTAACTGTTTATCTGAGTTAACTGCATTTAAAAACGTTTTCTATACATTTTTTTTGTCTGAGTCAACTTTATTTATTTATTTAAAATTTATTTATCAGGGTCATTTCTTGTTCTAAAGAAATTGTAAAGAAACAAGCAAAGTTATCTTTAAATTTCATTTGCTTTCAAAATTGTTTTTTTTTTTTTTTGACCTAAATAACAGCAACAGTTATCAGTGATGCATAATTCAATGTTTATAAATGAATTTTCAGAAATTAAACAAACAAATTATAATTTTTTTTTTGTTTTTGGTAAACATTTTCCCTTTTTTGTGTGTAATATTTGCAGATAAAGTAATCAGAATAAAAAATCAGTTAAAAATACTAAGTTTAAAACTCAATTTTAAAGAAAAAATGTATAAACATAAAAATTAAAAAATAAATAAATAAAATAATAAAAGCAAAAAATACTTAAAAAAAAAAGAAAAACAAAACAAAAAATTCATCAAAATAAAAATCAACAAAAATAAAAATACATAAAAAATAAAAATACTAAAATTGCAATTTTTTTAAATACTGAATACTAAATACTGCGATTTTCTGCAATTTCTCAATAAAATTAATAAAAAATAAAAATTGATAATAAAAATATAGAAACTTGTATACATAAATATTGGTCAAATATATGTTTTTCACTATTATTTTTGCCCATCATTAAATATAAAATACAATCAGTAAACAATGATTCTTTGCAGAATATTTGTCAAACTCTACCAATGCTCGAACAACATAAACAAAAGTAGAGAGGCATAAGAAGAAAGAAAACGATATAAAGCGACACGCAATAAGTGCCACCAACAAAAGATAAGTAAAACGAGTATTTGTGCTTAGTAGTTGCTGCCAGGCCGAATCTGTATCTGTATCTGTATCAGTATCTGTATCTGTATCTGTATCTGAAACTGTTGCTCTTGCTGTATTTATGTGTTGTAGTTGTTGCGCTTCCGCTGTGGCTGGTCACTTGGTCAAGCGAGCGAGAGAGAGAGAGAGAGAGAGGGAACGGCGGGCGGGGCAAATAACCACAGACTAAGAGGAAGCAGAAGATGAAGCAAAAGGCAAACGCAAAGGCAGTTGCTACCGTGTGAGCCAAAGCTGCTGCTGTTCGCAGTATATTTGTAGCTGTAGCTGTAGCTGTAGCTGTGGCCGTATCTGTATCTATATATCTATATGTATCTGTATCTGTCTCTTTGTAGCTGTATCTGTAGTAGCATTAGTTATCTGCAGCTATATTGCATAGCTAAATGATTGTTGTATTTGTTTATCATTCGATATAGAAGACGTTGACCCTTACGTTCGATTCATACGAAAAACATTTCGTACTCAATGCGAAATTTTCTTTCGGCCTCTTTGTCTTTTTCTTTTCTTTTCTTTTCTTTCCTTTACTTTTTTTTTTTTAGATTAGCCGGCAAAAACGAGTGGCTTAACCGGTTTTCACTTGGCTTATTGTTGTCTCTGTTGTCGTTGTTTGTTTTTGGTTGCTTCGCACAGCTAATTAGCTGAGTAGTTGTTGCTGCCTGTCTGTTGGCCGCCCGCATTTCGTAATGCTTGGCCAGCAAATTAAGGCAAGTGGCTTCTAATTGCTATACTACATAATTTATTGTTTTGTGTATTATTTTTAGATCGAAGCCTAAGTGGAGGAATGTTTCGCATCAATTTCTGATGTTGCTTAGGCATAAATATTTAAATACTTCTCTGATTCTCTTTGTTATTTATTTAATTTAAAAGTTTTTTTTTTTTTTTTTTTTTTTTTGGCAATGCAAATAACTTTTTGAGTCACAGAATTTGATTTATATTTATTTATATTTTTTTTTTTAATTTAAATATATAAAGATATGCCAACAAAAACTGTTAATACTTATATAAAAAAATGTAATTTTTTTCTATATACAAAAATTTAATTTATAAAATATATGTATCGAATTTTTTATATATAATGAAAAAAAATTGCTGTTGCATAAAAAGAAATATATAAAAAAAAATTAATGTTGTATATTTATATAAATATTTCATATATAAAAAGAAATATTTTTATGCATTAAAAAAATTCTATATAAAAAAAAACATTTTTTTATATATTAAAATTTTTTATATTTTTAAACTTTTAGAGTTTGTGTTTTATTTAATTATAATCTGTGACATTATTATAAATTATATTAAATTATTCAATCTTTGCAAGTTTTTTTTTTCAGGCAAATAAAAAAAATTTCAAGAGCAAACAAAAACTTGTTACCAACCAAAATTAATTAGAATCATTTTAAGCGCAGCACAAAAATAATTTTTAATTAAAACGAACCGTAAACATCGAGTCTTCAAGCATAAATATATATATATTTATACATTGATACATACACTTGCCTCACAGACCCTGCATCCGAATAGCACTTGACTGTGCGCACAACAACAACAACAACAACAACAACAACAACAACAATTAGAGTCACACAAAAGCCACAATAATACAGGCAGAACTGGGCAAAGGGGCGAGGGGGGTTTGTGCAGAGTTGAGCTGAGGGCGTTACGAATGCCCAAGACCCATAGACAATAACATTGAAATAAATGCTCAATCATGCAGAAATTAAGTTAACATTTTCATAAAAGCACACAAATAATTACGTGTGTGTGTGTGTGTCTGTGTCTGTGTCTGTGTGTGTGGGCGGATGGCATGGGGGCATGCGGGAGGGGGGGGGGGGGGTCATGGGGTGGGTTTTGTGCTTCTTTTTTGTACTCTTATAATTTTAGTACCCACTTTCCTAATTACTTCGCATTGTTCTTTGTACTCTCATTTCACAAACGGCGACTGCATTTAATCGCTTTGCTTATTTATGTGCGTCTGTTAAGTGCGTCTGTATGTGTGTGCGTGTGTGTGTGTGTGTCTAGATGAAATTTATGGCTAGCTTTACTCAAATGGTTTATTTGCAGCAGAATTCTATTGAATTTAATTTGCCTTCTAATTTGAGAGTTTGTTTCTTATTTTGTGTCGTCATAAGCTCAAGAGGGAACTTTGTTCTGTTGTTCTGTATATATTGTAAAATGGCCAAAATAATTCCAAGTATACAAAATATAATAAAATAACTTATACAATAACATACATACATAATACAATAATATTGTGCATAATTACACAATAAATGATAATAAAATACTTAATATTTATTTATTCTTATAAAAACATAAGCAAAAACCATTTAAACAATAAAAAAAAATATTAAATATAAATTACAAATTATACAAAAAAAAAAAATAAATATTATTTTTAAATATCATATTTTTATGTATCTAATTATTAAATTTATTTCTATAATCTTATTGTTTTATTATCTTTTCTTATTATTATTGTTTTTTTTTTTTAATAAATTAAAATGGTAGAAAAACTAAAAACATTATTCTTTTTTTAGCTATATTATTATATTATATTAACTATTAAAATATTTTATATTTTATATTAAATATTATATATTATATTAAATATATTACATATTATATATATTATATTATATTATACATATTATATTATTATATATTATATTAAATATATTACATATTTTGTTTTTATTATTTATTGTCAGGTTATTCTTATCTTTTTATATTTTATTATTAGCTAAATAGTTGTATATACTTAGTTGAATATACTAATAATACTAAAAATATTGGTAGTTCTATTATTTTTATTTATAATAATAATATTCAATTCACAAAATATAATATATAAATATTCTTTTGCTTAAAAATAAATAAAAATAATAGAAAAACTAACAAAAGTTTTATAATTTTGGATAATTTTACACATATTATATATATATATATATATATATTTTTCAGTTATATATTACATTATAAGCTCTTAATTCTTTAATCTAAATAAATATCTTTTCTTTTTGCAAATCCTTTTCATATTTCACTTAACTTTAATATCCACAAAATAAAATAGTATTTCTCTTCTAAGCCCATTTGTCATGCGTCATGTTTTAAGGTTCTTAGCAGTTTTCTTTGTAAGCTTTCAGCGAAATAAAAGCGAAACACTTTACTTTTAAGGCCATAGAAGTTTGTGTTACAGCTGCAAAATTTTACAGCTTCCACAAAACGTGCGCCACAATCAAGGCTTTAGCAGCGGCGGCAGCGGCAGCGGCGGCAGCAGCCCGTCTTGGCAGGTGAAACAATAGATACGCTTAGCTCAGCCCCGCAGGTGTCAAGGTCTTGACAATAGCAGCCACTTGTCTCATGCAGATATATCTACCTATATAACTATTTAAATATATATACATATACATATATATCTATACATTCCGGCATATATTAACGACTTAACTGTGTGAAACTGAAATTTGAACAAAGCTGCTGTTAAATAACGCTCGAGTTGAGTCATACAAAAGTTTATGCATACGGAAATCTTTTAAGGAAATGGAATATATAACGAATTCTTTACTGAATTCGAGAGAGAGAGAGGAAGTGAGAGAGAGAATCATTTTCTTAAAATACCACCCAATGCAATTCAATAAAAATATCGTTCATGCCCAAACGATGTCTCACATGGTTCATACGTCAAGATTCTTATAAAAAATCGTTTACTTAGCAACAAGTCGAAAATACTTAAGGAAAACGATTTTCCAAAATATTTAATTCTTTTGCTATATATTTTATATCATATTTTTTATATATATATATATTTTTTGATTTTACATTAATTAAATAATTTTTAAGATTTAAAATATTCTTTCATAAGATTTTGTATTAAAATATTAATAATACCAAACGATATTTTGTAATTTCAATTCTGATTCCGATCCAAATTGAATTTTGAAGCGATACGATAGTTAAAATATATTTCAAATATATTTATACGCAATATATATTTATGTATGATACGGAATTTTTAAACTTTTGAAAATCTTAAATAAAATTGGATAATATTTTAAAAATTAGAGAAATTTCAAATAAAATTTCAAAATATTTTCAAATATTAAATAAACTTTAAGAAATCACAAATAAAATTTGAAAATATTTCAAATATTATAAAATCACAAATAAAAATACATTTTAAGCTTAGAAAATCACAAATAAAATTATAGAATAATTCGAAGTATTACTATAAAATTGGCTTTAAGCTAGATTCACTTACCATTTACGATGATAATGAAAATGATCGACATGAAAACCATATTTAATCCACATGTTGATGACATTATATGCAAATGGTATCCAACGTGTCGAAAGATCTGAAGAAATCCTTAAGTTTTCAATTTATTTATTATTTTTATTTTATTTTAATTTAATTTATTTATTATTTATATTTTTTGGCAGTAGTTTAATTTGATTTTGTTGTGAACGTTTTTTTTTTTATCGAATCTTAACTAACTGCAACAAATTTCCACTTCAAATTTATTTCCATTTAAAATTTACTATTTCGCACACACAAACACAAACACACACATACACATACGAGCACCATAAAATTTAACACCACTTTTTGCACATACGACGATTTTTTTTTTCTTATTATATTTTTTCTATTTTGATTTTATGATTCTTTATTTAATGCGATCTTATTCTTACACGCGTCACGTACACTGCAAATTTTTATGTGTATAATGATTTATGATTTTTATGCAACACTTTCCACTCTTTTTGCTATTATTATTATTTTTATTATTATTATTTCTCTTTATTTTTTGCACGTCAAAATCAATCGAAAAGAAAACGAAAAACCGCGCGGAAAAAAATCAACGAAACGAAATTTACAGTTTTAAAACTCTCAACAAAGTTGATGTTGCTGTTGTTGTTGTTGGTAGTGATGATGTTTTTTGCGGTTATTGTAGCAGAGCTGTAAAAGAGGAAGATAAGAAATAAGTAAGCGAGGAGCAATGTGAATGCAGCAGCTGTTGCTTGCGTGAGTGTCTTTTGAGTTCTTGTCGGTCTCGAAGTCGTTGGCGTAAGAGAGATAGCGACAACATAAGTATTGAGTGGATAACTCACACACGCAATCACACACACACAGAGAGTCATATATATGCATTTATGTTTACATTTTTTTAAATGTTGTCTTGCACGATATATAATATATTTATATATAGCACAGGCCTTCGTTCCCGTTCTATACTAAAATAATAAAGCACATAAACTTGAAATCAAATCACTCACAAACATAGCTCAAACATAAACAAAACTCACTCAACAGAACCAATTGAGTACGCGCACAATGGAGAGTAGCCAACAAGAGAGGCAGCGAGAGAGTGCAGTTAATCAAAGAGAGAGCGCACACTCATTGCAATTGCATAGAATTTTTATGTTATTGTTTATTTTGTTATTGTTGCTGCGGCATCAACAAATAAAAAATATCTGATAATCAATAAATAAAAACAATAACAAAATTAAGTAAATAGTAAATGAAATTTGTTAGCATTTTATGTTAATGTTGCTGATTTGATATTTATTGTTGAGGCTCTGCTCAAACAGCAGCCGCTATAAACAAACATTTTGTTGTTTTTGTTTTTTACATATTTGTTGAGATTTGGATATTTGCATTATTCGAATAAGATTTACATTTCACAGTTTTTTGTGGTGCTAATTAAATATTGTTTTGCCGCGTTACTCACACACACAAACACACACTCACTCAGTCACACTCACTCACTCAGTCATATTTATACACACACACACACACACACACACATACTTACATGTTTGCTTATGCTTTGTGTATGTTGTTCTCTTGTGTTGTTGTTGTTTTTGTGCGCGCATTAAATGCGTTGAAATGCAGCCATTTTGTCTTGCAATTGGCACTCACACGCTCACACACACAAACACGCTGCGGCTGTTGCGACTTTTGTGTTGTTATTTGTTAGTTGCAAGCACACAATAGCCGCCGTATTGGATTTTATTTTGTAGATCTTTCATTAATTTCCTTAAGCCAAAAAAACACGCACAAACACATAAACACGCGCGACGCAACGACGAATTACTAACGGCTTTTGCCCGAGAATTTTCTACGCAACAGACGCACGACCTGCCCGTCCAATGGTCTTTTTTGAACTCAAGAGCACGGCCAGAACATAAACACTTTACCCTCAATCTATGTTAATTGAACATATGCCATTTTGAGTATAACAGCATGTTAGCTTGTTGAAATGTTAACGAGCATTGGCTAATTGTTGTGTTGCGACAGCAAACTTGTTGTTTGTTATTATAGAATATTTTTATTTATAATTTAATAATAATAATAAGAATAAGCACAAGACTCTCAAATAAGTGCACTTTTAGTTAATTGTGGAGCATATATGCTTCAGTTGGCGGCACTTTTTGTATGCTAGATTTTGGTTATTTTTTGTATAGTCCGCTACGGCCACACTATAATTGTCGAACAACTCTGCTTTTCATGTTGAAATTTGAGCAGCTTGGCTTTGTTTTTGAATATTTAATAAAAAATAATATATATATCTATAAGAAAAGCTTGACTTGTTTGTGTAAACAGTAGAATAAACAATATACGAAATGGCACACATCTGGCTGGATAGCGAAAATGCGGGTGCACACAGTAAGTGAAGGCGAAACAAAAACCGCGAAAATTTCTTCAGGTTTTCGTTTTGCTGTAAGAAATTTGTTGAAATTTATATTTTTCCAGTGCTGCCGCGTTCGGCGCGCAAGGCAATGGGCGACACTGCACTGCATCAGTCGGCCAAAAAGACTGTGCTCGGCAAACTGGACAATATGCTGTACAACAAGCCGCATATGACGCCCTTCAAAGGCGCCAACGCCAAATTCCCAGCGAGCTGCGCGCCAAAAATCTCGCTCTGCAAGGAAACGTTGCAGAAACAGCATCGCAGGCAGCTGCTGAAGGCAGAGGCGCCCCAGCTGCTCATGGCGCCGCCAGCGACGCCGATTGCGGCCAACGATCTTTATGCGAAGAGCGCCGCAGCCGCAAATGATTTCGATTTATTTGATTTTATGGACTTCCCCTCCGCAAAATGTTTGCAGAATTGCCAAAAACGTGCGTTGCATGAATTTTTTATAATTAAATGTATGCATATTTATATGGATGCACTCTGTTGCTCGCTCTCTCCCTCTCCCTCTCTCTCTCTCTCTGTTATTTGTTTTATTCTGCCTTCTTTTCTTTTGCTTTCTCTGTTCTGCTGCTTTCTTAACTACATTTTGTGTTGCGTTCTCTCTTTCCTTTCATTTTATCTTCTTTCATATTCCATCCTTTTCCTTTACTTTCTGTTCTCCTTTCTTCCCTTCTCTCTTATTTACAATTTTCTTTTCTTTTTCTTCTTTTTGCCTCATCTTCCCTTCCATCCAACCCTTTTCCTTCCCTTTTCTTTGCTCCTCTATTTTCTTCTTTTCTTTTGTTTCCCTTTGCCTTACCTGTCCTATTCTCTCACTTTCCCTTTCCTTCTTTCTGCCTCTTTCCAAACTTGTTCCTCATCGTTTCCTCTTCCTTCTCTTGTCATTTGTTTGCTTCTCTTTCCTTTTTATCTCCTCTTTACTGTTCTCTTTTTAAATTCTCTTTTCCTTTACTCCTTTCTTTTTTCTCTTTCCTTATATTCTCTTTTTTTCCTCTCTTTCTTCGCATTCTCTTCTCTTGTCTTTCCGCCTGCTCTTCTCTCATCTCTTCCCTCCGCTGCTCTTCTCTGTTGTTCCTTTTCCTATATATACCCTTCCCTACTTTCTACTATTCTCTTACACTACCATCTCACTCTACTTTCTCGCTCTCTCTCTCTCTCTCTCTCTCTCTCTTCCTATTCTCTTTTCATTCCTTTATCCCTCCCCTTCTCAACTCATCTCATCGCTTCTCTCTCTCTCATCGCTTCTCTTCTAGCCATCACATACGAGAATTTCGAGCCGCTCCTCAATGAGGAGCTCATAGATAAATTGCTGAACAACACAATGGAAAAGGAGGAGGAAAGAAATCGGGAAGAAATCCCGCAGCATCCCGATTTGGATGCTGACGATAAAGCCTGGCAGCCGCTGGCATATAAATCGCCAGAAATTGAACAAACTATAGATGATATATTCGATCTCCCGCTGCCAGCTAATTTTTATTTCACGGACTTCGAGCGGAAGATTTAAGATTTAGAAATAAGTTAGAAAAATTTGATTTTAATCACAATTTCTGTATTTAGGCTGTAAACTGAAATTTGTTGTTTGCTGTACGAAACATTTATGTTCTGTGTTTGATAAGTTCTATGTTCGTAAGGCCATCAGTTGTCCAGGCTATAACTATATTTATATATTCATAATCACTCATGTTTATTATATTTCAATTATGGATAAGAATTTTGAACTTAAATTTGCAGTTTTTAATATTTAAAATTTAATTTGATTTGAATTCCAGCAAATTTTGATTTAGCTTTAGATTTAGCTCTCATTTATGATTTCTATAATACAAATTTAGCTAAAGCTGATATATAACATGTAGAACTGAGTCTGAAATAATTGAATATTTCGATTAAGATTTATAAATTGTATATAACACGTTTCTAAGGCTATTGTTGATCTAGATGTATGATTACAATCTATATATATTTATATATATATCAGAATATATAAATATATATAGTTCTTTCATATGCCACATTTATCAGATAAATTTGTATACTCAAAAGATATCTTTATATCTTATTGGAATGTAATTATCACTAAACCAATTCTTTCCAGTTATTGTAATAGGAAATATCTATAAATCCAGAATTTAGCTATATATCCAGAATGTATCCTTATTACCATATATACAGAAATCTTTGTAATATCTAGTAATTATCAGCATTTGCGTATCTAGGATCTATCTGTATATGCAGAATGTATTTTTAGATCTATCTGTAAATCCTAGATGTATCTGTATATCCAGGATTGATTTCAATATTTAAGATCTATCTGTATATCCCGGATATTTCTGTATCCACAATTTATATGTATATTCAGGACTTATCTGTGTATCCAGGATTTACTTGTATTTCTAATTTATAAATCCAACTAGAATGTGTAATTTATTCAGCAAAATATTTTAATTCCAACTAGAATTTGTATTTTTATGCAATATTTTTTAGCTCCGACTAGAATTAGTATGAATTTCCGCAATATATTCGAATTCCAACTAGAATTGTTACGAGTTTCCGCAATATATTTGAACTCCAATTAGAACTAGCATGCCAACAGATATAGCAATAGGAATTTCAAATTTACTCCAATTTTATATGAATATAGCTCATATATGTACCAATTGGAATGTCCACATTATTCCAATTATAAATCTAAATTGCTAGCAAATCCTATTGGAATCTCTCTTCTATTCCAATTCAAGCTGAAACTAGCAATTGGATTTATTTACCTGACAGATATAGCAATAGAAATGATATATTATATAGCTATATATATATATATGCAGTTCCATACATATCTGACCTTTTCGTTTAGCCTCAATTTATCCACATTGAAACATAACAAATTTCTCGTATTATTTATATTTTAGTTTAGTTCATGGACTCCGCTTAGATCAGAAAACAAATTTATGCAAAACTTTTCGCTTAATTAGTGAATTTCTCTCTTCTTTTATCTTCTTTCATCTTATATGTATATATGCTCTGCAGTAACTGGAAACATACTTAAAAAAAGGCGAAGATAAATGCTTATAAAAATAAATAATAATAATAAAAAACAAAGAGGACAACAAACAGACGAATAAAATAAAGAAAAAGAGACTAACGGATTGCCAAAGGATTTCATAAATCCGACAACAATCGGGAATAATACCAGCACAGCCACGCCCCCTCAGTACAGCCAGATGTGCTCGAGTATGGCATTATCGAGCTGATCGGAGGGCAGCGCCTTGAGCGTGCGTAACGTTTCCATGTAGAAGGTCAGCTCGGAGGTGACGACGCCATGCTGCGGCCCGCCATTATTATAGATATTCAGCTTGAGCAGCTGCTCTCGCAGCTTATCCTTGAAATTGCGATGCACCACAGCATAGATCTCATGTATCTGTGGCTCCGGCAGCACGCCAGCGATCGCTTCGTGCAGCTTCACCAAATGCCTGGAGATGTGGCGAAAGGTTTGCGATGGTATCGGCGGCCGGGCATCCCAGGCCTCCAGCTGTGCGCTGATGCGCTCAGAGACAATGCCATGAATCTTATGCTCGATCTCCTTGATATGGCCCAGATAGTCGCGTTCGATCGTCTCGTAGCCGCTCATACTGTCGAAATGCTCACGCAGCCGCGGCAGCAGATACAGCACCAGCTGTAGAGCGCGCGACACCAGCGCCAGGTTCGTGCTCGTTATGGTCTTCAGGCCGGCGACACGCATCGCGCCGGCACCAATGATCAGCTGGCAGCTGCGCGAATTGAAGCAGCGCAACAGATCGATCACATTGCGCGCATGATAGCTGGCGAGCAGCGGCAGCCGGTGCGCGCTGCCACCATACTCGTACAGCATCTGGATGAGCAGCAGCGCCACGCTGACCAGAGCAAAGGGCTGTTTGCCCTCGACGAGCAGCACCGGATTTCCGCCGATGCCGTTGCCTATGCCAATACCGACGGCCCATGGCCCATGGCTGGCATCGATTGGCGCCTGCTTGGCATAGTCGCCCGTCGACATGCGTTCAATGATCCGTTGGAACTCATGCGGTATGTCCACTTGACGCCAGCGCTCCTGATCCAGCAGCAAGGCCAACTTTTGTTTGCGTTCGGCGTGAAAGCGTTGTGCGTATCTGGATGCCTGCACCTTGAGCGCCAGCTGGAGCGGCACACTGGGCGCATTGCAAATGCTAAGCGTCGCCTCACTGAACTCCTGCACCACCTGCGACAATTGCAGCAGCTCCGGCTCGCTGGCCGCACAACGTTCCAGGCTCTGCGGTGCAACGATATTGGCCAAACGCTCATGACAATAGTGACAGACGGCTTGGAGCAGCTGCTGCAGCTGTACGCTCAGCTGCTCGTGATGCACAGCGCTGAGAAAGGCCTCCGAATCGATCAGATTGACAGCATGGGCATCGGGCAGCGGATTATTGCCACCGCCACCGGCGGCAGCGGCATTGACGGCGGCAGCAGCATCCGCTGTCTGCTGCATAATCGAAACGACAGCCTTGATGCGTTCGAGAACAGCGATCAGAGCTGGGCTGGCACGCTGCAGCATGGCCAGCCATTCGGGCAGCGTCAGATCCAGCGCCTGTTCGCCGGCGCCCGTCAAGCACAGTTCGTGATCGCCGCGCGACAACAGCTCAATCAGCAACTGCTTGATGATGGCGCGTATTGTGGCGATGGCCTCCTGCTGATAGCTGTGCACAAAACTGAAGTTCTGCTTGCGCAGCAGGCCCATCACAATGGCCACCAGTTTGTCCTCCTCGGCACAGACGCTGTCCGACTCCAGATCGCCAGCACAGCACAGCGGACGATTCAGATCGTTGGCGGCATAACGCTCGAATTCGGTGGTCAGCATCTTGTCAATCAGTTTCTCCATTTCGCCCAGCTGCATGGGCAGATGCTTGAAACAGTGCACGCCCAGCAGCTCAGCGGCAAGGATCTCCTGCGTCGTGCTGATCAAATCCAAGGCAGCCACATAGTCCTGGGTGCCCAGCAGCAGCTGCAGCATCGGCTGTGTCTTGTGCACGGTGGCCATCAGACGCAGCTTGTCCAATGTTGCCTGATAGTGTTGCCGGCGCTGCGCATAGCGCATCACGCGAAAACTATCGCTGACCGCACTGCCATGCAGTTGGGCCAGCGCCGCACGCAGCTGACGCACTTGCTCCGCAGCCTGTTGCATTTCGGCCAGTATCGCATGCTGTGTTGTCATGGCGTGAAAGAACGCGGCCGATTTCTGTGCCACCTGCTGTGCTATGCGCACCTCCACAATGTCCAGATAGTGCGACAGCTGCTCCTGCAGCTGCCTGCCCATCTGCTGGCGCTCCGCGGTGCAGCTGGCCGCAGCGGCAGCCGTTTGCTGCATGTAGTTGGGAAAGACTTGGGCAAAGGTGGCCGCATGATGCAGCTGCAGTTGCGATTTCAGAAAGATCTCCGGCACGGGCACGGGCACAGCGCCCAAGTGCTCTGGCGTCGTCGTGGAAGTCAATTGTGGCTGCTGCTGTTGTTGCTGCTGCTGCTGTTGGCGCCGCTCGTGCCAGCGATAACGCTTGCCAATGCTGCCCAAATAGACGGCAAAATCGGCATGCGTAATGTCCGGCAGTCGCGGATTGCCCGGTATCTGGGCACGCTCCACAAAATGTTCGCCCCACTTCTTGGTGAACAAATTGCTCTGTTTGCCGCGCTGCGGATCGTTCAGCACGGCCGGCAGATTCTGCGCCGCCGAATAGACGCCCCATTCGGGCGGCAATTCGCGTGTCTGCTGGTTCACATGATATTTGGCCACATGTGCGTCATAGTCCCGATCCGAGACGCCATCCAGTGGCAGCGAGGCGCAGACGCCATTGAAGCCGTAGCGGCAAACAAACGAGCCGCCCTCCCGCGTGCAGTGGCGCGTACGCAGGTGACTGTAAAGAGGATCAGAGATTTAGGATGAGCGCCTAGTATGGGCTATATATAAATATATATATCAGTTAACTCACTTGACAAACTCAGCGACGCTTTTGAAGTGCTCGCGCGTGCAGTAGTAGCAGTTTTGCCAGCTGGGCGCGTTGACATTATTCAAATTGAAATTCGTAGTTGAATGTTTGCGTTCAGCTGCAGTTGCTGCTGTTGTTGTTGTTGCCGCTGCTGCTGCCGTCGCCGCCGTTGTTGTTGTTGTATTGTACTGAGCTGTGGCCATAACACATGCTTATACCAGCCTGAATCCAATTTAAATGTTTTCTATATATATACATATGTCTATATTATATATATATTTATATATAGTTATATTTTTCTTAACTTTTTCTCTTTTTATTGCCGAAATCTCGCCGCAAACGTTGACGTGTTATGTCAATATTTGTTTTTGTGTCTCGCTTCGTGCGTTTGGCTGTTTACGTTGCATTTTGTCGCTTTGTCATTGTTTGCGGTTTTGCCGTCTATTTTAGAACTGCTACCAGCATAGTTTCTATAATTTATAAGACTTTTGAGCTTAAAATGTTTAATGGAACAATATTATGATGACGTGATCCAGTGCTGTGCAGCGTTGAAGTTGCACTTGGCAGCAGAGTACGTTCAAGCGTGTATGATGGGTCAGCGTGCATGACGTGTTTGAGCTAAGCGATATATTCCTTTAATAAAGTTGCATAAATAATGTTGCAGTAAATAATACTCAGTTAAAGCATTAAAAATCGATGTCATTTTTTCAAATTTTATTTATTGTTCAGTTACGATTGCTTTGTCTATCAGATTGCACATCAAACATATCGTGACGTGCCGCGACAGCCGCGTAGCCAACTCGGTTTTACAGCACTACATACAACAGCTGGCACGAAGTGCCAACCAGTGTTGCCATTCTTCAGCGCTGCGGCAATCCAGATCTGCTAGGTAAAAGAGCCAAAAAGAACTCAATGTAAATTGAAAAATCGCGAAAAAAACTTTATGATCTTAAGATCACTTTGTATTTTTATTTTAAATAATCAACCATAAAACACACCGAAATCACTTTACATGATAATATATTTACATATGATGTTTGTTTATACAACATTTACTCTTAACATTTTAACTACATTTCCATCTCGCCAAATAGAAACCATTCAATAACTCAAAATAATTTTCACCAACAGAGTTTTTCCCACATTTTGTAAAATGCCAGAGCTGAAGACAAAATAGCTAAGCTGGCAACACTGGCTATATGGTTAGTGATGCTGCCAGATAGCCAACATCGTTTCACAGCACTGCACATAACAGCTGGCACAATATGCCAACGGCTTGCAGCGCATAATAAATACAAAACCATAATATTTAACAGTTGCTACAATATTTAATATTTAACTGAAATTTAATAGCAGCATAGTGAGCATTGCTTATCATGCCAATGTGCACAGCTCACGTATCGTAACGTGTTGCCACTGCCTAAAAGCGTTTTGCAGCACTGCACGATACAGTTACAATACGTCGGCAACAAATTTTTCGACAGTTCTACGCGCGCGCGTTCTTTAAATTGTGTGTGGCATGCCAGATGTTGCAACTATATTAAATGAACAATGCAACTGTGGCGCAAACAAGGGCTATTGATCTTAACCGTCTGCTGCGTCTGGCTGTGCAGCGTGGCTCTCATTTATTGGTATATTGCCACCCAAGACAAGGACAACATACGAGAAGATGTGCCGCTGCTGATCTGGTGGACAAAAGATATGACCTGGTCGTACGATGAGCTGCGTCGCTGCGGCCTGTGCACATGTCGCATCACGAACAAACGCAAGCAGCTGCAGCAAGCGAGGGTAAGCAGAGAGAGAGAGAGAGAGACAGACAGGGGCAACGTCATCCGGCATCCGGCTTTTTACTGATAAACGAAATTTAAATGCTGTTTTTATTTTGTTGGTTGCTTTACAGGGTATACTCTTCTATGGCTCCAATTTGAAGACATTTGATTTTCCACTGCCGCGTCTGCCGCGCCAACTATGGGGCCTGCTGCACGAGGAGTCGCCGCGCAATGTGCCCTTCGTGCCGCACACCGAATTCCTGCAGCATTTCAATTATACATCCACATTCAGTAGGCACAGCAATTTGCCATTGACTACTCAATATCTGCCGTTCGCCAGCGATTTGAGTACGCTGGACTTCCATCATTCGTACGCGGATAAGGAAATCATGCAGTACAATGGTAAAACGAATACCGTGGTCTTTCTGCAGACCGATTGCAATACGATGTCGGGGCGCGAGGATTACGTGCAGGAGCTAATGAAGCACATCGGGGTGGACTCGTACGGTGGCTGTTTACGCAATCGTGATTTGCCAGCAATGTCAGTCGAAATTCACACAGCTATGGACTTAACTAAAATCTTTCTCTTGCAGCCTGCAGGCTGATTACTTGAACAATCTGTATTCGGATGATTTGCTGCGCTTCCTGGCGCCCTATAAATTCATGATTGCCATTGAGAACGGCGTCTGCGAGGATTATATTACCGAAAAATATTGGCGTCCACTTATTGCTGGCATTGTACCCATTTACTTTGGTTCGCCCAGCATACGCGTATGTTCGAATACCCTACAAAATTCGATTACATATATATATTTATATATATATATATATATACTCTATATATTTTAGGACTGGGAGCCTCACAATAATTCCGCCATCTATGTAGCTGATTTCGCCAATGCTTCCGCGCTGGCTGCTTACCTATCCTATTTGGATAAGAATGCAACAGCTTACGATTCGTATCGCAGGCACAAGCTGAATCGTCTCCAACCCATTGAAAATCCCAAGCTGTTGCAGCACCTGCTAACGCGTGGCTATCAGGTTGATCGTGTGCCGCAGGAGGAAGAGCGATCGCTGTTTCATAAATTCGAGTGCCTTATGTGCCAGTATGCGACTGTCCGGCCGCTACAGCAGTCGGCTGATAGCAAGCATTATAATTGTCCACTGCCACCGGCTCATGCGCCACTGGGGGAGCAGCCGAAATATGCTAGCGATTGGCGCTCGATGATGAGTCTGGGACGCTGTCAGGCACAGTTGCTGGACAAATTCTTTCGAGCTAATAACGAATACACAGCGTCACAGTTCGATAAAGAACTCCAGCAAATGGTGGAGAATGACTTGTGCAATTAGCCAGAAAGACAAACAAACCAAACAACTCAACTACCTTATTCTGTAATCTTATAAGCCATATGTACTATATAGTAGTTAGTATATATGAGCTAGTATATATGACCAGCATTTAATGCAGTCTGTGTATACATATGTGAGATATTCTATATCATTAATATCGCTAATAGCGAAACTTACTTCAAACGACGAAATTTTGCATTCAACTGTTGCTTTAAGTACGCGTGCCTTACAATACTACTATACAATATCAAAGTACCTTTATATTTAGTTTCATAATACATCTACACATCATCTTGATCATACATCATACACATCATTCCATATTTGTGTAAGTATTGCATTTATATGTATGAATATATATGCATATTTAAATTTATATTTTAATATTTTTTATCTTAAATTCCCTTTTACAGCTGCAGCTCTTGCTATATATATATGCATTAAGAAATTTAATTTTTGATAATAATTTGTATGTCGGATGCAGCGCAGACTTCATGTGAGTTTTTATATATGTATATATATATTTTTACATTATTTTGATGCTAGGCATTATATGTTGTCTGTGATTTGAAAGACCTTAACTTTGATAAATGCTTTATCCATCTTCAGCGATATAACTGTGTGCATCTGGGCTTAAAGCCTGTCCTCGAGCCTATCATCGATTTGTGGGTTTATAGGTAATATATGTTTTTGAGTCGGTCGCCTTACATTATAGACAATATTTGTAAAATTTCGAGTATTTGCTTGCAAAACTTATCAATTTACAAGAGCTATTTGTCAACATAATAGTATATTTTTGTGATATACAACACATGCATTATTATTAAAAGATATTCTTATATAAAGATATTCTTATATAAATGGTATACTATGTGTTCATATTTCCTCATTGAATAATTATAACATATAGTTCAATGATACGAAATATGAAATTGTATGTTAAATCAGTCAAGTTTAATAATTAGTTAAAGAATAGCTTGATTCTGGTAAAATATCAACAAAATCTTTACTTACGAATCACTATATCAACTATTTTTTGTTGCTTGTACTAATTATAATAATTATAGAAATGATATATGCGAATAATTAATTATTAGATCACCCTGAAGGGGGAGAAGTCTAGCAGCTGTAATAATTTCAGTCTACACATGCTCCATACCGCTATCGACAGGTCTGGCTGCCAACCCATTTTTATGATTTTCTAGTTTTTCATTTCGACATTTATCTTCTGTTTCAAAGATATATATGTATAGCTGTGTTCACGAAAATAATAGTGCGACTGTTGGACAGTTAAAATGTCGTGATCAATATAATACTTTGAAAATAATTTTAATTTAAAATATTTGTTTTTTATTTATTTATTTTTTATTATTATTTATTATTATTATTTATTTTATTTATTTATTTTATTTATTTATTTTATTTATTTATTTTATTTATTTATTTTATTTATTTATTTATTTATTTTATTTATTTTATTTATTTTATTAATTTATTTATTTTACTTATTTTTTTTCGTGTTGGAAAAGAAAAATATAACCAAAAATAGTTGTTCATGAAAATAGTAGTAGAACATGTTGTGCATAGAAATAGTAGTAGAAAATTTAACAAAATTTAGCTGTTCATAGAAATAGTAGTGGCTACTAAAAATGAAAAAAAAAAAACTTTTTAACATTATTCTAACGTAATATGTACCAAATTTTATTGTAATTTATATATGTTGTGTTAAATTTCTATGAGCGTAGCTTATATATAGTCGAAAGATCATTGAGAAAATACTTTATGGTTTATAGATATGTATATATATCTGCCTGAGTTCTACATTTTATTCACCTATATACATTGCGCTTTCCCAACTGCCGTTGTTAATTAAAAAGCATTACCCTCAGTTATCAGAAACAACTTCTTTGCTGTTAAAGACATTAGGATTGAACGTTCAACTTCTCTACTCTTTGACAACTCAAACTGTTGAATCGGTTTTCCAATTGTACCTGAATCGTGCCCCGTTTCCCGCATACATAAACACTTATATTATGTTCACAAAAACGTTATTTCTTCTTTATTATTGGCCTGTAAAGTCTGGCTTACATTTGCCAATACATTTGTGGAGTCACCTCCTTTAGCTGTCCCATGCTGACGATCCACATGCTGCCATTTTTCATCATTTCGATGGCTTTCATGATTTGACTAGCCGCCTGCTCGGGCGTTTGATGCTTGGCACTCTCGATGGCCTCCACCATAGACTCGGAATGACTCCATGTAACATTGTCGCGCAGATTCATCATCATCTCGGTATTGGTTAGGCCTGGACACATGGCCATAAACATAACGCCGGTCTTCTGATAGATACGCTTATCGCCCATCGAACGGGTGAAGCCAATGACGCCATGCTTGGCCGCTGCATAGACAGCAAAAGCTGGCGCTGGCTCCAGGCCATAGACCGAGGACATGTTCACCACCATGCCGCCGGAGCCCATTTGCGTCTTGTCCATATAGGGCATGGCCATCATAGTCATGTGTATCAAGCCCATCTGCATAGGAAAGTAATTAGTCTATGAATCTATTAGTTGTCTCGCCGCTTACCAAATTAACGCCCATGGTCGTCTCCACATCCTTGTCGAGCAGCACATCCTCACAGTTCATCAGCACATCGATGTTGCCCATCATTTGTCCCATGCTCTTCATTGCCTGCTCGATGGATGACTTGTCCATTAGATTCACCTGCATGAAGACGACATTGACGTTGGGATTTTCCGCCTGCAACTTCTTCATCATCTCCACATTCTCCATGCGATGCATTATGCCAAGCATTTTCAGCTTCTGCCGTTGCATTAGCTGATGCATCAGCTGGAATCCAATCCCCGTAAAGCCACCGGCGTAAACCACATTCTTGCCCGACCAGTCGTACATCTTGATCGATTGTTATGCATATGGCAATACGAACAACGTCTTTTATAGGCTACTCTGCTCGGCTATATCTCTAATATAATAATGTTGTTGTTTTTGATTAACCTGCATGGGGTGTTCGGTCAGAGGTCAGCTGCATTGGTCTTGCCGACCAGATGTTTGCTTTTCGTCTACACCTCAGATAAGATTATGCAAGGTTTGTTGACTTTTTTTTTGCTTATTTCTTATCAAAGTCCATAAGAGAAGTATTTTTTTTTTTGATTTATTTAGCTTTTGCGCAGCTTAGAAATGCATAAATCCTCAATCTATTATTTTCTAACATATTTATTGAGATTATGTAATATGAACACCTTTTGCATCAGAAGTCAGAAAAAGAATATATATTTAAATACAATTCTATATAAATATTTATTTTATATATTTATATATTATAGTTCTCACTGCTTCTTTACGTAAAGAGAAGTTTTCAAGATTTATAAATCATATTTTTTACATGCAAAAATTAAATTATGGTGTGGAAAACTTATTGTATTTTAAGCTAGTTTATATTATATATGATAAATAAATATAATATATAGATAATAATAATATATAGATAAACAAATTGACTTTATATGGTATTAAAAGTAGGTATTTAGACCTACCACAAGGAAATTGAATGTAGATCGCTTTTAATAGATTGAGTTATTTTTTTTTTAATTATGCGAGACTTTTTGAAGACTAGCACTCCGTTTTTATTAGAGTTTTCTTATAGAAAAATATTCAAATAAGAATTTAGCGAATTATGAGCACGATCTAAAAGAATACGATATCATTTTTCTTTATATCAGCTTGATCGATTTCCAGTCACAGGCTTATTTCTTTTTGAACTTGAATACAAAACCATTTTTAAATAACAAAAAGTCATCTAGTGGTGATTGAGGAACTAAGACTAACCTTTAAACCCGTGTCTTACCCTTTAAAAATGCATTTATCTATTGTTTTGAGCATATACGAGGAAGAAATCATTCTTGATATACTCAAGTGACTGAAATCTCATATAGATTTATATTGATTTTATGAAATCGAAAAAACGTTTATTGACTACTTTAAATCATTTAATTTACTATAGGAAGAACTGCATAAGAAGTGCCAAAATGATCAGTTTTTTTTATGGTTCAAGATCTAGATCATATAAGCAGACAGACGGACAGAAAGACACTCGGGCGGGGTCAAATCGACTGAGTTGATCCTGCTTAAGAATTTTTATGCTCTGTTTTACATATGTATAAATATTTAAAAAAAAAAATTCAATAAACCATTGAAAAACTTCACTCTAGTCAGCTAAAAGCAAGAAAAATTTATGTTTCAATTAAATTAAATAATTTTAATAATTTATTTACAAAATGCTGAACATTCTTGTGTTTTTGCTTAAGTTCTAATGAAATGTTTTAGACAATCACAGATGTGTGTGTTAAAATGAAACTAGGTAACAATTTTGAGTCACATAAATCCAAATTTACTGCAGTTGCTTAACTATAGGTTAAGGCCATGCCAGATGAGTATTTCACTAGTTCTCTGATCAGACAATGAATACTGGCTTGGAAAATACTACTTTACTTTTGTAAAGACTATATAGATGGAAATATAATGTAAATGTAACAAATATCTAAGTTAAAATATAACAAATTTAATGAAATTCTGACATGTTGTTAAAGTGAATGTTAAATGTTTGTCTCATTTATCATTCACATTTGGTCAAACTGATTGACTGACAAAATTTAACATCAAGAAGACAGATACTCTAATTTTAAGTTAAACCATAACAAATTCAAAAGTCTGACATGTAGATAAAGTGAATGTTAAATGACTGTGAAATGACTGTTAAATTTAGCAGGCAAATTGATATTGATCTGCTGTTCAAGCAACTAGTCTCAATGGCATTCATATTGAAATTGTGATTTAAAGTGACTTAAAAAACAGAACCAGTGTCATGATAGCATTGGGCTTATGAACGCTAGAGGATCAGCTATAGTTGATGTAAAATGAGAGCGAGTAGCGGTAGACCCGTTGCCAAGTGCCTAGCCGAGATGTCCTTTGTTGGTGGCACGCGAGTTGGTGGGCTATCGGTTAAATCAATTGTTGACGACGTCTCCTCACGACCATCGGGCATATAATCGCCGCAGGTGGGAAAATTGTGTGGCACCGGCACCATTTTGTCATCGTCGCCCACTTTGAGCACCAAAGCCATGCCGATTTCCGCGTGGAACTCAATGTGACAGTGGAAGAGCCAATAGCCGGGATTGTAGGCCTCGAAGCGTATGATCGTATAGCCGCCATCGGGCACGGTGACTGTGTCCTTGACCGGAGGATTAACCAGATTGCGCTTGAGCAGCTTAAACTGATCCAATTGCTTGATCTGCAATGGAATGTAAATAGTGATGTAAAAAGTTTAATGATATTTGGAATTTTCTTCACTTACCATTTCAATTGTCACATTCTCGCCCAGACGCTCCAGCCCAATGACGCGAAACGCATTGCCGTGTAGATGGAACGGATGATTGGCATAGAAAGTGAAGCCCTCGTCGACAATGATCAGCTCGACGACCGCATTCAGCGGCACTTGGAGCACATGATGGCACTTACAGAACTGTTCACGACAATCGATGCCCTGCTGGGCGAGCGTGGTCTCATTGCAGAAGAGCTCATCGCTGAGCTGATGACGTTGCGGTAGCAGCGCCACCGCTGGAAACTTGAGTGAGATGTGATTCAGCTGCGGCGTATACAACATATTCTCCCTGGTCACATTGGCGTCCATGCCATAGTAGTCGCCGTGATGGAATTCCGGATTATCTTTGCGATAGAAATCGTAATAGACAAAGAATTTGTAATCAGCCTCCGGCTTCAGTGTGTCATCATCGATGCCGGAGACTTTGTCGTAAATGGGCAATGCTCGCATCTCAGCCACGGTCTTGGAATCCGGATAGCCGGGCCCACGATTCATTACGTTCAACTGAATGCCCGTCGCATTGTGATCGTAGCGCAGCTCAGCACTTGGCTCCGCTTCGGGCGCACCTTCATATCGTAAGATGGCCACCTGAAAGGCGGACGTAAATCTTTCGCTGCAATCCATCAGACCTTTGAGACGCAACCAATAGTTGTTCACCGCCTGATTGGCATTGAGCACAAAATCGAAACGTTCACCCGAATAGGTGACAATCGAGCCCACCTCCATGGCCTCAATGTCATAGCCATCCGAATTGATGGCCGTCAGCATGTGATTATCCACAGACACGACAATTGGGCAGTTCAAATACTCGGCGTTCACAATGCGAAAACGATATCGAAAGCCGCGCTTCACATGATACACCTGATGCGGTATCTGCTCCAATGGTATCTCATTCAAATTCCCACGACGTTGACGCGAATGAACAACTGTTGGGGGCAACGAAGCGTTGCTGTTGCTCGACAGCTGCAACGCCTCGTTGGAGAGCAATTGAATGAGATTTGGTGGAGTTGGTAGAGGTGTTGGTAGAGGTGTTGAGGTTGCTGTTACTGAAGAGAATATAGAGAAGAAGAAGAGAAGATTAAAAGAAGGTTGTTATGCAGTGAGTTTATTATAAGTAGATAGGTGGAGATTGAGGCTATAATCTTGTTGAAGATCGTTTTGGTAATAGATAAGATATAGATTAAGCAAATATCAATGTGAATGAAAGAAGGTTAAGGTATTTCTTAGTCTAAGTAGATAACATGAAATATGAGCAGTCAGCAAGAAATTACTGTAAGGCCTGTCCGGAGTTAGTTAAGAAACAGATCAGCAACATACCTTGATGCTCAGTTTCTTTCCTTGATATCTTCTCTTTATTTGTGGCTGCCCCACTAGACTTTATGTCAAAGTGAGTTGAGTTGAGCTGAGGCACAGCTGAAGCTGAAGCGGCGGTTGAAGCTGAAGCGGCAGCTGTAGCTGCAGCTCTACCAGAAGCTGCAGCTGCAGCTCTACCAGAAGCTGTGGCTGCATCTTCCACCGACGCTTCTGTTGCCGCCGCCGCCGCGTCCGTCGCCATACGATGCTGTCGCTTCATGTCCGCCCAGATGCGATTGTAATACCGGCCACGTCCATTGATAAGTATATTGTGCGGCTTATTGTCGCCGCTGGAGTGATGATGATAGGCAAAAATGCTGGCGCCTGGCTCGTGTATCCAATCCTGCACAACGAGCACATGTTCGCTGAGATCAAAGTCGTAGAGGCCGCCGTGTGGCTCCGCATGTTTGGGTCGACGTATAATAAGTGGCCCAAAGACACCGTCGCCACGCTGCATGCCCGTGTGCGAATGCCAGAAATGCGTGCCGGAATTATCAGCCGGAAAGGTGTAGCGGAAGGTGGCATGCGGTGAAATGGGACATTGAGTTATATGCGGCACGCCATCCATATACGGCGTCTTCTTCTGATGCAGGCCATGCCAATGTATCGTGGTGCTTTCGCCCAGCAAATTATTCTTGACATCGACGACAATCTGATCGCCCTCGCATACCTCAATTGACGGGCCGGGCATCATGCGATTGACCACCGTTATGCTGCGCTGCAGTCCATCGCCCATGATGCAGTGCGGCCGCGCGCAATCGGTCAGATTGAGCGGACAGTCGAAACAGGCCTTCGAGAAGGTCTGATACCATTCAACAACGAATGTATAGTGACAGGTCATGGGCGCCGCATTCGCTTGACAATCTCGCACACACGGATGCTGTCTATACCATTCGGCTGTCCAGATATCTGGCGTCAACTCTATATCATCGAGCTGCTCTATGCGTGACGTGGCCAACGGGCGACAGACAAAGCAACAGCTATTCCGATAGATACGTTCGGGCGGACAGCTAGCATCGATCGGTGGGCAGCTGCGTCTATAGCTATTGATTGCTATCTCGCCATTGTCCCGGCGCGCACACTCGAGCAGCGTACAATCGGCATCGTTATGCCACGATTCACCCACCGCATACAGGGTATTGTTGTGCTGGCAATGCGTGCGCACGCACTCCCCACAACAGCTGCTCGCAGTCTTACGCAGCTCAGTGCCCTGCGAAAATAGATAATAGAAAGATAATTTAGAATAGGATATATTGGAATATAGAATTCTTTAAAATATTAATATTTTATACTCGGCTTTCTTATGTTATTCATTTTATTTAATACTTATAATATTCATCTTATAAAATTAAGAAAAAATCAAATTGTTTTCTCTAATTAAATCATTTCGCTCATCAACTCGTTATATTAATAAAAAAATATTTTAAAATATATTTATGAAAAAAAAAAAACGTAATTAAATACTAACCACATCACAGTAAAACTCATTACAATCAATTTGAGTGACGACGATGTGTGCCTGTGGCTCAGCGCCAACACCTGCGGCGCACGTGTAAACCAGGCAATTGTTCTGCGTATCAAACCAGACAGCACCTTGCTCCTTCTGATGGGTTACATTGTGCTCGTTGTACTCGCAGTAGGTGCTAGCTGCAATTGAAGGGAAAGGTAGAGAAATTAATTTTAAACGAGCAACGAACATAAAATTTGACAAAAATAAAAAGAAACGAAAATGTAAAGATTAAAATTAAATGAGACAAGAAATCAGGCGTGGATTGACGCTAAATTGCAGTTTGAAAGCAGCACAGCCCAACCTATTTATCGTTTTTAAACACCTTACAAAAATTTATATATTTTTCCCCATTTCTTAAATCTATATAATATATTTTTTTCAATACTCTGCAATGATATCTGAAGTCTTCTATAAAATTTTATTCAAATTTCAAAAAAATCTTTTTGCTAGATTAATTTGAATATTCTAATTATTATGTTATTCAGATTTAAGATTCCCTTCATTTTTAGTAACTAAAAATCTTGTTAGTGTATATTTTTGAAGGCATTGACTAACCTTTTAACAATTATGTTAATAAGTTAGATGTTTTAGTACTTGGGATAAAAAAGTTATTGCTTTATTAATTATTTTGTATTATATATATATTTTCCTAATATTTATTTTTATTTGTATATTTGAATTTATATTATTTCAATTTTTAAATGATAAATATTATTTCGTACAATTTATTTCTTTTCTATTTGAATCTACTATTGAACAAGTTTTTATTTTATTATAAGTATTTAATATTATTACCCAAAAGAATATTTAAATAAAATAAATAAAATTTATATATATATATATATAATACATAATATGATTATATAATATAGTTAATTTATACTAATATAATTTATTTTAAATTTTATTTATTTTTATTCCTGCCATTATCAGCTAACAGCCTTTATCAGCTAACGTAAATCAGAGCCAACTGCACATATAGTTTCATATCAGTTAGCCTTTTGTCTGGCCACATGAATAATTGTATGTGCACGTGTTGTCCATGAATTGTTTATTTGATAACCGTGTGATAATAAATGTTTGATAAAACTGAGTATACAGAGAAACATCAAAAACTAAGGCAAATAAAATGTAAACAAAAAAAAAAAACGTTTTGTGTTGTTTGCGCCACTTTTTGTTGTTCAAATCACGCGCATACATAATTTGTTGTTTGTCTGTGTCCAACTCATATTTTTATATATGTATATAAATATACACATATGGATATGTATGTATGTAAGAGTAATTTTCCATGTACTTATTTTATTACATATTACTTAATGCGAATTATTATTAGCTGAGGTTTTTGAACCGAAACGTAATTTGCAGCTGCTATTTGCTTAACTGTAAAACGAAAAATGCGTGTTAGTTTATTATTATTTTTTGTTTTCAATTTGAGAAATACCCTGTAAGTAAAAGCTTCACATATATTATTGTATATGCATGCTCTTATTTACTTTTTGTTTACTTTTATATTTTTATTATATCTATTAAAATTAAATTTTTTGAGCAGACCTTTTGCATGCCAAAAATTAAGAATTTATTAATTTAGTAATTTTAAGATTTGAATTTTCGTTAATTAATTAAAAAATCTTTTATTTTTCGATTATTTCTTTAATAATAGTTTTGTATATATCATATGAAATAATTTAATTTTTTTTATATAAATTTATTTATTGATAAATTTATTCATTAAGCTAAATTGACTATTTTTTTAAACGTTAGAGAAAATATTTGTAATTATAACTTTAAAAATCTAAAAGATCATTAATTTAAGAATTATGAAAACAACTAAATGATTTATTAAACTTGTTTTGCTTTATGGCTAATTGATATTTTACTATCATTTATTATTTTTGTTTTTTTTTTTTATCAACTTCTGTAATGTCATTGGTACTATTTTCTTTATTTTAATGAATAGGGCGTATATTCAATTAGCTAGCTCAATATGAAGGAAATTTTCCAACAGCTCTTGTAGATTTTTCGCTTTTGTTGGTTTTGTGTCTGGTGGTGGAAAAGCAGTTTTGGTGGCTCGCGAATTGCACAAAGAAGCCGCAGCTAAGCCAATAAAAGCCAAGCTATAAAAACGACTTAATTTAAGCAAACAAAGACAATTAACAATAACTAAGCGTAGTGCAAACAGCAGTTTGAACCTTCGCATACCCTGCAATACATGAATATTAAATTCAATCATAAATTGTATTTCAAACTTTGTCTATAGAGCATTCGGCAGTCGTATACTTGGTCTTCCTGCACAAAGTAATCTTGTTAATTGGAAAATCAATTTCGCAACCTGCAACGCTATTAAAATATTTATACATTAAATAATCGTTAAGTTTATGACTGTGTACACACACAAATACGTATGATATCAGGATTTATTAATTCACAATTTGATAAGCACGTACTTGATAGACCAAATCCTCTTTAACTCAAACATGATTTGGGGTATTGTAGAGCAAAACTCTGTGTCAGAATGTGTTGGCATTGTATAGATTTTTATGACTTTATACGTTAGGTCTAGAGCAAACAGAAGTACGTATTATTGATTAGACAAGTTTGTTATTATTGGGCGTATCAAAAGAAATATAAGAGCTGAAGACTTGTTATTTCGTGCTCCAATTTTTATTTAATAATTTAGTTCACTTAATTATTTAGTTTTTTATACTATGTCTATGTGTATAAGAATTATGATTTCTGTTTTTTTTTTTAAGTTTATTTTTGCCTTAGAAATTATAGGGTATATAACAGTCGATTTCAATCAACAAAAGTTTGCTTTATTTAATAGATATTTTATTCAAATAATAATTGTTTTTTTTTTTAATTAAATAAAAATAATTAATTTCTATTGCGTAAAAACTTTTTTAATTATTTTTTTTTTATTTTCAATTAAATTTGTGTAAATTATATATTATATAATTAATAGTATATTAGGTAAGGTATCTTTTAGTCCATTTTTATGATCATAATCAAAAAAAATTGTATTTATAGTAATTTTTAAATTTTAGTTAATTTTTATTTTAATTTTATGATATACAATTTTTTTGTATTAAATTAAAGGGTATCTACTAGTTAGCAGCTCGAATATTTTTTATAATTTATATTATTTTTAAATTAAATTTGTTGACTTAATTGTTATTTTGTGTAAATTAGAATTTGCAAATGCCCGGCGGGTCAGAAAAACGTTTTAGCCAGGCTCAATTCTTCAATCGATTTCTTCAAGTTTCTCTTTAAGCATTAAGCAACAATATTGCCCGATGTTTGCCATATAAATTAACCACACTTACAAATACATTTATAGGCATTAACATAAATGCGATTATTACAGCACTTATTCTGTCAGCTGTGCGCATTTCAATGACTGGCCATGTTAACACATTCGTTGGCTCGTTATGGCCATTATTATGATGAGCATTAACACTTCATATGTTTGATATGTAAGCGTGGAAGTACTTACGCAAATTTGCATGGTTCCCCCGAGAAGCCCCCGACTGCCTGTCTGCTCAACATTATTTTGCATTGTTTGCCATTTACATTTATGCTAAGTCCCGCAATATTGGCCAAGGTCAGCAACAGCAGCACCAGCAGCAATAGCTAAATACTGTTAATTATTTGTTGCTATTTTACTATTTTCACACAACGAGCATGTTTGTTTGGCTTATAATTGAGATGTTAATTAAATATTTCCATCGACAACTAACACAGCTGTTGCTTCTTATTGACTTTGCAAGTAATTATGAGCATTGAATTTTCATTGTAGGATGAGCAACAGGTTGCACTGCTAAGGTGCAACTCGAACTGTTGCATTGAAGTTACAGATTTAACAGTTTGTCGGTCACTGTTTAAATTTGACTTGCATTATTAGCAACACGCTGTAAAGCCAACAGCTCTGCTTCCTGTACAGAACACACCTTACGTGCAACAGGCTGCAAAGTTAACAGACGTTGCGCTGTTAAGTTCAAGCTCCGGAGAGGTTGTTTTATATGCCAAGCCTCTGTTAAAATTCTATGTTCATTAACAGCAACAGCAACAGCTTGCAGAGCTCACAGCTCTGCTTTCATACAGTTTGTAAGCCACTCTTAGCATTTAGAGCACATCCTAAGAGCAACAGGTTGCAGAGTTAACACCACGTACGCTGTTAAGCTGCAGTTCCAATTCAACTGTTGCTTTGCTGAATTTACAGTTTTTGTTGCACTGTTAGCCAACACAGCTTCTACTATTCTTATTATTTTCTGTTGCAATGTATGTCTGTATGTTAAAATTTCTTCATTTAGAGTTTTTACAATTCAATAAATTAAATATTAAATAAAATTATAATAAATACAACTCTGTTTGCAGGTTTCAAGTTATGACATAGGCTAAGCGCACAAGAACACAGCAGCGCCGCTGCTAATGCTCAGAAAATAGCAGCAACAACACTTGCCATAGCTCATCTATTTATAGTCAACTGCTCAACCCTTTAGCAGCGTAACAATTTAACATTATGTTAAAAATTTCTATACTAGTAGCAACTTACCGGCAGTGTCTTTAACAGCTTGAAAGCCGCTGGCTGCTTCACTCAAGCAGCATTTCAATAGCAGCAGTCCGCAAGCTAACAGCAGCCGTTGGGCTGTTAATGTCTGACGGCTGTTACCACGCATTGTTGTGTTGTTGTGACTGTTGTAGCTCTTCATAAAGTTATTTTGCCTGCACGTTGTTGTTGCGCTCATTTTGTCATAATTATGATGTACGTTTATTTCGCTAGCGGTTGTTGCTCTTGATTTCGTTTTTGTTTTTGTTTTTGTTTTTGCTTGTGATTTTTGGTGTGTTGACGCCGTTGTTTATTGTATACTTAAAAATGTTGCGGAAATTGTAGCTTCAGCAGTTGGTTTTTTTTTTTTCGTTGTTTTTCTTTGATTAACAATTTGCTGCAAATCAGACAAAAAATGTTGGAAATTAGTATTGATAAACATAAACACAATTATTGTCTATAAATAAATTATTTGTAGAATTTTAAATGTGCATAATTTTTTAATTATGTATTTTAGTAATTATATATGGGAAATGTTTAAGGCTGACCTTCATTTGGCAACTGAAATTATTTTAAATAATAAAATTCATTAGTTATGGTATTCTATTCTAGAAAATTTCATTCAACTAGAACTACTACAACTAGAAAAACATATACTATATGTAAATATTCAGTATAAAAAGCCTAAAAAAATATTAAATCAATATAAAATATTAACATATAAATTATAAAAAATATTGTATTAAAACTATATATTTTATTTTTTATTTTTTATTTATAATATATCAATTTTAATTTAACTTTAAAAAAAATTCAATTTTATATATATTATTTTTTATTACTATATATATATACATATATTAAAAAAAAAATTTAAAAGTGATTTAAAAATATTTTTCTTTTATAATATATATATATTTTTTTTAAAATATTTTTTTGTTTATTTAAAATATTTAAGTTCAATTAAAAATAAAATGTTTTTTATGAAAAGTTATGAAAAAGAATAAAATATATATTTTATTTTAATTTTATAATTTTTTTATTTAAGAAAAATTTATTTTATGCTCCCCTTATTTATTTCGTATTTTTTTTATTTTTTTATCAGTTTAATTCTATAAGTTTGGCAAGCAAAAAAAATTAAAATAAAATATTTTGTAGTGCATTTTTGTATGCTTTAATAATGAAGTAGGGTATTTATAGTGTGTATATATATTTATAGTGCATTTAAGCTTCAAGGTTCAGCACTCATAGCATTTATGATAATAACACAAAAATTATTATCAAGTATTTTTCACATATGTGAATTCTCGCTTTAACTTTGGCCTTCAAAGACTTTGTTTCTTAGCCAGCAGCATGCGATTAAATACATTTGATCAAATATTTAATATTGACTGAGTTGGGTCTGCGCCTTTGCCAAAACAGACATAGATTGTATTTTTATTTAAGTATGATTTACGGTTGGCAGTTAATGCGAATATACTATATATATATATATATATATATATATATGTACATATGTATGTCTTAGTGTTTTTGTGGGCGCCCAGTTGGTTCGGCTCAGCTAGATGCTAGGCAATTGTAGGCTCTATCAGCATTTGGTCAGCAAGCCAAGTTGGCCCACACGCAGTGCACGTACAAATTTAATTAATTAGCACTCTGTTCTTCAAAACACACACACAGACAGACCAGTCCTCACACACACACACACACACACACTGACGAATCGCAACAGTCACGTACGTCTATAAGACCAAAGATGGAGCTGCAAATGGCAACTGGTGGTGGACCAAGCATTTGCCCACTAGATGCTGTCCCAGCTCCACCTCCAGCTTCAAGCACACAAAGCATATCAAGAAAACTGCGCATAAATTATGAAAAGGAAAACAGACAAGAACAACAACAACAACAACACCAGCAACAGGAGCAATGAAGAAAAAAAAGAAAGAAAGAAAAGGAAGAGACGTCGAGTAAACATAAAAATTGGATAAGAATTTTTTTTGCCGTGCTCGCTTTCTTGGGGCAACACTGGCACATAGTTTAGTCTGGGCTTAAAGCTACTTAAAGATTTATGCCCCAAGCTGAGGCTGGACGGCTGCTGTCTGCACTGCTAACGCACTTCCGTTAATTAGCAATTAAGTGGCACTTCATTTAAGCCCGAAAGGGAACACACTTTATGTATTTATGAACATTCTTATCAAATTTTATAAGACTGCCACCCGAATTATTTCGCTTTGATATAAATTGATTTAGCTTGGACTTCCTTGTGAGAATATTTAAGAGAAGCTTAAGTGCTGCAGTCGGGTAGTCATTGGGGATTATCGAAAAGAAACATTAAGCCCAGGAGCAATAGCAAAATCAGCTCTGATTTGGCTGACTAAATGTCACTCAAACTAGCACAGCGCTTGAGAGACTCAACTCAACTTAGCTCAAGAATATATCAACTTTAGAGAGTATGAGAAGTTTTTTCTTTCTTCTGCTTGCTTAAGATCAATAGGCAATTCTAACTAGCCAACTACCCATTTTAGCCAATTTTAAAGCGAAACTATGACTTATATGCGCTTAAAATTATATAATTATACTCGTTCACAATGCGAAAAGAGTATATTGGAACTGCAGACTGCTTCCTGACTGCTTTATTAAAACGTTTTTCAATTTCCACCATTTCACGAGTATTCTGCAGTCATTGTTGCCCATCTGCTTCTAACTTATTTTATTGTGGATTTTGCCCGACTGCTATATTCTAACATATTTTATTGTCGATTTAGGGCAACTTTTAGGCATAAAGAATATTTTTTATTGCAAATTTATTCGATTTGCAAAAAAGCATAAAATTTACATTTTTCAAAAATTATTTTTTACAAAATGCAAATTTTGTTTTAGTATCAGTTAATTAATTTGTGAATATTCAGTCAAATTGATTAACATGTAAAAATAATTTATTTGGTTGATTAATGCCTGGAAGTTGTACATTGAACTGACTAAAATTGAATTTTTGTTTTAGATATTTTATTTAATTAGTTTTCTTCTCTTTGGCCATATAATTATATGTCCGGTTCCAGATGACTGAGTGTCTAGATTATTAAAGATAATGAATGTTAATTAATGGTAATTAAATATCAATTGAACCATGTAGACTTTCAAATTATATTGCGATTGGCTGTTTGGGCATTCAGCATTTCACCTATTGACACAGCTGGAATTTATTAAATCAGATTCAATTATATAAGAAAAAAACCGTGTTAGAAACTGCTGTAAAAGTATTATTGCTGCCTTTAACGACATCGAGTAATAAATTAAGTGTACGATTTGTTGTCTTCGTGTCGTACCCGGAACTGGAACATTGTAAACGGGGCTTGAGGTGTTGACAGAGTCATCAAAATGTTGAACATTCATTTGTTATTCAAACAGAACAGAAGTAGTTAGCGAAAGGATAAGTGAACGATAGATACCCTGTACAGAGTTTTAGTGGGTATGCAAATTGTAGGAAAGAGAAGAAATGGGATGGACAGAGATTGAAAGAGAAGAAGAGAATATATATTACGAAATCTTCTGAGAGAATATTCGATATATATATGGTAGTCTAATATACCCTCAACGAACCTAGCCATATCTAAGAACTTCACTCATTCTGCTCATAATTTCCACTTACGTCACCTTTACTGAGTACAGGGTATTTGAAGTGCTTTACAATCGATTATCTTTGTTTAACTCCGTGAACTGTGAATGTGATTTTTTCCTCCTTTCAACCATGACTAAACGCATAATTAAGCGCTTTCAATTGTTAATTGAAGTGACAGTTAATCAATTTAATTAACATTTTCTAAGCCTCCAACAGAAAATATACCTTAAAAAAGTCACGCTGATGGTTGAGCTCTCTCAATCATTGTGCCAAGTTAAATATTAAACAAAAGTAAACAAACAAAAATTACAAGCTAAAAATAAAATTAATACTCAATATGGGCATTACCTGTGTAATTCACACCTGCTTACCTGCGCCTGTGCTAAATTACATTTTGGAAATCACAAATCAAAAAATCACATAAAAATTGATTGAGGTCTATCAACAATTTGGATGATGTTTCGCCTGACCGCACATGTGAAAATTCCCTTTTAATTAATACGAAATGACGCAGCTGAAGGTTAAATGGGGGAAAAAATGAATTCACCTGTGGTTGGGAATGCGTTCATTGAGCGAGAGCAGATATTGCCGAGATAATTATGTGTTAAAATATATGTGTGCTTAGTGGTTTGATTCACTGAAAGAAGTCTGTGTCAGCTCGAGGTAGACACGTCAGATTTGGTTTATAACCGTCTATGAGTGGGGTTTTAAGCTCAGTTATATATGGTATAAATGTAATATAACTTTACAGATTATAAAAAATATAGTTTGTTTCAGACGGTATTCATGATTTCCTTTAGCAGAAAAAGGTAACCCATTTATTTTCTTATATCTCTTCAAATAAGTTTATTAGTTTTCTACATAAATACCGAATTTTCTATCATTTTTAAATAATTAAATTCTTAGAACTTGCCTCACTCTTTTGACCTTCACATTCTAAATCTAAAAAAAAAACCCAACTTGTTTCTTTTAAATACTATAATAAACATAAATATTTTTAGATAGACCTTTTTTTAAATATATAATTTATGGCATCTAGCAACAACTAGTCATTGAAGTTGAGCCTAAGATCTAATAATATAGTTACTAAATTTTATGTATGTACATATATGTATATATAAACTAAACAATTGTGCAAAACATTGCAGCCTTGCTAAACAAACTTTTTAACACTCTTTTGCCAACAAAAAATTGTTAAATTTGGGGATATCTGCAATATTTGGGATCGTCGCTCTGGTTAGTTTTTTTTTTAAATAATATTTTCTTAATTGTTTTATAGTTCATGAATAACAATTGATTCTGTTATGAAATATTGCCAGCTGTAAGATTACGACAGATATAGTTTTACGCTTCCATTTGTCACATTACATTAACTGGCATTTTAATGTGGGGGAGTTTAATTAACGGATTCAACTCACTAGCTGTAAAAAATAATGACAGTAATGTTGCTTATACATATTATATCAAATTTATATTATAAAAAAAAAAATAAATAAATAAATAAACAAATAATATAAAAAAAAAACAGAAAAATAATTTAAAAAAGGAAGATAAAAATAATTTTAATAAAATTAATAATATAGAAATAATTAAAAAAAATAAAGTTTAAAAATGTATACAACTAAAAAAAAAATAAAATAGAAATAAATTATTAAATGAAATAGAAAAAAATCAAAATTTTTGAAAATTAAACTAAAAATAAATAAAAAAAATAGAAAAAAAAAATTAATAAAAAAAAATAAAAAACATTTATAGACTCAGCAGATGTTATGTATATATAGCAATATATATATATATAGCAATATATATATAGCAAAAATTGTTAAATTTGGGGATATCTGCAATATTTGGGATCGTCGCTCTGGTTAGTTTTTTTTTTAAATAATATTTTCTTAATTGTTTTATAGTTCATGAATAACAATTGATTCTGTTATGAAATATTGCCAGCTGTAAGATTACGACAGATATAGTTTTACGCTTCCATTTGTCACATTACATTAACTGGCATTTTAATGTGGGGGAGTTTAATTAACGGATTCAACTCACTAGCTGTAAAAAATAATGACAGTAATGTTGCTTATACATATTATATCAAATTTATATTATAAAAAAAAAAATAAATAAATAAATAAACAAATAATATAAAAAAAAAACAGAAAAATAATTTAAAAAAGGAAGATAAAAATAATTTTAATAAAATTAATAATATAGAAATAATTAAAAAAAATAAAGTTTAAAAATGTATACAACTAAAAAAAAAATAAAATAGAAATAAATTATTAAATGAAATAGAAAAAAATCAAAATTTTTGAAAATTAAACTAAAAATAAATAAAAAAAATAGAAAAAAAAAATTAATAAAAAAAAATAAAAAACATTTATAGACTCAGCAGATGTTATGTATATATAGCAATATTCAGTTTACTTTGCCTTAATAACAGAAACAATTCCTAAATACAGAATGACTGTTAAAGACACAGCTAGATGAACATTGCACATTAGCTTTGACTGCCTTTTGAACAAATTCTTTGCTGCTTCAAATGGAAATTTTTCAGAAAAATTCCTCATAATTCAAACTTCATTTGCAGCTCAAATCAGGCTAGAATTCAGATTGACATTGCTTAAAATATTTCTATAGAGCATATATTTCAACTATAAATAGAATTGTCATTCAACTAGACAAGCATTCAAACTCCAATTCTCTTTGCTTATTTCTTTTAGACAAAATTTCAAACAAGCTAAATTTGAGCTTCGCATAAATTGACCAAACCGTTTTGATCAGCTATTTAAGCTACGTTGCATTGGAAATAGCTAACGAATTTCTACTTGTTTTATTGTCGTTGTCTCTTTAAATGACAAAAGTTTATGCTAATTTCAATGTAGCTACCTCACTTTCCGGTATACGATTGATAATCGAACCAACTTGCATAACACAATTTGTCAGCATCTTTTCGCTTCACATTTATCACAATTTTGTATAGATATTATATATACAAATATATATATATATATATATATATATATTTGTTGACATGTCATTATGTGCGTATTGTGTGTGTGTGTGTGTGTGGATTGCAGTTTTACGTTTGATTTATTGACGTATTTTATTTATTTTTATTTTTGTTTATCTGTTTTTTTGCCTCGTTAACTTGTACAAGATGGCATTTCAATTATTCAGATACGTCACTTTTGGCCGCATTTCTTGTTGAGAAATAAAAACTCAAAGAGTGGAAGATTTTAAGCTGCTTAACAATGCGATATATATTATATATATATATATATATATATGTATATGTATATAAATATCTTTTTGTGTGTTTAAATGCATGTAAAGTTGGTTATTTTTAGGAGTTGGTCGCTTCGTCCGGCTTGGCCGATGGGAAAGTCCCATAAAAGCTTACGCATTCTATCTGTTAAGAGACTCTCTTAATGACTTGCATATTAATTATTTAGAGATAAGCAAGAGATGTCGCCAGAAGTATTTAAATGCATATTATCTTTCAGCGAACTTTAAAGAGAATACAATTTACTAGCAATTATAGAAGTTGAAGTTAATTTGTATTAGTTTCAACTTCCATTACTTTTAAGAACATTAAAAGTAAACCTATCATATATTTTGGAAACTATTCTATTCACATACTTATTCATCAATGCTTCTTTTTCAAGAACTCAAAAAATATATCCAGGGTATCCGCTAGTCTAGTATACCTTATATTACATACACCTAAGCTTATTTTATTTATATATTCTTAAAACTCTGCCACAAATATGCCTTTTTATCAGGGTTAATATATTTTGAGCTCAGACTGAAATCCAGGGTATCATCTAGTCTATACTTAAGTTTGTTATACATTTAAGTTTATGTTGTATTATATGTGTTTTAAAACCTCTTCCACTTTCGCTTTCATAAATATTTATTTATTTAAAAAAAAACAGGGTATACGCTAGTCTAGTATATCTCTTTTTTTATATGCACTAAAAAATATTATGCTAAATATTTTGTAAAGTCTTTTATAAACAATCCCTTTCCTTAATATTTATATATTAAAATTTGAAAATAATTTACAGGGTATCATCTAGCCTTGGAAGCTTCTAATTTTATAAACAACTTAATTTTTTTTTTAATTATGAAACTTTTTGATTCATATACCCATTCAATATTTACATAAAAGCACAAATTTATAAAAGGGTATTAGTTAGTCTGACATACCCCTTATGTCATACACAAAACATAAATTTGTGTACTATATGTTTTTCTTAAACAATTCCTTTCAGCAATATTTCTGAATCATGCTCTATCATTATTTACAGGGTATCATCTAGCCTTGCAAACTGCTTCTTTTATTTATAGCTACATTCTTATTTTTATTTCGGAAACTTTTCAATTCATATATCCCAATATTTATAATTCATGAGCTGAAGCGTATAGCAGGGTATCTCCTAGTCTAATATCCTTCAGCTGTTCTATACATTTCGTGTTTATTCTTGGAAAATCCGCATTGAACAGTGTCCAATTAATGGTGCTAGTTAGTTCATTTGGTTCACGCTGTGCGGGGAAACACCGTTCCTCAAATCCGGTTACACAACAAACGTCACAATTATATAGAGGAGGACTAGCGCTTAAGACTCTTACGGCTGGCAAACGAAAATTCAAGATCAAAACAAAACAAGAAAAATAAACAATAATTCGAAGCTGTGCGTATTATGCTGAAGGCCAGCAAATTGTAAGACAAGTTACGACGTGCCCAGCTGCAGGTAGCCAATAATTTTTTTGATACCTGTTTTTTTTTTATTTTTATTATTATTATTTTATTCGATTTTTGTTTATATTTATTCAAATTGAACTTTGCATTTCTGAAGTATAAAAATGTGAACTCGAATATTGTTTATTGAGTTCTAAACCTTTGTGAGTCAGTGCTTAAGCAAAAATCTTAAAAAATGATGAAATGACTTGATTTTTTTTTTATATATGCGAGACGACTGCAGCTGCTTTTTGTTTATTTTTTATTATTTTTTTACCTGATAATCAGGTAACTTTTTATTATTTTTACGACAATAAGATAATAAGGGGAGGCAGAAACGCCAGCAATTGAAACGAGTTACCAAATATAATTTTTGTTTTAAATATCACTTCAAAATTCTTAGCCATATTTCAGTTATTCTATAGCTCAAATGAAAATCCGCCAAAATATGCTTACCTGTTGTTTAGCGGCAATCCAAAAATCTTTACAGTTCACAGATAATATATATATGATACATCATATAAACGATATATACAACTTTTACTTATCAAAGTTGTAAATAACCATAGTAATTATGAAAGTAAAACTATTTCGTAACGGTTTTATCGCATTAGATTAGAGCTCGTTCTGCTGCGTTATAATTATGGCAAATACAGTTCGAGAAGCACTGGCTGGCGAGCAGCTAGCAAGGAGCTGAATACTAAATCAGTATATTTTTGTATATCACTTGAAGTTCACTGCCAAACCGCGTTGTATGCGCGCGAGTCGCCGTTAAAATCGCAACTAACTCAATTTGAATGCAACAAAGGCGTTTTTGAAGATTCCAAAACGCGCTAAAACTAAAATTTACTTTTTAGCCTTTTTTATTATAGCGCTCGCACACTCTCTGTCGCAGTAGACATCGGCGTCGGCGTCGGTGACGCTGCCGCTGCCGCTGCCGCTGCCGCTGCTGCTCTGATAACAGTTCAAGTTACGACCCATGACGCGACGATCGCCGTTGCCCGAGAGAGCACGAACGGCTGAGCAAGCGTTCGTGAGAGAGAGCGTTGGATCGGTTACGTTCCAACCGGTCTGTTGCTTTAATTACATGCACTTGTTGGCCAGCGCGCACTGTTAGCGCCTAACAGAGCTCTGTTTATCTATTCTGATTGGCACTATGTTAAACATCTTGTGAAACGCCGCCGACGCGACGCAACGCAACGCTTCCGTGCCAACATATTTGATTGCAATCGCATAGTCTGCGCACATGTGTATGTGTGTGTGTGTCTGCATGGATTGCTGATGTCTGCTCCGCTTGTTCGCATTTATTAAAAGTTGTCGCATTGCTAATAAAACCAGGTTGCATATCACATGTATGTGCTGTTCTTTTCTGATTGGTTTTGCGTTTTACAGCTCTATGTAAAGTACGTTTGCTTGTTTACATAACTGCCATTTCCTTCTTTTGTTTCTTTTTACATATTTGTTCGTGTATTTCAACACTGATTCATTCGCAGTCATCTGCTGATAAATTTTATAATTGTCTCTCATTTGCTTGACATAGATTGAGTAATGCAATATTTTATGCAAATAATTAAATGCCATTGAAATTTTTTCAGGTCAGCTTGTTGATAAATATTATAAGTGAATAAATATACAAATAAAAAAAAGATAATATAAAAATAAATATATTTTTAAAGTTTTGGTACACAAAAACATTAGCTCTGCTATTCAAACGTTTGACGTCATATTTTTTCCATTCTTTTTATATACTTTAGTTTTAGTTTTGTTTAAGCAAATATAAATTTTAATAAATTTGAGCGAGCTTTTACATTTCTTTGAGCATTTTTTCTGTAACCAAACTAAGTTCTTTATAATTTAATATTTTAGCTGATGTATAGTATTTCATTTTTTTAAGCTTTCAAATTTTTAGTATTCTATTTTTATAATTTACCTTATAGTTTTTTTAAGCTTTTGTAATAAAGTAATTTGAGTTTAAATTTAATTTTGAGTTTTGAAAATAAAGAAAAAATTTTCTATGAATAATGTATATTATTAAATTTTAATTACAAACTTTTATTTTTTATTTTTATTTTTATAGAATTTTTGATTTTATAAAATAGGTGATAAAAATTTCTTTTTAAATAAACTCAAGTTAAAATTTTCTACACTATTTAAAACCGTTTAAGCTCTTATTATATATTAATTTTTTTCTCAATAGTTAATTTTAATTAAATTTTTTAATTTTAATATTGAATTTTATTTTTATTTCATACAAACTTATTGAAATTTTTAGTATTTAATCATTTTTGCTTTCCATTTATGTTACTATTATTTTGTTCTTATTCTTAAAATAAAATTTGATCTACATTTTTATTATTATTTTTTTGTACTTTAATTATTATTTTTAAACTTGGTAGTTTTTACAATTTTCTTGAATTTTTTGTTATTTTTAATATCTTTCTTATTTTTAATTTTTTTCTATTTTATTTTTTAAATATTTAATCTGACTATACTTACATTTTTTTTTAAATAAATATTTTAATTTAATATTTAATGGTAAATCACTATATATATATATACTTAAATTTTTATTTTACAATTTTGTTTATCAATATTAAATCAAATTTGAAATCCACACCAAATAATGCTCAGTGTAGAGTCAAACGCTATTCACCACACACGCACGCATACAGATGCTGAAAGCTTTCGCTGTGGCCGCTTTCACTCTCGCGCTCACTTTCGCACGCTCTCTTTGGCTCTCGATTTGTTGCCGTATGAGCAACGTGAAGTTGCAGCATCCCGTTGTTCGGCTGGAGTAATGCGACGACGGAGCCAGCGACAGAGCCAGCGACAGCGCCAGCAGCAATAATTGTTGATGGCATGTCCTTTTGGCAGGCTGCGTTCAGTTCGTGTTAAGACGTGCGTGCGGCAGGAACAACTCGCCACTTGAGGGTTCTGCAGCACAAAGCTAACCTCTCACAGTGGCCAATTGCCTAGAAGAGTGTTAATAAGCTAGCGAGTGTGGCTTTGGCTTTGGCTGTGGCCGTGTTGTGCGCGAAATACGTTCAGGTGCCAAAGTGGCTTGGACAACTGGACGACAGTGTGTCGACAGTGTGTGTGTGTATGTGTGTGAGTGAGTGAGTGTTAAAGTGTGAGCAACATATTATTTACGAAATACTTACAAGTGCTTCACGCAAGCGAAACTTTGCTTAAAGGATTAAAGCATCCGGGACAGTAGTAGTTGGACGAGGTAACACAGCTCAATCTTTACTTTCAGCTAGCTTCTGTTTAGCCAAACTTTTGTAACTTCATTTTGTGGCTTGCTTTTGTGTTCTTGTTGCTGTTGTTTGTGTTTTGTTTCGGCCAAACTTTAATGTGGCTAACTGTCTTTCTTTTGTTTTTGTTGTGTTTGTGTGTCTCAGTGTGTCTCAGTGTGTGTGTTCTGCCTAGGGAGCTATAAAATAAACCAGCTCAACGGTATCTAGTCCTCCCCTATGTCAGCGTCAATTTATATGGGGCTTCCGATGCCCTTTACAACCGGACTCAAGAAAATGTTACTCTGAATTGGTTCCGACAAAGATAACATATGGCTTGAAATGGCTTTTAAGGATATTAATGATTTAACTATTTGGGCGTTTCTCTTTTGAGACTTGCAGCGTCTGAAGACAAAGTTATCATTATTATTCATGAGCATAATTCAAGAAAAAAATGTTAGTTATTTTCTAAGGGAAATCTTAAAAGAAATTGGAGCTAAATAATGGCCGTATTAAGTTTAGGTTTAATAAAAATTAGTTAACTGGAATCATTATAAATTATTATTATAATAATAAAAAAAAAAAATAGTATTCGTATTTTATGGACCTTATCAGAAATTACAGCTAAAATAGTTGAAGGTAAATAAACAAAATTTTTAACACAACTTGTTAGAAATTAATATTTTAGTTATTCATTTATAAAGTACAAACATGGCTATAAAAAACTAATATTCAGTAAATGAAAATTCAGGAAACAAATAGAATTTTTATATTAAATATACTTTAATTTCATTTGTTTTAATATTTCTCTCTAAGATATTTCATATCTAATTCGTTAATGTAGCATGATTAAAAATATTATAATAATAATAATTATAAAAAAAAAACAAAAACTGAGATGGTTTTTGAAGGTAAATGCGATTAACCAACCATTAACCAACCATTAGATAATAATTCCTTTTGGTTTTTTTTTTTATCACATTTGAAAATTTAAACATGACAATTACGTCTGGGCTTGCAAAAATTCTAGCCCACAAGTAAAAATCAAAATAATTGTCTGATGCATTTCTTTTCGAAATTATCACCAAGAAATAATCTTGTCTTGTAATAAACTGTCGCAAGATAGAAGCAATTTAGAAAAAGCGAGAGATAGAGAGAATGAGAAAAAGAGAGAGAGTGCAAAAATTGCAGGACAAAGGCATACTTGGTGGTAAGCAAAGAATTTTTAAATTTTTTAGAAAGGTTTTAAAATAGGGTTGTATTATTTTCACTTGCCGAGACGACTTTTTTTTTTAATAAATGGTCTTGGTTTAGCCGAACCTCAAATGTTCCCAAAACATCTTATTTCACACTTAATTTAACACATCTCGAAAGGTTAAAGACCTTTTTGGGCTATTCTGATTACAGATTTGACTAAAATCTATAAGAAAATGAATTTGCTTGATAGGAATATATCAATAAACACAAATAAATAAAAGCCTTCGAAGCAAATATTTTTCATATCAAAGAAGTATTTGTTACGAAACATGATTATTATTTATGGATACGAATCAGCTTAGAATCAAATAGGTCACATATGTCCAAGATGTGTTTTATATCTACATTGAGCTACAAAAGATAATTGAAAAAAAAATGATTTATGAATTGAAGTAAGCTTGTCAAATAAAAACTTTTTTCTGTACTAAAGTAAATATAATAAAAAAAGAATTTAAATAAAATCTATATATAAAACTAGTTTAGACTTTTAAATAAATATATTATTTGAATTATTAATAATATATATTTGAAAAATAATTTAAGCCCTATATGAAATTACTTTAAAATTTTAAAAATAAAAATAAAAAAAAATAAAAATAAAAAAAAAATAAAAATAAAAAAAAACAAATTGAATTATGTTTTTAGGTTTTTTTTTTTATAAAAAAAAAATAAAATTAATTAAAAAGTGAGAGCAAATAAGTAAATCCTATATGAAACTAGCTAATATATGCAATTGATATTGTTTAATTTACTCATTATATATTTATTTAGTTATATTATATTATTTTATTTATATTTTTATATTATATTTTAGTTTATTTTTATTATTTTTTTTTTGTATATAACATTTTTTTATTTTTATATGTTATATAATATATTTATTTATAAAATTATCTAAAAGTTTTTCAAAGCTTAAGTTGTTCCTTTAGACACACTTCACATAATGTATTCCATACCTTTTTTTCAATGCTCTGTTTCTTTTTTTTTCAATATAAATTTAAGTTGCGCTGATAAAGTTATTTAAAGTCTGAGAAGCGTATTTTGACTTCGTATTTTATTGTTTGCCAAATGTTTTTTATTAGTTTGCCGTTTGATCACAAGCAAAAAAAAAAAAAGGATAGCAAGAAACGAAAAGTTGTTAGTTTGTTTTTAATGTGCTGATATATATTTCGTGTAGCTATATGGCGGACAACAACAACAGCAACAGCAAAAAAAAGGTTTAATTTATGGTAGCATAGATTGGCCGGGGAGTTGCCTAACCATTCGTTCTCTGGCCTAACCCTGTGGGACAGAAACTTTTTGGTGTTGTCAACTTTTGTTGGCTTTTTATGCGCGACACTGAGACACATAAACACAACATAGTCAACAGTGCCAACTGCAAAGGACACTCGACATGAAAGGAGATGGGCGGGGTGGCAAGTCCTTATGCATTTATCAAAAAATGTTCCTTTTATGGTTGACGCGTGCGCGATTTGAAGGCAGTTTTTTTTTTGGGTGGGTTTTCCTTTTGCCGAAATCCGTTTTGCGCTGTTATTCAGTAATTGAGTTACGAGCCTGCATCTGTTGGAGAAGAAGATGCCAGAGCGTAAGTTAAACGGCCCAGATACACCAAATGCTGCACTTTTGCTGTCATATTGAGTGTCTGTGGCCATTGCGGACTGATTGAAACGAGCAATGTAATTAAGGTTTCGCTCCGTTGCCACAACGTGTGTGTGTGTGTGTGTGTGTGAGTGGTGTATGCGGTGTGTGTGCGGTGTGTGTGCTGTGTGTGTGTGCTGGAACGCCCATAAAACAGAGAGACAGCCAAGAGCCAACGGTTAACTTTGGCGCCAATGTTGGCCAACAGGAATTAAAGCATAAACTACAATTGTGCACGTCCTGAGGTTTACGACCCAGCAAAAACCAAGGCAAATGCATGTGGATCGGGCTAGATGTCTCTAATGGGGCTCACTTGTGCTGCAACTGTGTGTCTGTAATTTGCTCGGCTCGTTGTGGCGTGTAATTTCGTACAACACAAGAAAAAAAAAATAGAAGAAAAAAAATGTATAATAGAGCGAATGGTTAAGAATTTGCTGGAATTGGTAATCAAAATTGCGTATGCGTTCGTCGTTGGTCGTTCGTCTCTTTGGTGCAACGAGGCGTATACGCAATATGAATATTTTATCTGATAATTTCGCAAAGAGCTGAGCTGAGCTGAACCGAACTGAACTGAACTGAATTACACTGTCTGCAGTCGTTAAATTATAATCACATCATGGCATACATCATTTGCTCGACAATTTTAATAAAGCAAATGCAGCTGACACTTAAAACATATGGACGAGCTATTGTTAATGCTAGTTGGTGTGGGGCGGCAAAGCTTTTGAGCTATCTGCAACAGCTGGGCTAGATGCGCTTGGCTTAAGGATAATCTTTTAACTGAATATGTTATTTGTTTCTATGATAAAGTGTCTACTTTCACTAAGAGTAATTAAATTTTATGTAGTATTAAACAATTTTGTTTAGGTATTTGTTGTTAGTAAAAACTCTGAAGCAGCTGTACTGCACTCGTTGCAGCTGTCTGATGAGATTCTAGAATTTGTTTAGCCTTCTTCCTTTTCATATAAACTTCTTTGAATTCTATGAGCTTTATCTATTATTTAGGCTCTTAAGTTTAAAAACCCTTGGGCTAAACTCGCCTAACTGCTGCCTTTTTCAATTCACCTAACTTTCATCAACCAAACTTCCCCTCTCGAATAACTTAACCTAACTTTCACCTCTCCTCACATACGTTTCAAAAACCAGATAGGATTAAGCTTAACAATTCAAATATACAGTTGACCAAAGTTTAGTTAACATAAACCAATCCCAACTCGATGCAATTTTAACTTCACTTCAATTTCTTTTGCAGTAGAGAGTTAACATGAAAACCTCCACATTTATTAAATTCAATATTTAGAAATCCTAAAGTATGTAGCTAAAATTCTTATCGTAAAACAACTTTCAGTCATGGAAAGATTCGTATTTGCGTAGAGAATAAAATTTGCATTACTTAGAGCTCAGTTTATTAGATAAGGCTCATCGGATCTCATGTATTCTTATTACTTTTGACAAGTGCTCATGCTGGAAGAGTCTCTCAAAGTTATCAAATGATAAATACATTATAAAGGTTTAATTAAGCATGCATAGCTTCCTTAAGCTAGTTTTAACCTAACCCTAAACATTTTTAGTCCATTGCAGCTAACTCTCTCTCTCTCTCATTTCATATAAACAAAGCTAAGTGCAGCTCATCTAGCACTATCGAAATTGCATTACAACACTCCGTATCTAACATAAAAGTACTTTGCCCAAGCCTCATATACCTCTACCATACTTTTCGGCAACCCCACATAAGTTTTTGCCAAATTCACATGTTGTTTTATTTAAAAAAAAAAATTGAATAAACGTATCTTCACTCTCTGCAACATAAAGTTTATATATATATTCATAAATATTCAAATTTTGTCGCATAATTTTCAAGCCAATTCTTAGCAATTTATACGAGTGTTGCTTAAATCAAACTAGCCTGACTTAATTGTACCCAAACTGTCATTACATTCCTGTTGTTTTGCATAACTTTTGCCTAAAGTTACATATATTTACCTTTGCTTAACCGTATTTAATAAACTTTACCAAACTCTGTTTTACATACAGCTTTTGTTTATTCAAATTTGATAGAATTCCGTGCGTGCCAATCCATGTCAAAATCTATGAACCTTACGCCAGACTAACTGTCCCAACTTTGCGTAACCTTAACTTAACTTTTACCCCCAACCCAAGATAAACTTGCGCCAACTTCAGTTTAACTTAACCTGACCTCACTTTAAGTTAACCTGACCTCACTTTAGTTTAACCCAAGCTAACTTGAAATGTTATAGATTAGATTACGATAAATTGCCCAAGCTTAAAGCAGCAAACCAAATAAGCTCTTTGAATTTCCATTAGGACTGCCATCAATCAGTTGGAAAACTTTTACTTTTTTAATAAAAACTAAAAAAAAATATATATATTCCGGGAAATCCTTCAAACTTTCTGCACACAAACGAAGCTCTCCAAATTAATAATAATTAATAAAGTTGTCTAAAAAAAGTTTTTGTTACAAACTTTGTGCTCAAAGATAAAACAAAGTGCTTATAATAAACATTCAAAAAAAAAAAAAACAGGTAAAAGCCAGCCAAATTATGAAAATTCCAAGAAAAACGCAAGGATTTAAAAAAAAAAAAAAGAAAAAAGAATAACAACAACAAGAGCAACGAGAACATAGCAAATGCCTGGGGCAACAGGCTTGACTAGAGCTCGCATTCTCGTGGGTGTAGCCAGCGCTGCGGATGCGGATGCGCGAATGCGGGACTGTTCCGCTATGCTGACTGCAGCTGAAGCTACCTGGAGCTACCTGCCAGGCATATGGCCATTGACAGCATTTACTGCCGCTGCTGCTGCTGCTGCTGCTGCTGCTGTGTGACCTACTGGCTCCCGTGTAGCCTACTTTCCGGCGCCCGCGGCACCAAGTACCTGGCACCAAGCGTGCGGAAACTGCGCTGATGGCCATGTCCTGACTTGTCGCTGCAGCAACTCATCTTGCCTGCCTCTTACTCGTTCCCCATACTCATTCACATCCTTATTGCTAGACTTGCCCCGGCGTCTGCTTCTATCTCATCCCTAGACCTGCCTCAAGCGCTATCCCAACTTCAGTCTCCGCTTTCATCCGCCCTCCACAGCAGCGCCGCTGCTGCATTGCTGTTGACAGAATTAACTGCAAGAAAAATACTTTGCAAATTTAATTAAACAAGCTGCGTTGGCTTGCAGCTCATGCAGCGCCCCAATTGACGTCAGCGTCCCACATGGCCCACGGCCATCAATTGATATGTTCTTCCTTCATATGGCCAGCCCTTGATTACAGCTTGTTATACCCTTCACTTTTCGTCTTTTTCTTTTTTTTTTTTGGCGAAAGTATTATTTATTATTCAATTCGTTATGAGCAGCTAACAATGGTGATGATAAATATAGCAAGTGTTTAAAATTGCACTTCGATTGCCAGTTTAATTTATATTCTTCTGTATATTAGTAAAAATATCCCATTTTTCCTATATCACGAAAAATATCATTTAAGAATAGTAAAAAAAATATAAATTTAACAAGTTGAACTTAAAAAAATCTTTAAAAATTGTTTATTTCGTTTAAAATTTAATTCTAAAATCTTATTGAACTATTCATATGTATATAAATTAAAAAAAAAAATTAACTTTTTATAATTTTAAAAAATTTTAAAACTAAAAATGAATTTAGAATAAAAAATAAATTTATAATATAATTTAAAAAAAATGTTTTAAAATATTTAAAACATCATATTTTCTATTAAACTTTGGTATTCGAGTTTCAGCTTTTCAGAGCAAGATAGAGTACAGATTGAGTAAAAAGTGTATCACTAGAAATCCATATTGTGCCTTTTCAAAATTAGATTCTTTTTCTAATTGTCTACGCAATGGCAGCACATATCAAAAAAGTAGTTTTGTGTATACTTTAGAAGTATCTATATACTAAATTTGGCAAATTTAGCTCGTAAGACATGCAAGCTATGCTCAAACTACTGAAGATTGATATTGATTTTAGAGAAATGGTGTTAATGATATCGATGTGAAACAAACATGAGCTGAGCGTGCTATAATGGAAACTACGTATTAATTCATAAGACTCTAGCCATAATTTTATTTGTAATAATAATAAAAAAAACCGAACAGAACTAGACTGACTCGACAGTTACGACTGTTTAGTCTATTCAATAAAATATGGCATACATACAGTTTAAAATTGTTAATATATGTACAAAACTAGGGTATCCAGCTGTCGATCATACATACACGCTCACAACTTTTTCTTCTCTGTTTAATTGTGTTGATATTGTGATTGTTTGTTTGTCGATGTTGCTTGATAATTACTTTGATGACTCGATATTAACGCATTGATAAAGTCGGCTGGCGACCAAATTAACTTTTCTCAGGTGTTTGACTTTGGCGTTTAAAGACAGGAACTGAGAGGAACTTAGACTTCAAAAGAATTCGATAGCAAGCAAAAGACAAGCAATTGAAATTTTTGTATCTAAAGCAGAATTATTTATCAGTTGATAGCTATGATTCGAGGAACTGTTATAAATAATGTCTATTTCCTTTTATATTTTGAATGCTAAAACAATTGTAGCCAATCTTTTTTATTTGTGGCCAAAGCTGTCAGCATGATGGACTGCTTAAACCAATGTCAAACTGACATTTTGCCATCCATTCATTGACAGTTATGTGGTCTCTTCAACTAGATATATATACATATATATTTAAATCCACATTTATCTATCACATTCATATTTTACTGCTGCTGTAAAATCGCTTGAACTGTGACTGGACGGGCGAAGAGAAAATTTAACTGCAACAGATATTTACATATATATAATTCTCCTATATATATATATATATATATATATATATATATATATATATATATATATATATATATATATATATATATATATATATATATATATATATATATATATATATATATATATATATATATATATATATATATATATATATATATAAGCATACATACATATATATACATACTTAACATACATACAACTACTTATATAACTTATTCAGCTAGTTCTCCCTCAAATGCAACATAAATCAGAAATTGCTTTACTCACTGCCAGCTCAGTCCCAGCCACGCCCCCTTCTCTTCTTCCACGCCTTGGCCAAAGTGGAAAATTTTTCTCAACATTTGTCATGAAAATAAAAAAGAAAAAAGCTATTTGAACTATATGGGCGGCAAAGTGGGCAGGTTGAGGGGGGGGGCGACATAAAGTGAGTGTAGGTATTTGCTTTTTGGCATTGCCAGCTAGTCTAAGAAACTATTTTCTTTTCATTTTCCACAGCAAAGGCATTGCCGACAAGCACTTATGACATATATATAATAGAAGATTTTTATATATACATATATATAATCTTAAATATATATGTATATGCCTGCGTAATATATGGCAAGTAAAAATTCCGTTTTACTTGTGCGTTTTGTACTTTTGTTCAGCTCTCAAATATCCATAAAATAGTTGTTCATATGTTCATGTATTCATATATTTTACTATGTGTTGGGATCGGGTCTGAATTCTTACAAACATAAACGTAAGTTTTGTCAATATCTTTTACTTTCATAATGAAATATTTTGGTATTTTGGCATATGATACGCCTGTAGACCTAATAAAGTTTTTAAAAACATTTGCTTAAGCAACTTAAATACGAAAGAACTTGATTAAATTATATGTTTAAAGAAGATTAGCATCCGAATATAATTGTCGATTTTTTACATATTTTATATATAATTATATTTCTATAATGTATAAAAATATATTTCTTTAATATGATATTGTATTTAAAAGCGGGCTGTTCAAAAAGAATCACAACTTCGGTATTTTTTCTAAAATTCTATATTCTAAAATTCTTTTATTTATTTATAAGCTGCTATTTACAATAGGTAGTTCCCATCTAATATGCACTTTTTGCCAATTTGTTTTTCTAAGTCTTGAAGCATTTAAGACTATAATTTTTAGTGATCTTGTTCAATTCCTTCTTCAAAGTTATCCTTACATCCTCAATCGTAGCGTATTGTCGTCCGATTTTTTTTTTTTATTTTCTGAACAAGAAAAAGATACAAGCGGGCCAAGTCTTGGGAATACGGTGATTGTGTCATCATAAGTGTATACTATGCTGTATTTGAATATTAATTTCTATAATCTTCACTAATATTTTACATTATTAACCATACAACACATAGATGATATTTTTAGAGCACTCAACTTCGTAGTTGCTCAGCTTCCATAGTCTCTGACCCTACGCTTTAGAGCTTAACAATCATTGGGCGTTTAACGTTGAAGTGAGTTGTCCTATGGGTGAAGTCAGAGTACAATTCGCATGGCTCTCATAAATAAAATGTATTCTCGTTAACTAACTTGTCATATTGCAGTTGGCAATTAAATAGAAGTAAAATAGTAAAAGCTGAAGAAATCAAATGTCCCTTTTATTATTGATATCAAATGCATTATTATTATATACATATCACAGGCAACAGTTTATAAAAGTTGAAGTTTCTGTAACCAACTAAACTAGTCTTGAGCGAATCTAAAGATTGACCATGAAGTTAGACCAAATGTTGTATACTTTTTATACCTACTAGCCACTACTATTTCAATGAAGATCTAATTTTTCATTTTTCCTTCGCATGCCCTGAACTACACATATTCCCAAAATTGCAAGAAAAATTTCTAAATTAATAAAAAATTTATTTAAATTAATTAAATTTAAATTGCTTTCAAAATATTGTGTCAACCACTGCACTACTATTTTCATGAACACACCTATATATATACTTCGCCACATCGCACATGCGAGAATAACTTTTCTGCCTTGTTGCTGTCCTTCAGTTGCAAACAATTTCCGCCTAATTGATTATTTATGTTTATTGCATCAATATGGTATAGACAAACACCTATGGATGGCCTCTAGGTGAGTTGTGCATATTGAAAACTATCTAGTTTAGTTTCAATCGAAATATTTGTGTATTTGCAGTGGCAGTTGCATTTACAGTTACAGTCAATGTCGTGTTGGAAGTTGGGCAACGCCGCGTCGTTTAGTATACCTCGCAGGGGATTTTAATTAAAAGCAAATATATTTGCTTTTAAGTTAGCAAAACCACACAAACATTTCATGGCCAGGTTTTACGTTAGTCAAAAACCACCTTCCCGGCCACAAAATGTTTGCTTAGTTTCGATGCGAGGGCGTATGGAGGGGGAGTCGGGAGGCGGGGGCGTGGCTTCTAAATGTTTACCTGATGAAGCATTCGAGCTAAACGTCAATTTTCTAATATATTGTTTGTTCTGCATCACGTTGTAGTTGTAGTTGTAGTTGTGGTTGTTGTTGCTGCTTTGTAAATTTGTTTACATAATTTTCATGTACACTTTATAGTGGATAATATAATAGACATGCCAACTACATTAGGCTTAACTAGTTTATAAAAGCGTTAAATTTTACTATAGACTAAGAGCTCTGGGCATAAAAGTTACGCATCACTTGCTTTCATTTTAGGCATAATTAGTTATGACTGGCTGTTAAAGTTAACAAGCAGTTAAATATGCGTTCATGAAAGCTGAGTTAATATGTAGTAAAAATTTGATGTTGTCATATTGGCAAAGCCAGGCCAACGAAATGTGATGAGGTTTAGTTTGAGCAAGAATATATATTTACTTAATTTAAGTTGGGCTCGAAATTCATACCATGAGAGGCCCAAAAAACTAATTTTGCAAAATACTCTTATCTAAAATTGTAAAAAAAAACTGTGTATTTAGCGAAAATTTAAACAGCTCTGAAAAAGGCAGTGATGATCTCTGTAAATACTATTCATTCTCCTCAATACATTTAATTTTTTTACTCGCTGAACCCATTAAAAAAGGAATTTAGTATGTAACAGTCAGAAGGAGGCAGGGCAAACTCCGTTAAGTATATATATTTTTAATAAGGACGAGAATTAGGCATATCTGTCCGGCCGTCTGTCCGTCGGTGTGAATGCTATGAAGATTAGAGACTTGAAACTTTAATTGTAAATTCCTGTATATCACAAGCAATTTTACTATATTGATAACTCATCCAATATTCTGAATTTGGGATACCTCCACATTCGCTGCGGTTAACATACCGATTTGAATGCCATTGATATGCTCTGACAAGTTGTTAAAGAAATTCAGTCTAAAAGAATAGTTATTCAATTATTAAATTCCGATAGGAAAGCCCATACTGCGGACCAACTGCAGGCACTGCGTAAACTGGGCTGTAAGCAGAGCGTTTGCTAGTATGTCTGCGTTTGTACATGTGTTCATTAAAATTAATGTATAAAGCAAGCATAGAATGATGGGAAATGCAGCTCTGTGCAGCATTCCGGGAATCTATTAGCCGAACACTACCGACTGGGGTACTCCTACTTATTTATTGTTGTACTTCAACAACGTTTTATTCTGAAGAGTAATTTTTTCAATAAGTTTCGACTTTACTCTATAATTTTACAAGCATTTAAACAATCAAAAAACAATTTAAAATGTTTAATTTCTAAATTTTTATTTATTTTTTGTACTGTTTTGACTGAATTAAATGTAAAAAAACTAAATTAGTTTGAATTGTGATACTATTAGCAATAAAATCATATATAATATTCGTTATTTATTTTGCTAAAATTAGACTCATTTATTTACCAACTGAACTGTGCGTAATGCACAAGAATTATGGCATTAACATGTTCTTCAATCAAATTGTATATATTCAAGCTGTATTATGTATGCCACCCATAAACATAATTCATCAGTTTATCAGCTATTATTCATGTATTGAAGACATATTTATGCGAATGCCTAGCCTAGTGCATTACAATTTCGTAATAAATCGCATAAAAAAACACAATTCGATTTGTGATGCTCCTAATTTTATGCCCAACGCAAAGGGAGACGCCCACGGCCATAAAGTTGCAACAGCTGCCAAGTAGTAATCAAACGAAAGAAGAAGAAACAAGACAAATAACCTCCATAATACAATACTTATAAATACCTATATACATAATCACATTTTGGCAACGTCCAGTGATTTCTCAGAGCATTACATACTTTTTTTTCTGCATTGAAAATGGGAATTTAGGGTATATAAGTTTTGTGTAATACACAGAAGCAGGCGTGGCTTAAATTATGTAGTAAGTAAAGAGTCGCTGTAGGCCTGTTCGCAGACTCGATTGCTCCTCCGTCGAAATGTATCTCAGAAAAGGGATTTCGTTGTTGTTAGTACTTGTTTTAAGTACTCTGCAGCTTTATAAATTTCCATAAAAATATTAAATTTCTGTATTTTCAGAACTTTTCATACACCTTTCGAGCTACAAGGCATAAATTGAGCTTATAAAAGTATTGATTACGTATACTAATTTGCTCCCCAAAATATATGAATAAGAAGAAATTTTCTATAGCAGCTCGACAGTTTGTCAGGGGCATCTGCCAGTCGAGCAGTCACTACTCGAGCTTACTTCTTTTGCATTGTATTCATAATTAGATTTCTTGATTCCTTTGCTTAGGCATGGCATTTGCTTAGTAGCCGGCACAGTGCCACAGTGATGGACTACAACAATATCTTTGCTTCACTTTTTTTTCACTCTCTTTTTTTTTTCTTTAAAGGACAGAGAAATGAATTATGGATTTCCTGCCATTATCATGGCTAAAATGTTTTTCCTCTTGAGATTTGAGGGCAGTGGAAAAGTTTGTTGTGCGCGACGTTTTTGTCAGAGCTTATTGATGTCATCTTTTTTTTTAGTAAGTTTTGAAAGTATTTATAAAAAAAAATATTCTTGACCAAAGTTAGCATGAATTCTTATGAAAATATTATGCCGGAGTGTGTATAAATATTAGTAAAAATAGAAAGAGGCATTTACAGTTGTGTTCACAAAAATAGTAGTGAGACTGAAATTTTTCCAAAATATTATTTTACTGTTCAACATTTCTGTCGCACTATTATTTTTATGAACACATCTGTAAATATATTGAAAAATACTATAAACTATACAGCTATAAATATTTCTAAAAAAATTCCACATGTTACTTTAAAAGTTTAGATTTAGTTGTAGATACAAGTATATTCATATGTTGATTGGGTTGTTGACAAAATGTTGCTCATCACAAAAGCGAATTCAAAATTGCTAAAGTTTGAGGTAAGAAACTGATGTCTAGTCTTAAAGAAAAGTCTTAAAGAGTAGTTAAAAATAACTAGAAATTAAATCAAAAAAACATTTTTAGCTTTGACTAAGTTATATAAGTTTGACCTAAAATACTAAAAACTAAGCTCAACGTGAACATTTCATAAGAAATTTGTAACTTTTTCTGCCAATTTTGACAGACAAAATGGCAAAATCAATCAATCAATTAAGAAGCCATTAAGTAAATGTTGTTCAACACAAAAATGTCTTTAGCTCTAACAAAGTTATGTAAGCTTGAAGTGAAACACTAAGCAAAAAATCTATTTAGGTTTGATAAGTTTCTAGTCAACAAATAAATTAGATTAAATTAGACTTTTCCAGGAAAATAATTAAAAGCATTTCCTTAAAGTATATATATATATATATATATATTCGGCTTATATAACAAATTTGGTAATTCCTTTTTCAGTCTTGGCTGCTGACAGAATCAGTTAGAAAAATCATTTTTTTCTGTTGCTGTCCTTTTGATATCGACTGATAAACTGATTTGATTTTTGGTTATGGCCATGTCTCTGTTGCGGGCAATGGCGTGTTGACCTTGTTCTGCAGTTGTGGCTAACTGACACACAACAATAACAACAAGAACAACAAAAGCTAAAACTTGCCATTGATTTTGGCTGTAATTTGGTAGCCAAACAATGCGAGATGCAAACTTGTATATATATATATGTCTGTTCAGTCTGATCAGTTGCCAGTGCACTTTCCACTTTCCCCTTTTGCGCTTTCCGCTTTTCCGCTTTTGCTATTATTTTGTTTCGTTTGTGTTGTTTTGGATATTTGTTGTTTCTTTTTAGTTTCTTGTTTAACTTGTTGTACAATTTTTTTTTTAGTTTTTGCGTAATGCCAAACTTTTAGCCAGGCATCTGGCGTTTGCTGCATTGTTTTGCCAAATGTTCTTTTTTATTTGCTGCCAGAAGGCAAGAATACACATACAACATGAATATTAAGATATGTATAATATACATATATATATATGTATATTTATATAAATATGTATTTGAATAGATAGTCAGTTGCACAGTTACTCTGTTACTTATTTACTGTCAGCAGCAGCAATTTTGTTGATTTGGATAGCCTCTGGTCAAAGAGATGCTTTGAAAGAAATTTATATAAACTTTTTTTGATATCATATTCATATTTTAATTATTTTTTGTGAAAAGTGGAAAAGTGGAAAGTGGAAAGCAGGATTGGTCGATAATAAGTAGAAATGAGTGAAAGCCGTGGGAGTATTTATGATATTGATGTGCGTGCAAAAAATTTGAGAATATATTTAAATAAAAATTACACAAAACTTCTAGTATAGTTTTAATAAACTACTGACCCATAAAATCGATAAGTATCGATAGTAATAGAAATTAAATTTATTGCTATTGGTAAAGCTTTCGAAATTTGAAAATTCATTCCGATTGATATTGATAAATGTTAGATAGTACTTGTAATATTTGTTGATATTGGTATCAGTTAATTTATTGAAATTCTTTAAAGTAAATTGAGAAAAGAAATTTGAAGGGTAATTAGAAATTTTTTCAATTTTGTTTTCAGAATATATTATAAATACATATATAAAATAAATATACCGATAAACAGATTAAATATATTTAATATTAAAGTTCCTAAAAAACACACCTCATCTTATATTAAAACCCAGAAAAAATTCTCTCAGAATATATAAAAAATACATTTACTGTTTTTTTTTATAATTTTTGAGCACATATAGCATATTAGTATATCTACAAATAATAGTTATTAGATTAAGCTCAACTGCCTTCTATACGATAACATCGATTTGGAATCGTTTAATGTTAAGTATATGTTGCATATTGAAAAAGTTAGAATTGTTTGTGTAAATTTATTGATTTTAAATTTTTTTCAAGCATGTTGTTTTTTATCAGGTTTGCTCGCTCTTTCCAATATGTTTAAGTTGTAGTGATAAATACCGCCCATTGTACCATATTTCATTCATACCTTTGCGAACTCTTGAGACTCGTTTTTGATTTGAATATCACGTACTTGGCTCTTGTGAGTTCTTGGTTATATTCAAGGATCACATGTGAATACGATTGGTATTAAATGGATGTTCAAGTGAAAATTATTCAGTCCTTCAAGTGGCAATCCATGAAAGCCTCAACGAGCTGTTGATTGACTGAATGTTGAGGCCAAAAGTGCCACCAACAGGCGGCGCACAATGCGGCTAAGACAAAGCGCCAATGGAAAGCACTCAGCACTCAAACACAATTCCCTCGCTCCTATCTCTTCATTTGTCTGTCTGCGTCCCCATGTTGAAGCCCTGCCTCTTCTCAAGTCAATGAATGAAAATTTCCTACGCAGCAGAGATTGATGACGCACTTGAATCGATGCCAGAGCATCAGCTCAAGTTCCAGTTCCAGGTCCAGCTGCAGCTGCTGCTGTGTAAATTCGATTACTTTTACTCTTACTCGTACTACCAATCGCTTTTATATATATATTCAGATAGTCTGACTAGTCAGATCTATGGCCGGTGAGTGCTTGAGTCCTTACGAGTTGATTAACCATCAGCAGCTGAATGGCCTTTTCCACAGACTTTGTCCTCTGTGCAACGCACTTAACCAGCATTTTGTTATTTTGACATCGAGCACATGGCCAGTGAGTTGCCCAACTTGGCTTGAATGTTATTACCGGAATGTGCACAAGTGCGGCCAAGTAAAAAATTTGCATACCAAGCAAAGTGGTTGACAAAAAATAAAATAAAAAAAAAATGTTGAAGAGAATAAAAGCAACAAAAAATGTTCATCGTTAAATGCGCTGCAAGTGGCAACGCTGCCCATTCGACTGTTGGCCATAAAAATGCCTCAACGACGTGATATATACCCTCCTGATTATATACATATTTATAAGAGTATATTTGTGTGTGTGTGTGCATCTGTTGAAAGCTGTTTTCCCCCAAAGAGGCATTTTTCTTGTGCTTTCTTTTATTTTTTTACTCTAGCAATTTCCTTGAAATTAATTCTCTTGGTTTTGTAATTTTCATCTAGATTGACCTCGTGCTTAGGCAATTTTATTGTCATGCGGCAAGAGTGAAGCTGCGAGCTGCAATTTATCTAGTTTAAACAGAAATTGCAGCTGCTTCGCTCTCTTCACTCTCTTTTACTGCCATTTTCTTTAAGTCTTCTATTTCAATTTGTCTGCTTTTCTCTTTCTCTCTTTACTCTGCCTTTGTCTCTGCCTCTTTTTTCGATGTTCTCTCTGTCTGCTTTTGCTTCCTCTCTCTTTTTGTCTTTCTCCTTCCGATCTCTCTTTCTCTCAATCACTCTCTGGCTCTTGCTGTCTGTGTCTGTTTGTTTTTAGCTGTTTCTTCTTGCTCTTATCTCTCGCTGCACCTCTTTCTTCTACTGCTTTCTTCCATGTGCCTTACAGTCTCAGTCAGACTCAGTCTGAGTCTCAGTTTCAGTTTCAGTCTGAGTCTCAGTTTAAGTCTCAGTTTCCGTCGGAGTCTCAGTCTGAATCTCAGTCTGAGTCTCAGTCTCACTCTCAGTCTGAGTCTCAGTTTTAGTCTCATTCTCAGTCTCAATCTCAATCTCAGTCTCAATCTCAGTCTCAATCTCAGTCCCAATCTCAGTCTCAATCTCAGTCTCTTTCTCTAATCATTTTCATATTCAGCCTTTCTTGCTCATAAATCCTTTTGCTCTATAAAATAAACCATAAATTTATATTTTTTGCCTAATATTTGAAAAATTACAAGTTTCCAAGTCTCGTTTTTTCTCGTCTCCTATTGAGAATTGAATAAAAAACTCTCGGAGATAAATTTGAATATATTTTACTATCACAGTCAAAACACATAAATTATTTCTTTCGCAACTATTTATTATTTCAAATTACGCGAAAATCTAAAACTTTGACAATAGAAAGTGAAAAGCATTTTTCTTTTTGTCTTTCAAAGAACCATTTGTCAGTTTCGCATCTATGGCTGGCTGCCATTTATTTGTACCACAACTTTTGCTCATGTTTCACTGACTATCAATCAGCACAATCTAAGACAACAAAAGTTTTTGCCACCCGTCCCGCCCCTCGCCTCACAGCCCCAACTTCTTCTCTGCTGGCAATAAACATTCGCTCATGTTTAATGTGGGCTGACTGAGGAATTTCTTTTAAATTCAGGGCAAAGAACATGGGACGTAGCTGTCGAAGCAGCTGTCATATTTACATATCTGTGGTGTCTGTCTCTCACATTATTTGGCATTTGATACTGACAATACCCTCTTGTATATATTAAATTAATGGAATGTCGAAGCGGAAGGCGATGCCACTGCCGAAGCCAAAGCCGTTTATGTGACTTTACTTCGCCGTTTATTGAATCTATGACATCTCACACTCGGTTCGACAGTTGTCGCCAAAGCTGTGGCACCCAAAGACCTTGATGGACCTCTGCATGGATTGAATTTTCAAATTGAATTTAAATATGAATCGCGAAGCATGAGTGTTGAAATTGAAAAATTATGTACTGAATTGAATATATAAAATAGAATAATATATATTTTTTTTATTTTTGTATTTGTATTTTAAATTAAATTTTTAAACTCTATTTTTATTTTATTTATCTATTTTTTTATGCATTATAATATATTTATTTTATATTTTATTAATTTTTTGTATTTATTACTTTAATGTTTTGTTAAAAATTTTATTGCGAATAAATTATTTGTTTTATAATATATATTTATTGGTTTGCATTTTATTTTTATTTTTTTTCTTTAGCATTATTAATAAAATTTTTATAATATTCCGCTTGTATTTATAATATTAAACCTTTTTTTTATTTTAGCTATTTATTTATATACAAAAAATAATGTCTTATATTGTTCAATCAATTAAATAAATTTTAAAAGTCCCATTTTATAATTTAATTGCTATTTAAAAAGAAAAGAAACTTTCATCATATCTATACATAACTGTAAAAAATAGTTTAAAATATGCGCATTATACAAATTAGTTTCATATAATATATGTGTGTAAGAAAAAGAATTAGTTTCAGTGTGCTCTAACCTAAATACCCTTACAGGCATTAAGTTTAATATTAAGTAAAAGTTTTACTTTCTCATTTGATAAAAATGTTTTTGTTTAAAGTTTTTATATATTTTTGAAGCTCCAAAAGTATGATATACAAATTTACAAAATGTAGAAAAGACTTGGCAGACGGTCGTACTTGACAGTACGATGATGTCTAACTTATTTTTTAAACTCTATTTTTATTTTATTTATCTATTTTTTTATGCATTATAATATATTTATTTTATATTTTATTAATTTTTTGTATTTATTACTTTAATGTTTTGTTAAAAATTTTATTGCGAATAAATTATTTGTTTTATAATATATATTTATTGGTTTGCATTTTATTTTTATTTTTTTTCTTTAGCATTATTAATAAAATTTTTATAATATTCCGCTTGTATTTATAATATTAAACCTTTTTTTTATTTTAGCTATTTATTTATATACAAAAAATAATGTCTTATATTGTTCAATCAATTAAATAAATTTTAAAAGTCCCATTTTATAATTTAATTGCTATTTAAAAAGAAAAGAAACTTTCATCATATCTATACATAACTGTAAAAAATAGTTTAAAATATGCGCATTATACAAATTAGTTTCATATAATATATGTGTGTAAGAAAAAGAATTAGTTTCAGTGTGCTCTAACCTAAATACCCTTACAGGCATTAAGTTTAATATTAAGTAAAAGTTTTACTTTCTCATTTGATAAAAATGTTTTTGTTTAAAGTTTTTATATATTTTTGAAGCTCCAAAAGTATGATATACAAATTTACAAAATGTAGAAAAGACTTGGCAGACGGTCGTACTTGACAGTACGATGATGTCTAACTTATTTTTTATTACACTCGATTTGAAATATATTTTGACAGTTTTCAACTTTCATAAATTTAATTAAAAAAACAGGCTTTCAGATTGATAATCTAGAGGAAATGTTAGTTTGGATTCATATAAGCATAGAAATTCTTTGTTGTTAAAAATGTTCTCACTTTGTTTTTTGTTTAATATTGAGAACAGTTTTTTTTAGTATCTAATTTTTTAGTTTTGTTATAAAATATTTCTTTTACTATATTTACTATATCAGCCTAAATTAATTCCAAACTAATTTTGTTTCTGTTTAAAATGCGGGCCTGTATCACCTGAAGTTTCGTTGACATAGTAAAATTTTATGCTGAGCTTAACAATTTAAACACATAAATGATAATGTCCATTGCTAGAGTATAGAAAGAGCTCTTGACCCACATATTTTATGCATTGCACTCATATCTCTAAGCACACACACACACACGCACACTCACACACACACACACATACACACACACACACACACACATATCACTCTAGGCTAAAACCCAATTTGGGTTTGCGCATTACTTTACAAAAATGGAAAAAAAACCCCCAACTAATGCAGCATTTCACATTTATTCCCTCTTTTTTTTGCAGTCAAAGGATATGCAAAGCAAACCAAAAGAACGTGAAGCAGCTGCAGCCAGCGAGCTTTAGGGGACTTAACTCTAATTAAAAAGCATTTCGCGTTTGTGTCTTTGAATTAAAAAATACAAAAAAAAAGAGAAAAAGAAAAATAGGAATAATATAAATAATAAATTTGAATAACAAATTAACATTAATGCAACAATGTGTTTAAGTGTTTCATGCGTGCGTGTTAAATTATTAGGGGATTTGTGAATTAAACTCCTTGAATAGTGTTTGGTCAAGTGTTAATAATTTTGGGCATGCGGCTGCTGTTACCACAACTGTTGCATGCAACATGGATGGCGAAAATCGGATTATATTAAATGTGGGCGGCATTAGGTGAGTGACTTTTTCATGTATATTAAAAATATCATATTTTATATATTTTATATATGCTAAAAAGAATATCTGGAAACATGTATAAATTTGAGCCAAATATCGAAAACATGTGAAAGTTTAACCTGTTTATCCTTATTCTTAACTTTTAATTGTTAGCAAAAAACTTAAGCTAACATCAACTTTCTCCAGCATGTGTCAGAACTATTTAATTTGACATCATACTATACTTTTTCCTAATAAAAGGAGAGAGATTGTCAGAGAGAGTTACACATTGAATAGCTGCATATTTTTGGGATAATTTTCGTAATGCGGTTACGTGAAGCATTTTAATTTTTATTGTCACCAATATACATGTCACTTGGCGCATGTTTTGCTGCCAACCGCATTGTAAAATTAACTACATTGATTTGAGTTGAAAAAACACCAAACCACAAAGCGTTGCAAAAAAAAAATGAACTAGCATATGTAAATCGGATTGCAGAATTTATTAGAGTAAATATATATATATATTAAAAAAAAAACTGTAAAAAACTTTAAAAGTGTGGCTAAATTTAAAAACACCAAGTGCGTTATTATCAAATAGAAATTTAATTTATTTTTTATTTATAAATTCCTTATATAGCATGTCTTCTAAATTTATTGTAAGCTCTGAAAATATACAGACTGTTTCAGATTTTCAAATGCCAAATATCAAATTTGCAATTTAAATTAGAAACTTTATATATATATTTGCTATTTATACACTTATTTTATCTATCATGTTTTTTTTCAAGTTCGGTGAGGTTGCTCAAGAAAGAAATGTATTTTAACTATGTTAAAAAAATATTTATACATTATTTTCTCAAGTTGATACTGGTTATAAATATGAGAAAAAAATATATAAATAAATTTAAATCATTAAATTTAATTTCTCGAAAAAAAGTATAAATTAAAAAAAAATCGTTGCTTTACAAAATAGATAGAAATATTTAAAAATTTAAATAATTTATTATTTAATAGAATAACAATCTTAAAAACAGGGAAAATATATGCAATAGTTATAAAATAAGTTTTTTTTTCTGATAAAGTTAGATATATATTTCATTATTATTTTTTTAATTTTTATTTAATACTTTTAATTTTATTTATAAATGGGTTTTTTTTTAATAAAATTTTGTTTTTAGGCATGTTTCCTATATATAAATACGTGCAAAATATAAGATATATATATTTTGCCAGTATTTATATATGTGAAACATTCCGTCAAGCCATGCCAATGAGAAAAGTGAAATTGTTCCAAGCACATTCACAATAAAAAAAAGAAAACTAAATGAAATTCAGCTTGTAGTTTTAAATAAAAATATTATTATTTATAATATATATAAAAATATATAAGAATTATTACATAAAATAAGATAAACGATATACTCGCTTGCCCACAAAACACAAATAGAGCATACAATTTTATCTTCTAAAGTTTTGTACGAGCTTGAAGTCTACTTCAGCCATGCTCTGACTGAAAATGCTTTGGCTTAGGCTGACTATCAAAATGTCTCAACTCAACTTAGCTCAGCTTTCATTTATATATATATATATATATATAGATATATATATATAGTTTTTTTTATTGCAATATTGATTTACACATGAAAATCGCTTCACGTTGCGTTTATTTTTTCCGGCCCAAGTGGAACACGCTGGGAAGTACTAAGTACTCTATGTGTGTGTGTAGAGGGGGTAAGTGCTGCAATATGTATATGTCACACTACTCGAATGTTTGTTCAAGCATTGTGCACAACTTTGCGACTGCATAGGGAGAGAATCTATTTGTGTAAGTAAGTTTGTGTGTGTGTGTGTATGTGTGTATACGTGTCTGGGACTTCTGGCTGTTACACCGTGACATAAGGGTAGGAGGTGAGCCGCATGCTTTTTGTAGCATACTTATGCGGGTCAGAGCTGCCCGACTCTTTTGCCTGAGCTACATGGCATCATGCTGTCACATCGCAGATGTTTTTAGCACAAACACACACACACACGCATACACACGTGTACAGAGCAACTCAGTTACATGGCCGAGCTAGTTCTTTTGTGTGTATATTTTTCGCTAAATATTGTTTGCTATTTGTTAAAGTTTCACATTGAATAAAAGTTTTCGCTTAAACCCAAACGCAAGGGCAGTCACAATATGATATTGTGACTATATTTGTGTGTAGTTCATCATGCTCTTTTGGTGACTTGTTTTGGCTCTGTTTAGGGCTGCCAGAAAACTAATACAATTATTTTCATAAATGCTATTACATAATATTAAAAAAAAAAACTTTGGGTAAAGTAAACATTGTTTAAAATATTAATATATAACAAAATGATTTTGATAAAGTAAAAATAATGTATAGTACCGTAGTTCGTAGAAGACAGCTTTATCTTATTTACTAAAAAGTGCTGCACACATTGGTTCACAATTGGACCACAATTGGACAGTTGACCCAATCGGCATCCAGTGGGGCCAATTGTGAAGGCTGTGTGTCAACTTGAATTACCTACCAGAGAAAACTTTTGCTACTGAAAGTCCCCAGATGGAGAACATCAAGTGGCGTTGTTTGTTGCTTTGTTACATTGTGAACTATAAGTATAAAGTAGAAAACTTTGGCAAGCTGAAAATATGAAATAAAAAATTAAATTTAAATCAAAATAATTAAAATAAACTAAATAAAATTCTATAAAAAATCTTTAAAAAAAATTGAAATAAAAAACAAGACAACAATTTGAATTACATAAAAAATATTGTAAAATATTATAATATTAAAAATATTATAAAAAAAAAAGAGAAACACCTTTTTTAAGCTAACTTATTTTAAAATATGACAAAAAAATATTAAAAAAATAAAATAAAATACTTTGATAAAGCAAAAATATTGTCAAATATTTCAAAAAAAAAGTTTGATATAAAAGTTTTTATAAAATATATTATTATATATATTATTATTATATATATTACTATATATATATTATTATTTATATATATATATTTTTATTATAATATTTAATATTTTTTAAAAAAAAAAATTAACATTTAATTTAGCTTTAGTCTTTGTTATTTCAATTAGATTTAATTTAATATAAATTAGGTTCTCTTTATACACTGCTCTCCATGTCAGATGTCCTTAAATTCTTTTCTACCGCTTAAACTCTTTAATTTACTTGCATATATTTATATACATTTATTTTAATTTATATTTTTATTTAAAGCTTAATTATAATCATTTGCCAGGCTGCCATAGACCTTGTTTCAGTTGAGAGCACTTAATCGCTTAGCTATGAACAGTAAAAGCGTATTTAATCATGCCTTTCTTATTTTTTTTTTTATTTCCTTTTTTGTGGTTTGCCTGCAAACTTTCACTTAATCATTATACGAAAATAATTCTTTTCCTTATTTTGCGCTCTCTGGTTTTTTTCTTCTCTTCTTTTTTTTTTTTGTTATACAAAAATAATTCTGGCTTTTGTCATTCGGAATGTAGCTGTCAGTAAGTCTCTGTGTTGGGATGCGTGATTCTTATCATTGTGATTACGTGCTGCTCTCTTTGTCATAAAAAAAAGCGCACAGTCAATGGGCGGTTGCGTTGTGGGCGTGCACAGGAGTGGGAGTGGCAGAGCTGGTGGAGATGGTAGAAGGTTGAAATGGCATACATGATGGGCGCTCCATTGCTTCGCTCATCAACGCAGACAATTGCGCTCTGATTGTATCTGTGATACAGCAGACAGACATACACACACACACACACTGACACACACACTCACCCACATACTCACACACATGCAGGCAATAAAGTTTCTGCTGTGGTTGCTTTCAACACAAATACATTATACTTAGTGCCGTTAGTTGCTGTTGTTGTTGGTGTTGCTTGTTGTTGCTTGTGCTGTGCCATTCGTTGTCGCCATTGCTATTTTGTTGTTGTTGTTATTCTCTTTGGTTTGTCTTGGCCTTTGCTTTTCTAGCGACTGTGCTGCCTCTGTCTCTGGCTCTGCCACTCTTGGCTTTGCCTTTGAATCTTTGATATTGTGTGCGAATTAAACGAAATGGCTAATGAAAAGTTTAACAGTCAATAAATAAAAGAGGGAGCATTCACGAATAGCACAAAGTGGGCGACCACAGGCAGTTGTCTATAGCCTCAAATATATATTGATATATATACATATACATATATATATTTATATATGATTGTGCGTGCGCTTTTGGCGCTTCTAACTGTTGACTTTCTCTACGAATTCAATTCAAATTGAATTTTAAGCCTAGCTTTGCAATTAAATTCAATTTGTGTGCAATTCAACTAAATTCTTTTCACACTTTTTCTTTTCCAAACTATTTCTATTTTTTCTCATTCATCAAATTCATTTGCATATTTTAAATTCTTGTCCGATTCAATTTTTATATAATTCTTGTTATGTTTATTTAAATTTAAATTTTATTTCATTTTATTTTGCAATCAATGAAAACGTAATTGCTTTTCATATTTCTCATATCAAATTTGTAGTTTACCATAAATATTTCTATATTTTTTTTTCTTTTTGTGCCATATATATATAATTATATTTTTTGCTTACATTGCATTTGTTATTGATTGAGCTCAATTTTAATTCATGTTGATTTAAGTTTGAATAAGTTATAAATAATTATTTACAATTTACATTTTTTGCTAGTGTTGGCTTAACTTACTTAATATATTAAAAAATTCTTGTTGAATTATATCTGATTATTTATTTATATTCTTGGTTGAGTTTATAAAAAAAAAATAATATAATATTATATATAATGAAATAATATGATAATAAATTTTAAATAAAAATATTTCCATATTTTTCCATACATTTTATTTTTAATAATCATTTTTATAGGGTATAGGGTTATATATTTGCCAAAAGTAGTTAAGCACAGATGGTAACTTTCAATTAATCATAGCATAGCTCAACGAATAAATAAATAAAAATAATCTAAATTAAATACAAAATTAAAAAAAAAAAACAATAATAAAAAAATAATCAAAAATTTTTATAACATATTTTCTCATTTAATTTAATATTATATTTCGTTATTCAACCAACTAAGTCACATTATGCACCTACTCCAATTACCCTATCAAATTTTGTCCGTTTAACAAAACGGCGAGCAAAACTGCTGACAAAGATCTTGCGGTAAAAAACGCTGCAGCAACAAAAGAAAAAATTCAAGAAGAAGACATAGAAAATTCGTGGCATTTTAAGCGCTGAAGCAGTCGCTTAGAGCCAAGTGTCAGAAACAATGGCTCCAAAGACAATGCCCAAAAACCAACAACCAACAACCAACAATTGCAACAACAAAGCGGTTCTCTATTAGGAGGCGGTACGCTACAGGAACAGTCGGTAGCAGGAACAGTCACAACGAGCTGACAAAACCGCAGGCAACAAGGGGCACAATTTAAAAACAACAGCTGCGCATTTCATTCCACAAAACTGTAACAATAGAAAGGAGCTACAAATAATGAACTTCAGATTGATAGATTCGCAGAATACCCTGCATTAATAAATCGATTTATGCTTTTGATTAAAGTATTTCAAGAATATTCGAGCTGTCTGGCAGAAAAAAACTTTCAAAGAATTCTTAAAAAAAAAACATGGAAATATTTAAAAATTTTAAAAAAGTTTATAAAATATTTGATTATTTTTAAAATTTTCAAGTATTTTTAAAATATCTAAAATAATAAATATATTTTCTAAAAAAAAAACAATCAAATGAAGTAGATAAAATAAAAGAGAAAAAAATAAAATTACTAACAATAATTTAAATATAAGGCAAACAAATTTCAATAGAAATACATTTTAGAAATGCTCAAGGATGCCCTCTCTGCAAACCACCTTGGCTACAGGGTATATCAAAATGAAACAAAAGCAAAGTGTAGGCGCGAATATGAGTAATAAATAACTTGGCTGCTACTTGAATTGTTTTGTTTTTTTTTTTTTTATTATCTTCTCCTTTGGCTTTGCTTTATTGTGGTTTCCTTTTTAGCTTTCTAACTGTTTACAATGGACCACTCGGCCCCTTCCACATCCTACACTCCCCCCCCCCCCTCCCCGCTCGCGCAACCCCTCCTGTATTGCTGTCAATGTGTTTGGCTCTACGCTTCATTAACTTCTTGTTATTTAATACACTTTCCTTTCGAATTTCCGTTGCGTATTTTCCGGCCCGTTGTCAGTCTATCAGAGGTTCCTTAAATGCCAAAAGTCCTGCGGGGACCATACATAGATGAGTTTTGGGTCCATAGTAAAATATTTGTGGTGGAAATTGAAAAAAATAAAACAAGTTTGCCAGCAAATACAAGAAAAAGGGTTTCACAACAAATAAAGTCCTTTAATATCTTTTGGTATAAGCAGCTCTTTAGCTGTCAGCTGATATTTTTTGGGACCTCAACTGCATCTGTAGTCGCATGGATATTTTCTTTTTATAAACTTTAAATTGCAACAATTTTTTTATAGAAATTAAATTTTTTTCTATATATTTTTCATTTCATTTCATATTTTATGTAAAATATAAATAAAATGTTTTGATTTATGTATTTTTTAATGTTTATAAAAAAATGTATTAATAGATAAATTAATTGATTAATAAGAAAAACCATGAGATAATATTTAATTAAAATTTAAAATATTAAAATAAAATATGAATAATATTTCAAAGCGCAGAATAAATATTTAAAAAAAAATGCTTGAATGTTTAATTGAAACAAAATTTTATAAAATATAAAAAAAGCTTGAATATAAAAAAGCTTACATAAAAAATTTAATAAATAAATAATAATATTAAATAAAGTATTTGTTATGAAGAACTAAATATTTATAATACTTATATATTATTACTTCAGAGTAAAGAATTAATTATAAAGAAACACTTGGATGGCACAGAAATTTTTTTTGTTTTAAAGAGTTACAAATAACTTTTTTTTCTTGAAATTTAAATTCTGTAAGTTAACCCAGGCATTACTCCTGGCCATAATTCCATACAATATAAAATGAATGAATCTTCGCTAAGGCTTTTTAAATGTTGAAACACGTAAAAGGCTTAGAATGTAAAATATTAAAGCCTATGTACACATATGTTTAGATTTAAAAAAAAAAAGCAAAAAAGCCTGCAATTGTTGCTTTCCATTTTTTTTTTCGCTTTTGATGCAGTCTGAAAAAAAACTGTGTATATATGTGTCTTTATATATAAATATATATACGAACACATACGTGCGACAGCTTCCGTTATACAATACTTTGGGTTAACAGGCGTATTGTTGGTAAGGTTTTTTTCGCTTTTTTTTTGTAGATTGCTAGCGGGCGTGGCTGTTGTGTTGGCCATGTTTCCATTTTTTGCAGTTGTTGTTGTTGTTGTTTCCTTTTATTTATTTTCGTTGCTGTTGCACGCACAAAGGCAAATAACAAAGGATACACAGCCACAAAATCATGTTGTAAGCCTTGTCAGCTGGCGCACTCACATGTCTCCATGTCTCCGTGTCTCCAGCGTCCTTGTGCCAAGTAGAGAAGAACAGAGCAACATTCCCCAAGTTCTGCCTCAATGCCATATACCACACCCACGCTTCTTTCAGGCCGACCCCCTTCGGTGTTCGTTGTGCGTGTGTTATTTTAACAGCAATTTTAATGAAGCGCAAAACCGTTGAAATACAATTTGTAAAGCAAGGCAAAAAAAAAAATAATAATAATACATACATATATACAAGCGCACCAAAAAAAAGAAAGAAAAGCGAAAAAAAATCCCCGAAGAAATTTGTGCAGAATCTTTTGGGCTGGAGGCGCTGAGGGCAGTTTTTTAACCATGCCAACAGCCAAATAAAATGGCTTATAAAATGTACTTTTTGGCCCGTTTGTTGTTATATTTGATGATTTTTTTTTTGCTGCTCACGCAGTTAATTAAAAGGGTTCCCGCATGGGAAGCTTTCCTTATACATATATACCTGTGTATGTATATTCTTGTGCATTTCAATGGGCCTTTATGTGGGAAATCCCACCTCGGCTAACAACTGTAACATAAAGCTTTCGTGTTGTAAGGCAACAGCCATAATTGTCAAGCACTGATTATATATATTTGCTGTCATGGGATTTTAGCTTAAGATATAAAAGGATACGTTCAACATAGAGCTGAAAAAGGGGTTTTCTATATAATATGAGTTTCCTTTATACTTGGGTCTTGATGTCATACAAAATAAATTTATTTAGGTTGGAAAAAGTTATGTTCGCTTGGAGATAGAGAGAAAGAGAGAGAGTAGAATAAAAATAAAAGAAAATAAATATAAAATAATAAATTAATATTAATAATATATATATAATAATGCTATCAAGCATTACATATCGAACTGCTGATTTAGTCATAAGAAACTTCAGAAATCAGACGAAAATGATTTCTGTTTTGTAGGCTCTGCTCTTTAGTTAAAAATGAATAGCATACTTTTAGTATTTAGTTAACAACTACAAAACTTAATTTCAAATTTAAATACAATTTCGCAGCAAAATAAAAATTTAAATCAGTCGAAAATTAGTTCAGTTCTGGGAAAGTAATATGAGCGGCTGCAGAGAACACCTTAGTTAAAAATTAATAATATACTTCCAGTACTTATCTGCAAAGCTTTGAATAATCGCATAACGTATATGTACGGGCATATCGAGCTCTTGTTTTTTTTTTTTTTTTTTTTGTCGAAATCAAAGAGAATAGCTAAATTAAAAAAGGAAAAAAGAAGGAAAAAAGGAAAAATAAGTATGTGAAGAGGAAAGGAGCAGCTGCCATACAAGACTAGGTCCCATCATCATATTTCATGCGCTGTGCAGTCAAGTTTATTACCTGTTGGCAGCTTGTATACAGCGTTGTGTATTTTTTTTTTCTTATACCCTGTATGCATGGTGGGCGCTTGGTGGTGTATATAAATGTATTTGTGTGTTGTGGGAAACATTTCTTTGTAGAAGGTTAAATAGAAAATAAGAAGAATTCATCTAACGATTAAATAGCTCATTATTTTTTTTAAATTAACAAAATAAAGAAACAAACCATAAAATAATTTTTTTAATAAGTAAAATACGTTAGTTATTAAATAAATATATATTTAATCAATTTTAAAATATAATTTTTATTTAGAATTACAAATTTATACATAAATAAATTTGAATTTTGAGCTTTTAGTTTTTTTTGCTCTCTACTGCTAAGATTAAAAACCAAATTAAATTTTTTTAAATTTATATATAATATAATCGTAGTTCAATATAACTTGACAACAATTCAGTTAATAGATAATTGATCAACTTTATGTATGCTTGGTCCATTTACTTAAGTATAGGGTATGTCGTAGTGATATACTCTTCAGCTTTTGCGCTCTTTTGCTCTCTTGTTCATATTGCTAAGTGTCTGAATTCAAAAAGATGGTTAATACTACGTGTGCCTTGAGTGCTTCTCATATAGAGTCATGTTGCTGCTGTTGCTACTGTTGCTGTTTCTGTTGTTGCACGTTGCACGTTGCCTGGTGCTGCTGCTGCTGCATGCCACCGCATTTGTTTGTCTTGTGTTTGCTTTTGTGTTGTTTGCTGTTTGCTGTTTGCCAGTGTCTGGTGCTGCGCGGCTGCCTATGCAAATATTTGCTACAGTTAATAGCCAAGAGCCAAGCCCAACAGCATCAACGCTGGGCGTCTAGCCTGTCGGCCCCGCAGCATTGCCCCCCTCCCAGCAATTGTGGGCGTTCCCATGCCCCATCACACACCACTGTCATAGTACTATATCTGCTGTGTGCAACGCATCCACGCTCTATACCAATGCGTCCTTCACTTTCGCTTTGTTCACATTTCCGTATCCGCATCCGTCAAATGGCGCGTGCATTTGCGACATGTGTAAACATCTGCAAAGCCTGCAAAAACTGCAACAACACCTACAACAAAGTGCGGGTGTTCGAACCAAAAAAAAAAAAAAAAAAAAAAAATGAAAAACTCAAAGACTGCATCGCTGCATTTTGCGTTTACATTTCCCAATGGCATCAGAATTCATCAGCTTCGCGTCGCCATCTACTTTTCCAGCTAGCACTTACTTAGTGCCACATCGTTGTGTCACATTTGTATACTCTAAAGCGAAGCGACGAGGAGAGTATATTGATTTTGAACTTAATATTGCCTAAAGCAAAACATATACTGTCTATTTCTCAAAGAATTTTAGTAACACAATTATATATATTAAAAAATGTTTTCTTTTTTATATAATACACATATACACATATTTTATAATACACATAAATATTGTTCTGTGTTTATCAATACACCGAATACCTAACACTAAGAAACGAATATTTTTTTGCTTATAAAATATATTTTTAAAAATAAATTATTATTCATAAATTTAAAATTTTTTCGCTCTCATTGAATTTTTACTTGATTTATAGTATTTTTGCTCTTTCATATTATTTTCAATTTTTTTAAGAGTGTTTAGAGCAATTCGTAGTCGTTTTTGCTAACAAAAATAGCCAAGTGCATTTCCACACGATTTTTTTTTGCATAAATCGTTAATGCTTAAATTGAGATTGCGATGCAAAAGTTAAAAAAAAAAAATATTAACATTAAGTTTAATGTAAAAAACTTAAAGATGAATTTCCATAGATGTTTTCTCAAACTAAAGAAATCTATATATGTGTAAAATAAGATAAAAACAGAGACTTTTCTTAGAACTTTAATTGCTTTTGTGAATATCTGAAATATATATATATAATATATATATGTTTCAAGTATTCTTCAATATATTTAATGCCTAGTACCCCGATTGTAACATTATGGTTTCGTGAAAAATATGTAATATGCAGAAGAAAACTTGAGTATACATATTCTCTGGCTGAGCTCTAGCAGTTGGGTTCAGTTAGCCATGTACATGTAAAAAAAAAAAAATAATTAAATCAAATTAAATTTAAAATCATACACATAGATCCCATTACTATTTACCATGCACAACTTTTTTTTATTATTTTAAGATCGAGCCAGAGCAACTTTGTTGTTTGTCGTCCCTCTATGTATTTGTGTATTTATTAACAGAGCAGTCGACGCACACGCAGTTCCACCTCGTAACAATATTTCAGTTCTAATTATGCTCGAACTATGAACGACGGCTGAGCCAGATCAAGTAGCTGAACGAAAGAAAAGAGCGCAAAAGAACGCAATCTCTTGATATCAACTAGCGACTGTCGCTCTTAAATCAAACTGCTGATTGTGGCGCCAGCTGCGTGCCCAAACAATGAAAATGTTGTAATTCAAAGCTTTTATTTTAAGCTTCGTTCGACTGCTGATGTCAAGCGTTATCTTAGATACTGCCAGGAATTTCCCAATCTTAAAATTATTTGTAGCTTAATTTAGTTTGAAATAAATTGAGCTAAGCGACAGTTGCACAAATTAAGTAGCTTGAAAATGCAGAAATATTTTAATTTCCTGTGAATTTTCGTGAAATTTTCAACAATACACGTGAATTTTTAATTTATCAACAATTTTTTAAATTTCTACGAAGTAGACGACTCCAGCCTAAAAAGAGCGTCAAATAGTACAATTTCAATCTCTGATAAGGGAAAGAGAACATCGAATATCTGCACTTGAAGGCAAACTAAATGCAAATGCTGAAAAAATCATAGATTTCGAATCGAAGAATTCGGAATATCAAAAATTAGTTGAACTACTGAGGTGTCCAGATAAAGCGAATTTTTCTACAGTTTCTTTGTCCAATATCGAGCCATTCGTTGCATCTTCTGATTCCGAGTTGGCTGGATCCGGTTGGATAGTGGTTCAATGTCGCATTGGTGACACACTTGACTTTAACAGAGACTGGGAAGAGGTGAAGCGTGGCTTTGGCCACATGAGCGGCAATTATTTGATCGGACTCGAGAAGATCCGTTTGTTGACGGCATTGCAACCTCACGAACTTTATACCTAGAGAGCTTTCAAAACAAAAAACTTAATGTTTAATATAGCAATTTTCTAATTGCAAACGAGTCAGAGTCGCATAACATAAAGAGTCTTGGGTCTGTGTCGGGCGACCTATTTGAAACTGGTTTCCCAGCAAATGCGCCATTTTCAACACGATTGCCGGCAATACACATGGAACTAACTGCTGGAATCGTTTTTGCTATAAATGGTAAACAATTTGAGCTATAATTATAGCAAAACAACTACCTCCTGACCTGAAAGAGTCTTTACACTGCTTTGTTTTCAATTTCCAATAATATAATGGATTTATCATATAATGGATTGTGTCAAACTAAAGGGGAAAAAAAGGAATAAAAAAAAATTACGAATAAAAATATATAAAAAATTGAAGATATAAAGTTTTGGCTACTTACAAAATACAAAAAAATTAATTCGAATTTCTGTTAACATAAGAATATGAATTTGAGATATTTAAGTAGCTAGTTCGAATCATAAGCAAAAAAAAACTTAATTTCTATTGATATAGCTATTTCGAAGTAAAAGCAAAATATTATATTTCTAAGTAAAACATAAAATAATATTTTCTCATTATGAAATTGCGAACAATTAGTTTAGACATATCTGAAAAAAAAAACCTATACAGCTGAAATTTTTCAATTTATATTCATAAAACGTATAGCATTTTTATACAATTTATAACTTTTAAATATTTTATTTAATTTTTAATATCTCAAAAACATTGATATAAATTTATGATATTATAAATTTTGTGTTTTGTTCTAACAAAATATTGGTGTGGCTGCTGTTTGCACACAATTGAAAGCCAAATTTATGCGTCACATAAATTTTTGATTCCATCGATCAAAATGAGGTTAGAAAATTGCGCATTAGCTGTAAACTGTTTGGCTGTGGTTAGAGGCGGCTGTGGCTCGTTAGCCATTGAGAAGTGGAGGAGGGAATAGAGCTCCCAATGCTGACACACAGCTGCCTCAGTCGCATTGATAGGCACTTGAAATATATTGGGTTAAGTGCGATGCACTTAGTTTGTAAATATGTGTGAGTGTGTGTGTAAGAGAAAGAGAGAGAGAGAGAGAGAGTGTGTGTATGTGTGTGTGTGTGTGTATTTGTGTCTAAAATGCACACTAATACGCACTTGAACCACATTTTTGTGCGCATTTTTAGGTCAACCAAAACACGCAAAAGCACAAACAACAAACAACAAATAAATAAAAATAAATGGCAAATAAATCTAATTTCAGTCAAAAAAAGGAGTTTTTAAATAAGTTGCCATTTATTAAAAATTTTAATGTTCATTTTCCTGTTTATTACTTTAAAGCAAAGAAATAGTTGATAAATATACGGAAATTGAGCAATAAATAATATTAAAAAATATAATTAAAAAAAAATAATAAACAAAAATTAATAAAAATTACTATAGATATTAAAAAGAATAAATCAATTTTCAATTTCTATAATAAATGTATATTTCTGACCGAACTAAACTGATGCTATTTTCAATAATTATAGCTCGATAGCTGTTTTATTTATGGATAACACACAGCTATTTAAATATTCAATAAGTGTTGTCATTGTCTCATGTGCGCTTAACGTGCCTAAGATAAATGCATAAACAAAATCTTATCTTGGTTTCCTTTCCTCTACATTGTACCTCTCAAAAGCAAATTTAAGTAAGTTAAGTAAATATTAAACATCACAATAATTACTTAACTTAAAATATATTTTAAATGTTTTATTTCATTTAAATTTAAAAATATACAAATATACTTACTTTTGCCAAAAAAAAAAAGAACTTTTAAAACTTGAGCAAAGCATTATGAATAAATATATATATATATATATGTGTATGTTGATAAAAAGAAAGGTGGAAGTAAAGGCATTAAAAAAAAAATGTTGATGCGACTTAAGATGTCAGAGTTGTGGATGATGGCGCAAATGTCTTGATCTGCCTTACTTACACAGCTAATCCCCGTGGGTGGCGTTGCCTGCTGGGCCGTCTAAGCCTTTGTTAAGACAAGCTATTCCACTCCGCTATCGCTTCGTGCTCTTTGTGTTTGCATTCTTCTTTATCTGTAGCGCAACGCAGCGCGTCCCTTGCTATTTGATGGCTAATGATCAAAGTCATTGTATTTCGCCCCTATTTTCGTTTTTTTTTTTTTATTTTACTTCTATTTCATGACTCGTTCATAAAGTGATGCGAAAGTATATTGGTTTCAATGAAAGGCTCAACTTTAGCTATTTGCTAGACACTTTTAATAATCATAGCTATTTTATATATGATATTATATAAATATATTATATATATTTAATAAAACAGTTTTTTAAATGAATTTCGGTTTTTTAAACTCTTTAAGCGTATTTGATTTTATTCAAATTTAAATTTTATTTAAATTTAATTGCTGATTTAAATATTAGAAAATATTTCTGAAAAAATTAATTTAGATTTTTTATTTGTCTTAAAAATTTTAGACGTTAGAAATTTGTTTATTAAAAATAAAAACTATAAAAAAAAATATTAATAACAAATTTCAGACATTAAAAATTTATATAAATACAAATAATAATTTTGAAATCTTCATTTACTGTGAACGAGTATTATGCAGTTGTTTACACCCGCCTGCAGCATTACCAATTTATTTTAGTTTTTCTGTTCTTTGGCTAGGCAGGTGGTGGCAGTTGATGGCAGCGAGAGCTAAAACTCTATGTATTCCATTTTTTGTAGCCAGGGTGCCGCATCTAAGTTAGGTACTCTCGCCATTGGCTCATTTAGACCTTTTGGCAGAGCTATAACAATGTAATCGAGTGTATACAATGCGATAAAGCCGAATTGCTGCCGCACTCAATGACGGTCCAAAAGGCAAAAACAGCAACAGAAACACCAGTGGAAAAAATGTGCCGGCAAATTGGCCAACTTTGCGTTTTTTTCTGTTTAACACCCATCTTTAGGCTGCCCTTGTCGCCACGCCACGCCACGTTCTGCTGGCCTTTTAATGAAGTGCCAAATGCTAAAATATAGTTGCGGTCCATAGGCATCATAATTGTAATTGGCCCTAAATGTAGTCGGTGTGAGTTCGTGGTTTGCGCAACTGAAATAGTACAGCGCACAATCGGCTTTAGCCATAAAAATTATGCTGACTTGCTAGCGACTTGAGCGCATATTATATTTTGAGGTATATTAATATTTTGATAAGATCTGACTATCTATTTAATAGCTAAAACGACTTTTTGATTGTATCAAAAGTGTGTATATATTGTTTGATATACCTTCCATAAAGTAAAAAAAAAATAAAATAATAAAAAAAAAATAAATAAATATATGGATCGTATATAATTAAAATATTTTTTTTTTGTATTTATAATTTTTTAGTATTTTATAATTTATATAAAAGATTTGTGATTAAAAAAGTTATATTAATTCAATAGTTATAATTGTTTATTAAAAAAATAATTTACTCTAGATAATATAAAAGTCCATATTAAATTTTGCTACAAGTTTACCTGCATTTTTTATAACTCCATATTCTTCTCTTGGAATTTTCAATTTTGAATTATGTCTCTTCGTATTGGCTTACCTAACTGAAATATTTCAAGATTTTATTAAATTTATTGTAATATTGTAATTTTTTATAATATTTTTATAAATACTATAAATAAAACAAAAATATACTCCTAAAAATAAATGTATGTGATAAATATTAATTAAATTATATATTATAACAATTTAAAAAATATATATTAGCATTAATAATAATATTTTTTAAATATTTTATTTAATTTACAATTTATTTAATTTTATAATATTTTGCATAACTCATATTTGTAAGCATTTTATAATTTATTTTTATTTGTACTTTTAACTTAAAAACTACTTTTTTAATGTCAATAATATTTAATAGAATCATATACCTTTCTTATATTCTTATATATATAAATTTATTATATTTTTATATTTTGTTATTATTTTCATCTTGTTTTCCGATAACTATAAATAATCGTCGTGACATATATATCTATTATATATTTACTAGAAGACTAAAAACTATTTCAATCAATCAATTCCATGATTGCCATAAACAAAGTCATAAATTACCTAAGTCATTCAGTTAAAAATACATTGAAAAGCTGGGGTATCTTTCAGTCTGGCACTTAATCACAGTTGTCGTGTTTTTCCACTTTGTCCTTGCCAACGGATTTGACACATTTAGTGTGCATTAAGCGTTGCTTTTTTTTTGCTTATAATTTTTTTTTTCCTGAGGAAAAATGATTTTCAATTATGTTTCGTGCTTCGGAGTCTGTTTCTACTTCTCTTGTTTCTCTTTTTTTTCGGCTGGGCATGGGGCATTCGTAACGCTCCGTCGTACCTGTGCATTCGGCTCATTGCGCACGGCTGCGCTTTTGGCAGCTCCTCCAAGCCTCCGCTGCCCTTTTGCCACGCCCACAACGCCTGGCATTTGGAATCATTTACAATTTTGCCGTATACATTGTGTAGAAGGTATTTGTCGGTGTGTTTCATATTTGAATATGCATGAAATTGGCATTGTGAAAATCAATTTGGAAAAAAGCGACTGCAATAAAAATAATTTCGTATACGACATGTGTGCCCAGCCAGCAGTTGGAGTTGTTTTTGGGGCGTTTGATTATTGAAAAAAAAGAGAAGAAAATATATATATATATATATATATATATATATATATATTGCATTTTGCATTGGCAGGGTATTAAGGGTTGCCAATGTTCAAATGGCGTAAAAACTACTGAAGTGGAAAGAAAAATGGCAAACAAAGGTTGTTACACTTGACTGGCAGATATCCTGTAAAGTGTTGAATAAGTAATAGGAAATTGTTTGATGTGAAATAGCAAATAGCAAATACCAAAATATCAACTAAAATATATTTTTAAGACATTTTTAAATATTTACTAGTTTATATTACTAGTTTTATAGGTTTCAAACTTGGTATAGACAGTCTGACAGTCTTTATATAAAGATAAATAATAAATGTGTACATTTTCATAACTGAAAGCAAAATGTTTCTATCTTTATATAAAAATTTATTTTTATACGGAAAATAAACTGATAGAAAAAAATTGTATTTAGTTAATATATAAAGCTAAGTGTGAGACTCCAAACTTTTTATATATATTGTAGTTAAGTTCACATAGGCTGTAAAATGTGATATGTAGACAAAACATCAAAATAAATAAAATTGTTATAAATTTTTTTTAATTATTTTAGTTTTTAATTTTCTTGAGTTCAAATTATTGTTAAGAAATAACATTTTTTTTTAAACTAAACATTTTAAGTTTTTATTATTTATTATAGTTTCAATTTCCTTTTCTAAAAAATTTAATTATTTTTTATCTACAGCTACAAACCACATTTTATGTATGTATATCTAGTACAGTTACTCATTCGGTTGAATCTGATATAATAAATAAATTTAAAATATTTTTTTACATTTTCAACTCTGTCGCATGTACAGGGTATTTTTTTTCTTTGTTAAACCTTATTTATATTTGTTCAGCTTAAAGAAAACACAACAATAAACAATCAAGTCAAAGCTTGAATAATCTCTTCTCTCTCTCTCTCTCTCTTTGGCTTCATCTCTGTTGCTGGTTTTTTTTCAATTATTACATTTTACTTTTTACATAATATTTCAGAAGAAAAACTCACTTAAAATTCAGTCAACTTTTCAAGCACCTGCAGCTTATCTCTTGTAAATAAATCAAATGACTCGAAAAGCACTTTGCCATGGCGAATAAATTGTAGTCCAGACCAGAGCCAAATGCAATTTTCTAACGTTATATACAGATATATATATATATTTATATATATATATATATATATATTATAAAAGGGAAAAAGACAAATTTCCAAATAAATTGCTAACAAATGCTTTGATTCAATTTCAACAACAACAACAACAACAGCAACAACCAGGCAAACAAAATAAGCTGCAACTTTGCAGTGACCACAAAACACTTGACACGCTCAGCTGCTGTCCAATATAAATGCAACAACTTTTGAACATAGCAAGGATGAAAGGAAGCGCGTTCGTCTCCTGCCACTGCTTCGACTCCTGCTCCCTCTGTCTCTACTCCAGCTGCTGCTGCTGCTGCTGCTGCTGTTGCTCTGTGGCTGCTGTGCGGCTAAAAGCAACTAAACAAAGCAGCTCACATATAGAAAATTACAATAAATACACAGCGTGTAAGCCTTTTGCTACCCTGTATATAGAGCGCTGCGGCCAGATGGGTATTTTAGATTTTATGACTAAACAGTTCAACTTAAATGCTTTTGCGCTGCTTGGATGAATTTGTATGTCTGATCATAGTTGCAGCTTGAATTGAGCCTTATATCTTCGTGTTTTTCACATGTTCTCCCTGTTTCTTATTTGCTTATTATAGGGTATGTGTTCTTATACATTTTTGCTATACATATGTCCATTTACAGTAGAAAGTATTGTATACCACCATTTGAGCTTACAAAAATAGCTCAATTCATAGAGCGGGAGTCAAAGGTAGAGACAAAAGATTAAACAAATATTTTTTAAATTATGAAAATCGCGTAGAACGGCAGGTAAAATTTCGCTCCCTTAGAAAAAGCTTTAGTATAGCTATACTAATATTTTTAGTAATACTGTAATTAATAGCTGTTATTAGTTTACAACAATCCAATAATCATTCTATTGTCAGTAATTTCCTATCCAAATTAGTAGCAGAAGGAAAATATTTTGTAAAAAATAATTTCAAATATATTTCAGTTTTTTTTTGTTGTTTTGGTTCACTAAAATTAGATCAAATGGAAAATACACAGCAATGCCATTGACGAGTTAATGTGCGCGTAATGCTAAATTAGAAAATCCAATTCCAATTTGCCAATTTGCAAATTGGTTTTCATGTTCAATGCTGCCGCTTAGGAGTTCTTCTGTGGCACCTTGACAATGACGCTCTTGACCTCCGTGTAGTTGGAGAGAGCATATTCGCCATTCTCGCGACCATGGCCGGACATCTTGTAGCCACCGAAGGGCGCCTGGGCGGCCAGGGCATTGTAGGTGTTCACCCAAACGGTGCCGGCACGCAGACCGCCCACAATATAGTTAGCCTTATCCAGATCCTTGGTGAACACAGCGGCAGCCAGGCCGTAATCTGAGTTATTGGCACGTTCGATCACCTCGTCGAGCTTCTTGAAGCGTATGAGCTGCTGCACCGGACCAAAAATCTCTTCGCGTGCAATGGTCATGTTGTCCTGGACATCGGCAAAGACCGTCGGCTGGACAAAATAGCCGGGCAGTCCTTCGGGACGATTGCCACCGGCAACCAACTTGGCGCCCTGCTGCTTGCCCGTCTGGATGAGACCCAAAATCTTTTCCATTTGCTCCTGGTTTACTTGGGGTCCCTGTTCGGTGTTCAGATCAAAGGGATTGCCAATGGTGCGCTTCTTGGCACGCTCTGCGCTGCGCTCCACAAACTCATCGTAGATCTTGTCCTCAACAAAAGTACGCGAGCCCGCACAGCAGCACTGGCCCATATTGAAGAAGAGTCCAAAATGTGCTGTCTCCACGGCGTAGTCCAAATCCGAATCGGATAGAATAATGTTGGGAGATTTGCCGCCCAGCTCCAGGGTGACACGCTTCAAGTTCGTATTGCCCGACGCCAGCTGAATTAGTTTACCCACATCCGTGGAGCCTGTGAAGGCGACCTTATCGACATCGCTGTGATTGGCCAAAGCGGCGCCAGCCTCACCAAAGCCAGGCACCACATTGACCACGCCCTCGGGGAAGCCAGCTTCCTTGATCAGCTGTGCAATGTAGAGGGCCGTCAGACTGGTTTGTTCCGCGGGCTTTAGAATGATGGTATTGCCGGTGGCCAGAGCAGGTCCCAGTTTCCAGGCCATCATTAAAATTGGGAAATTCCAGGGTATAATCTGACCACAAACACCCACCGGCTCGTGGCGTGTATAGGTAAAGAAGTCACCATCCATGGGAATTGTTTTGCCGTGATTCTTATCCGCCCAGCCGGCAAAATAACGCAGATTCTTAATAGCAATGGGCAAATCCACATTGTAGGACATGCTATAAGGCTTGCCATTGTCCAGGGTTTCCAAACTCTAGATGGCAAGAGATTAAGGATTGATTTGCAGTGCTAGCTGGTATTGAGACATGCACAACTTACAGCCAGATAAACCTGATCGCGCTCCATGAGATCCGCCAGGCGATAGAGCAAACGACCACGATCCGAAGCATCCATGCGACGCCAGGGTGAGCCCAATCTTTAAAGTTTGGAGTTAGATAAGCAAAATGAATGAAAACATTATAGTTAAGTTATGTATTATGGCTTACTTGAATGCCTGACGCGCTGCCTTGACGGCTATGTCCACATCCTCCTTGCCACCACCTTGAATTTCGGCAATGGTCTGTTCCGTGGTTGGGTTAATGGTGGGAAAGGTCTTGCCCGACTTGCTCTTGTGCCACTCATTGTTGATGAAGAGCTGTATGAGATGAGTTCAAGTAGAGGCATAGGTTTAGTTAAACTTTAAGCTGAGTATTATACTCGCAGCTGCCCAAGTAGTTAGGGTTGAGAGAGGATGGATGTCATTCAGAACATAATCTAAACATCTTTTAGCAAAATGTTTCATGTCATACTGAAAAAGTTGTTTTGGAGTAGTAATGGAAACAAAGCACTGAACTTGTTCAGTGAGCAATGAACACTATAGTTCAATTGATCAAGAGCGAATCCATTCAGTTAGTTCAATTAAACAGAAACGATTTCACTAACTCAGTTATTCAAAGGTTCGTTATTGATTCATTTGAGCAGATCTTGTAATTTATTCAATTGTTCATGAACCACAAGTTCTTTTGAGCTATTTAGCTGCTCAGGTACTACACGTTCTATTGAACTAGTCAGCAGTTCAAGTAAGTTCTATCGAACTTGTCTTCTACTAATCATAGGCAATTGCATAACAACAGATCAATTCAAAGCCTTCATCTATATGCTATGTTCATAGTTCATGAACTGAACTAATTGAACTAGTGCATACTAAAAATATCTCATCTCAAAAATCAACTATTAAGCTTATTAATGGCATTCAACAACAATTCCCAACTAGATGCCATACTAAACTGTTTGTAGTGTATCTTCGAGCCGTTAACTCCTTACCAATCCTCTACCAATTTGTTTACACTTTGTGATTGATATGGCTATATCCCTATTGTACACACAATTAGATAAACAATGCGAGTTAAGCTTCTCTATTATGGCCGGAACAAGGCTAATCAATAAGATTAATTAACTGTTCTGGTGTAATCGAGCTCTCATCTAATTCGCTGGCTTCGATTAAAGCTATGCTGTTTACACAGCTGGCAGCAGGCACACAAACTTGCTAATACATATTGATTTATATATGTATAATTATATATGTATGTATATTTAAATATATTGAAATGTCTCTCAGGTTTCTCAAGTTGTTTATAATCAATCTCAGCATGACGATGTAAAATTGTGAAATATCGAAAGAAAAAAACTTTCCATCAGACAAAAATGCTAAAGCAACACGTGTGTGGCGGATGACTAGGCAAAGCCCTAGATAAGCCAGTTAGCGGCGTACCCGAAAATATTGGCAGTGGCTGAAAATGACAATTTCATTTCGGGTTTAGATCAATGTGTATGAAAATGTCAGAGATACGTATGTATAGAAAAAGGTAGCGATAAAAGGGCTTAGAAAACATATATACACATGTTATACAGATATACAAGTGGGTGGTCTGTAACCAATACAAATTCCTAATATATATTTAATGTTTTCATACATGCATGTTTCTGTTCTTCCTCGTTTATATACATACACTACTATTTTCATGAACATATACACAAATAATAAAGCTATTTAAATTTATTATTATTTATTTATTATTATTATAATTATTATTATTTATTTATTATTATTATTATAATTATTATAATTTATTTATTATTATTATTATTATAATTATTATTATTTATTTTAATAATAATTTATTATAATTATTATAATTTATTTATTATTATTATTATAATTATTATTTATTTTTAAAGAATTAATTATAAATTTATTATAAGTTTTATATTTTTTAAATTTTATTTAATATTTTTTAATATAATTTTATTTTATATAAATTCAAATATATATATTTTTAATTTTTTTATTAATATTTTTGAAGTTTATTATATATATAAATATATTTTTAAGATTTATTTTATATTTAATATAAATTTATATTTTTAAATATTTTCAATATTATTTTATATTTTTAAAAATTCATTTGATAATTTATTTTATATTTAATATAAATTCAAGTTTTATATTTTTAAATTTTTTTTATATTTTTGAATTTAATTTTATATAAATTCAAGTTTTGTATTTTATTTATAAATTTTTAAATTTAAAATTAATTTAAAATTATATTTTTAAATTTTATTTTATTTTTTTTTCAGATTTATGTTATATTTAATAGAAATAAAATTTTATATATTTTCAATAATATTTTATATTGTATATAAATTCAAGTTTTATATTTTTTAAAATGTTTTTCATATTGCTTTATATATGTAAAATTTTACTCTATATTTAAACTTTTTTTAAATTTATTTTCATATTTTGAAAATTTTATTTTTTATTTTTAATAATTTAGTTTTTATTATATTTTATATATTTCATTTTATTTATTTATTTTTTTTTTTAATATTTCATTTTAATATACTTTGTATATGAGTATATTTAATGATAACATTAATCTCTCAGCATTGAACAGATTAATTGACAGGTAAAATATCTATACACACAGGCATATTCATACTTAATCGCAATGCACATATTAAAATACTCTTATCAGTAGCATTTGATATGTATATAAAAAAAATATATTGACAGAAGTTCATTAATGCACAACAGAATATATGAACATTCGAAGGTCAAGCTCACACTAAATATTTGACTCTTCAAATATGCATAAAATAGAGCCGCTCCTTTAATTAAAATATAAAAAGTATACAAAAGCAGCTTAAAATGCCAAACAAAATTCCATAAAGCAACAAAATTTAATAAAAGAGAAAAGTCGCAGCTTTGTCAATGTGAGCAACAAAGAGAGCGGCGGCTGTGATATAACGAGAGCGTCAGCAAGCAACAATAATAACAACAGCCGGCAGTAAATAGCACGATATATATATGTATGTACATACATACATATATATTTTTTTGTTTTGCTTTGCTTTGCTTCTGCCTATTCGCCGGTTTGCATGTGTGTTTCGCGTTTCTTGTCTGGTTATTTTCCTATGCTTAGAAGTCACACACACACACGCAAGCATACATACATACACGCAAATGTTTATCTAATGCGACATGGCAAACGCCTGTTTTCTGCATGTAAGCCTGGAATTTGCATTAATTATAGAATTCAACTCAATATGTTTAAAGAGTGCGTTTGCATTTCATCTCTCTCTCTCTCTCTCTCTCTCTCTCTCTTTCCCTCTATATCTTTGTTAGTGCCTTGCACAGATTTTGTTTGTGCTGTGCTAAGCAGTGTTGCCCACTCTTTAGGGCGTCACCAGATCAAATAGTCAAAAAAAGCCAGAAATAGCTACACATTTAATTCCATTGACAATGACCTTTTTTTTGGCTTGATCATTAAACATTAAATTTTCTCATATTTTCCACATTTCCTTCACGTTAAAAAGAAACCCTTCAATAATTCAAAATAGCTATAGTTTCCGCCAGCCGTTATTTTCGCCGATTTTGTTTGTGAAACGTCAGAGCCGACGGAAAAATAGCTAAATTGGCAACACTAGCGGCAAATGCGGAAAGGGCAGCTGCGCTTTGTCAAGGTCAAGCAAAAGAGACGACGAAATAACTTGCAGTTTTCTTAATAAATAATCAGGTTTGACATCACACGTATGTATGTATGTATGGATGTATGTATGTAGAATATGTATGTATATACAATACACTTACACATTATCTTGCTGTTTTGATAACATACGGCATGTTATATACACATACATACAAACATATTTATATATAGAGTACACTTACGCCAGTGTAGAGTACATCGGGAGTTGTTTGTGGTTGCGGCATAGCCGAGTATGCAGCAGCAGCTGCAAAATTTTTGCATTCCGCACGCAGCAAACCACTGGTCCTCAAAATACGCAACATTATGTATATATTATAATTTTAATTAATTTAAAGTATGAAGAACAAAGAAGCAAAGACGTTTGGCACAACTCTAATTGGAAATACGCGCACTAGTCGGGCAGCGGTCAACTAGCAACTGAACTGCTGCTGCAGCAACACTCAAGGCGTAAGCTACGATGTACATATGCTCTAAGAGACGGCATGCCGCTCACTCAAACATGAGTGCACGCTCTTCTGCTTATCAAACCACAGTAAGCTACCGCACACTTTCGAGAGCATGAGAGCAGTTGAAACAGCTGCTGATCTGCAATTTACTCTTAGTGTTTAGAATATAAAGAGAATTTGTGCAAATAAAACATATTCAAATAACAGTCAAGTCAATGCGTGTTTGTGTGTTTATCTGCTTACATGCTCTTTAAGATTGCCAACAACAATAATACAGCTTTCAAATAATTTGTCAACTGGGATAATAAAGCTGTTTGCAAACTGAAAGTGCGCTGAGAAGAGGGTGCGTTTCCAAAAGCAGTGGCAGTGTGAGCGAGACAGACGTAGTGAGTGTTTCTCTTAAAGCGGGCATGCTTAATAGAGCTCTTTACGGATTGCGAGCTCATCAAATAAAAAAATAAATGGAAGAGAATAAATAACATTGATTGTGTACTCTTTAAGAGTTATTGAATGTAAATTGTTCGTCATTTAGTTATTAAATTTGTTAGTTATTATTGTGTAAAGTTTATTTTGGTATTTCTGCTTCGCAAAACTCTTCCTATTAGTGTGTATAATCTGCCAATATAGTCGCATGGATAAATTTATAAAGCATTTATCACGCATACACAGCGTCGCTCAAATTCCAATCACAAAATCTAATTCGCCGGCAAAATGAATGAAATGAAGGAAAGTTTTTGTGTGCGTTTTTTTTTTTGTATGCGTAGGACCCTGTCCACTTAGCGATAGCCGCCCGTAGCTGCCAGGGTCAATTACCATAATCAAATGGCCTTAATAAATGTTAATGGCAATTGTTGTGCGTCGGTTGCCAATTCTGAGTTGCCGACTGCTTATTGCCGTTGCCATTGCCGTTGCCATTGCTGTTGCCATTGCTGTTGCCATTGCTGTTGCCGGCTGCTCTTAACAGTCGCATGAAATATTTAATTTATCCCATACAAACAATTTGACAATAAAGCACGAAACGCATACGAATTGCTCTCCCAAATGCAGGATGTCAGCGCAGATATTGGGGCCGTGGCTCGTGTTATAAATGCGAAATTAAATTTAAAATAAATTGCTGGAAATTAAGTTAATTGAATTTAATTATATCTTTGCGAAAGTCGGAAATTCAATTCGTTTCGGCAACAATGTGACATCGGTTAGCACAGGTGGAAGTTTATCGACAGAGTAAAGCAGAAAAAAATATATATATATAAAAAAAAACATATGCGGATTGGGTAGGGTATTTAAAGACTCTGAAACAATGAAAAGTTTTCAAATAAAATTTCTTTGTAAAAACTTTGAATAATGCTGCCTTACAGGTGAGAACAAGTACAAAACTTCAAAAGTATATAAAAAAATGTGTTTTTATATCAATGATTATATATAGGGTATTTGAAACGAGGTTATTTTAAGTCAATTAAAGTGTAAAAGAAATTTCTTATGAAATTTTGATCGTTGTAAATTCTCTCAAATTATGCTAGTATTACAGGTGAACCTTTGCATAATAATATATGTAACATGTATAAATTTGTATAGGGTATTAAGCTGTTGGATACTTGAAATTTAGACAAATTTTCAACTGAAACAGAGGTTTTTTATAAGTATTCATAAATAAACAAATATAAAAAAATATAGGTGAAATTTTGTTAGTTATATGTAGCGTATTTCATAGGGTGTTTCAAGATTGGATTATTTTTATTATTTGCTCTATTTGTATTTGCTGTATTTGTTTTATGATATTATAATTAGTATGTATATTTATTTCAGCATTTCTTTTTTTTTAAATTTTATTTATTTATTTATTTGTTTATCAAATTATATTTTATTATATTTTATATTGCCTTAAAAATACTTTTATATATTATTGCAAATTGTTTAAAAGTTTTTAAACATTTTTTAAAAATAATCTTGAAAACAGTAAAGAAATGCTAAGTGCTTTCTATTTTTATTTAATGACTAAATTTAATACGTTTTATTTTATTTATTTATTTACTTTTGTTAAGCTCTATTTTATTCAAGAAATTTACTTAGCTTATGATTTATTTATGATTTATCAAAATTGTATTTTACTCGGAAATTTAATTTATCAATTCTTTTATTTAACTTACCAAAGTAATTATATAAAAAAGGTTCTAAAGTACAAATTTCTACTATATAAACAAACATTTCGCAATGTCTAAAATTCATATTTAATACGATGGCAAAGCACAACTTTTATTTACTCAAGATATGAACATTAATGCAAAATCATCACTTTTGAGGGCCGCAACCAAACGCAAAGGGTTAATGTGTGCGCCTTGCACGCTTCTATGTATTATATATAAATGTGGCAAAAAAAAAAAAGAAAAAATAGAAAAAAGGGAGCATCTATGATGACCGAAAGAGCAAAGAAAAAAAGGTCAGCACAAAAGTCGAAATGTATGCAAATGGCTTATGGCTGGCTTTACTTACACTTAGCCTTGTCCTTGTGCTGCGAACTGCACGTTCCCTCCCGTGGATATTTTATCACTCACTTTTTGGTAGTAAGATTCCGACCGAAGCGAATTGTGTTGCGTATAATTTTTTGTGGCTTGATTTAATGGCCAATGCGAAAGGGTCAAGACTGCACGCAAGCATACAGATAAATGCCAAGAGAGAGAGAGAGAGAGAGAGAGAGAGAAAGAGAGAGAGGGGGGGGGGAGAGGTGGATACGGTTATGGCAATGGTAATTTGTAAAGTTATATTGGCCAAACGGGGCGTATGCGTGCTGCAGCTAATTTGCATGCAAATCCAGTTGAATTTATTGGCTCGCTTTGCTCCTCCATTGCAGATATGAAACCTATAAGGCGACGCTCAAGAAGATACCCGCAACGCGCCTCTCACGCCTGACCGAAGCCCTGGCTAATTATGATCCGGTGCTCAATGAATATTTCTTCGATCGTCATCCTGGTGTCTTCACGCAAATACTCAATTATTACAGGTGAGTTGAATGGCATTTCAGTGGCTGCTTGTGATATGTGTGGTAGGGATTATTGGATATTGTCTACTTCAAGGAACCTCTTGCTATATGTTGATATATATATATGAGGATAGTTAACTATATAAATAGGTTAAATGTATATGGATAACCAGAAGCATAGCTTAAACTATAACTCACCATCATAGTAATCACAGCAATGTTTTAGAACTTTACTTTAAACAAATTTGTCTTCAAAAAAGAAAAAAATAATAATAATTATAATTATAATAAAAAAATACATATATTTATATTATATTTTAAACATAGAATCAGAGAAAAATGAATATAAATATATATAAAATTTTGTTTTTATAAATGTGATCTGCTAAAGAAATATATTTTATTTATGTCTCAAAAGTCAATATGTACCCTATACCCATGACATTTGCTAAACAGAGTATGCTGATTATGCTATGCACTGCCTTTAGTAAGCAACTTATTAAGCATTTAATTAAAATTGTACGTCGTATGTGCTTCAATGCAGCTTAACTTGATTTTATACCCAGAAACCATTAAAAATCTGTGTTTAAGATATAAAAGTAGGTATGTCACAGGTAGCTAATGGTGTCAGCTATTTTATATAGAAATATCTTGAATGAGTATTTAAAATAAAAACTTGTACATATGTTTCTTTTTATTTTTTATTTATTTTGTTTTTTTTTTTTTTCACGAATATTTATTATGTTCCCTTACCAGTAATCTCCATCAGTTATTATACACTTATCTCAGCGTTTTTCTTACAATTATATAAATAAACTTTTGTGCCTTTGTTCAGCTTCAACTTTACTGCGGTCTTTAACTTCTAAATCACTGAATATTTTCGTAAATTCAACGATCGCTTCAGTTTGTAATGTAGTAGTGGGCCAGCTGCTGGATATATGGTGGCTGCCGCATCATCATTGTCCTGATTTTTGCACAAATATTTGATTTAGATTCTTTGCTGCATTTTTTTAGTATAGACAAAAATCAAAAACAAAGTAAACAAAAGTAAAGCACGAGCTAAGCAGCTATCTAGCTAATTAGCTGAGCATTCAAAATTGTGAAAAATTCTAGGCAAAAAAAATTAAATAAAATAAAATAGAAAATAGATGTAAGCCGCTGAAAGTCAACATGCCTAAGGCTACTGATTGAACAGATCTCGTATATATTAAATATATATATATCTCGTTCTTATTGAATATCTAAGGCCTTTAATTTGCTTTTAATAATCGTTTAGTTTCAATAAAAAATATTTATTATATTTTTATAATACAATGAAATGTTCTTGGAAAATATTTTAAGAAAATGATTTTAAGTATTTAAGTTGTTATTAGAGTTGTTCCTAAAGATTTAACTCGAGTGCGCTTCAGCTTTATTTTAAGTTCTTTATTTATTGTTACATATTGTTCTTGGAAAATATTTTAAGAAAATGATTTTAAGTATTTAAGTTGTTCTTAAAGTTGTTCATAAAGATTTAACTCGAGTGCGCTTCAGCTTTATTTTAAGTTCTTTATTTCAATTGCTAAACGAATTTTGCTGATAAATTTTGGCTCAAATTTCTTTTAAGTATAATATATATAAAATTATATATATAATAAAATATAAAATATTATAAGAATATATAAAATTATTATAAAAAAAAAAAAACAAAGTTCTTTCTGCCCTTAACCCCCCTCTCTATAAGTACTCGTAATATATTTAGTTGCACTCATTATCACACGAATTACTCGAAAACCTTTTTAACTTTTCATGCAAGCAACTCGAAAGTTTTGCCAAGTTTAGCAACTTTGTTGAAGAACAGATGATGACATCTCCATCGCTATGGCCGCTTTGGGAGCAATTTAATTAGTATATTCACCAGGGTAATTAATCTTTGGTGACTCCAGCGCGCTTACCTTGACTTGAAAGCAAGCCAAAATAAAATAAAATAAAATAAAATAAAATAAAATAAAATAAAAGAAGAGAAGAGAAGAAGCAGAGCAAGTTTATATTTTAATTATGCACCTCAAGCTAAATACAAGCAGTCATAAATCTCAACTTTTTTGGCTGCAAAGTTTATCAAAATTTTCGGGCTTCGCTTCGGCTACAGAAGCCCAGCGCTCATTAGTTGGCACAAGATAAATTGTAAGCTAGTTGGCGGGGGTTGAGCGAGCCTTTCACTCTTCGATAACTTAAGTTACTGCAAGATTAATGACACGATTTTTCCCCCTTTTACGCCAAGGCAAACTTGTTGAAAGCAACTTGCATTTACTTACACAGGCCAACAGGAGTCAATAAACTAGTGCGCAAAAATAGTTAACAAATTTGCAAAATTATTAATCAAATTTAATATTATAAAAAGAAAACCTATTGATATTAAATCAGCGTGGCCCTACCAAGTATAGATTTCTAGAAATGCCACTAAAAAGCGAAAAAAATTTAGCATATATTTGCATTTCAGATCAAGACAAAGAATGGGTTGAACAAAAACTATTATTATATCTGAAGGTCATAAACTTCTCTATAAAAAATTTCTTTTTGAATTATTCATTTGTCTCTAAATATGTTTAGTTTAAATCTTAAGCCAGCATATTGCTATCATTTCAAGTAAAATAGGGTTTTATGAACAGCCTGAATTCTGTTAGTTATAGTAGCTTTAATGGTCTCTTTGATAATATCGATTGCCTTGATGCTACAACATCTAAAACATACTCTAAAAACCTTAAGATGAAAACTGATCAAATATATCCCGAATCTAAAAACAGAATATGTAGTTAATCATGCTAGATAAATAAGAGTTTCGAAAGGGAGAACATAACGTATTGATGACAGTGCATTGATGACGTTTCTTGTTAATATCTTCGAAAAAGTCTTGTCTTATATTTAAGTACTAAATTTTTATACAAATTATGTTAAGCAGTGTAATTCCGCATGCTGTCGCCATACACATGCATCACATACCACGTACATATATATAGATCTAAGGGCTATCTGAACTATACTATTGATTAGTGGAACCCTCCTATAGCCGTTGGCGCTGGCAAACAGTTTTTCCAACTCAATTAACTAGCAATTGGCAAAGGCATATCAAAGCAAGCGGCGACAAAGCTATATATATATATATATATATATATATATATATCTGTGTGTGGTGCTGCACAGCGGTTGCACAATCGAATTATGTACACGCCAGAAGCATTTTGCAATTTCTAAAGCAATTTGCGTATTTTTGCTTGCTTTCACAAGAATTCCATATTTATGACCCGAAAATTGGGCTTGGACACAAAAACAGAATACTGATTAGATATGAATATTGAATATAAATATATTGAATATATAAATATATAGATGTGTATATATAGATATTCATATACAACCAAGCCATTTTAACCACACAAATAATTGCGCAAACCAGTTTTATTATCGATTTGCATTGAATCCAATGGGAAATCAAATTTATTCCTTTCACACCTTGCAACATATTTGCCTTTCTATGCGATTTTCATTTATAAATATGATCAAAATATTTTGTTATTTTAAAACGAGCTAAGTTTGTTGTTGTCTGAGACAAACTAAAACAGAAAATTGATTATTTCAAGCTTAAACAAATTTGAATATGCTTTAAAGATGACTTTAAACAACAACAAATTACATTATTAAGCCATATTCTAGCAAAAATGTTAAGTTTTAAAAATAAAAAGAAAATAAAAATATTAATAATAATGTGAAATAATTGATTTAATATCAGAGCGTTTGCCAGCTAACTATGCGTTTCACATTCTCAATTGTATTATGAATCAAAGTAGTTTCATTTCGTTATAATTTTAAAAAATTAATGCCTTTCCTTGCGATTTTCTGGAGTACATTTAGAGAGAATAAACGTAAACACTGTCACATTTATTGAATTCAAGATTTGAACTTGAAATCCTACTTTTATCTGCCTATCTTAAAACAACTTCCAGTCATATTTGTCATGCATGTTTTTGATTTCTGTTTTAAAGTTCATTTTACTTACCTAAAACTATATTTGTGAAATTACGCACAGGTTATTGGCTGCTATGTGTTATTATTATTTAATTCAAATGGGTTCAGGCTTGATCAGTAACAGATTTTTCTATAATATGCAAGTCTCATCAGCTGGTTTTCAAATAGTTTTCTCGTTCTATAAGGTAATGCAGTATACACACAGAATTCAATTCCAATTTTAGGTTTCAGCTCATAAAAACGTTTGATAAATCTTCAAGTAGCGCTCGACTGGATAAGTTTTTGTTCGCCAAGTTTTTAATAACTATTAGGACTTATTTACATGGCTTTACAGCTATGCAATATCAATACAGAGATTGTTTAGCACCTCTCTTTGCGAGTCTTTTACATATGCACAATTAAGTTTGCATGTTCCATTTCCATTGGTTATAGCTATTGTAGTAAATATATATTTTCTATAAATTTAAAATTATTCTCTAAAGCTTTTCGCTTGTCAGATTATGCTACCTACCTTTCTATGCGATTCTCACACTTTAAATAATGAACAAGTTCGACTCGCGCTAAACTTTAAAGTAGCTCCGCTTTATATTGCATTATTTGCTTTCCCCAAGTCTATATTCCCTGCTAAAAATAATCCTTCAATATAAATACCTTTTAAGGCTATCGAAATGCCTTCTTAATTGCGCTATCAATTTAATTAAAAAAAAAGGTGCACTGCAGTTGGACAGATCAAATGGATTGCCATGTGGGCTTATGTATGTATGTATGTATGTGAAGTGGGCGCATAATAAAAGCCGCAATTCACATGTCCACCCGCATTCATAATGGCCTTGAGTATTCGCTTTTTTGGGTCTTAGCTTAATTTCGCCTTTTTTTTTTTGTTTTCTTGCTCCATTTTATGGGTTTTTATTTCTTGTTTTTGGGGGGCATTCAACATTCGGGGCACGAAATGATTTGGGCGCTGGCGCACACAAAAAACCAGCCAAAGAAAAGTTGCATAAAATATGCACAAAAAGGAACCAGCCAGGATGCATATGCCGCATATGGCCATCAGCCAGCCCAGGACATCGACAAAAAAAAAAGTATATATGAAAAGAAAAATATATATGTATGTTGTATGTATTGAAGCCAGTCGAGAGATGCGATTACTTTTATTTCGCATAGCTGCCGCTGCCGTTGTCGACGCCGCACACGGCCCTGCCACAAAGAGACAACGGCTGTCCAGTAGCTGATATGGTATTACAACTTGGCCAGTTGCTGCGGACAGGCCCATGTCCTTGGTTACCCAAAAAAAAAAAAAAAAAAAAACAGGAAAAAAAAAAGAAAAAAAAGCTGAAAACCCCAAGCCTTGCCAGTTGCCGCAACATACCTCACGCACGTGCAACCATTTGCAGCAATTTGCACCACATGAAAAACAAGCCGCATTTCAGTTTTTTCCTTTCACTCGGCTCTCTTTGGCACCTGCACGGGCCATAATAAAACAATGGACACAGGCGCTGCTGGTGTGGCTGAGTTGTATCTGAGCAATGAATATGCCCGATATGCATATGCATGGGGTATATGCCATTGTGAATGGCTAGCAGGCTATCTCCTCAACTGAATCATTTATTCACGCTTTTCTCTTTGTTGCCGAAATTCCTAGATAGATTTTGTTAGCCAAATTTTTATATTTATTATTATTTGATATTCAAGCCGTAAAGCTTAAATTTATTCAAATTTGTTATTGTTTTAGTTTTTAGATTAAGTTTTGTTTGTATTTTTATAGCCTAAACTCATTACGAATGGCAATTCAGGGTATAAGGGTTTTGGGAAAATACATGTAACGTGCAGAAGGAGGCGTGGTAGACCCCATAAAGCATATATATTCTTGATCAGGATAACGAGCTGACTCAATGTAGCCATGTCAAACTGTATGTTTTCTTGCTATATATGTGTGCATAATAGAAGCGAAGAATAATTGTATAGAGTATCTCCTAGTCGGATACTTTCGACTAGAGCAATAAAATTTGTTCTTTTTGCTTCCATTTTGTTTCTTTTTAAAATATATTTTTAAAAATATTTTGTGACCCACAAATTCCTAGAATTTCACTTCTGTATTGTTTAAATATATTATTTATTTATAAAATTAAATTTTTTTTATATATTTCTTTACATATTTTGTTTTAACACTGCCAATTGAAGTAGCTGCAAGTACTCTTACTCTTACCACTCTTTGGCACTTAATGAGCGAGCGTCAAATCGAACTCAAAGCGAGGCTCGAGAGTTGAGCTCGCTGTTGAGTGGGCGTCTCGCTGCTCCCATATAAAGGCGAGCCAGCTGCAGCGCTTCGGTAGTCGCATCTCTCAACTCCCCCTAGGTAGTCGTGCAGCGCAGTGCTTCTCTTCTTCTTCTTCTTCTTCTTGTGTGTGTGTGTGTGTTAAATATTTAAATAGTCAAAAATATTAAATATATTAAGCTGAATTGTAAGAGTATTTATAATTATAAGGTATTATTGTAATAATAATTATAATAATTATTTGTGTAATAATTGTTAAGTAGACGATAATTATGCTAATCATCATTACTTATCGATAGTGATCAGACTTACAATCATTAGGATTACAAATTTTAATTAATTGTTATGAGAATTATCATCAATACAATGTTTATTAAGATTATGATAATTCTAAGATTATGATTATGATAATGAATTATAAAATATTATTCATAATGATTTTTGTTGTTGTTGTTATTGAGGTAGGTAAAAATGCTTTCTTTAAAGTCAGTCAGATCGTCACTCTAACCAGTGTATCGGACTGCATTACTGCTTACCGTCTAAAAACCCTCAACTTTCATTGGGTGCCCGTGGAACCAGAAATTATCCCGCATTAACCTTCAAGGTTCTCTTTGAAGGTGTCCTTCTATATGCTCTAGCACATGGGGATGCCAAGTCGGACCTTTCTTTTGATCGCCTTTCGCAGTTAAAAAAAAAGTCCAATGCATCCCTTGATGATGATATTTATAATATTTATGATGACATTAATGAAGAAACTGAAATAACGATACATACAATTGATAATGATATAAAAACAACAAACAATTTGGCTGAAAACCTTGAAAAGCTTTGTAATCTTGATAAATATCATAATCAGCATCAAATGTAATTTCTTTATATTTATAATATAAAGCGATTTCAATTCCGTCCTTTAAGTTCTCAAATAATACAAAGGGACTTCAAATCAGTTCCTTAACGACATATTTTAAATAGTCAATGGGTTAAGGGTACTTTGGAGTCGGGCACATCCTGTTGGAGCAATCGAACTTGCTTAGTACTTATTTTTTTATTAACTTAAAATTAAAAAATATAATAAATAAATAAAATAAAATCCTTGAAAATAATAATTATTTTTATTATAAAAATATTATTATATATACTTTTAAATATTTATTTATTTTCATGTATACATATGACTATATCTTATGCGAAAATATATATATATATATATAGTTATGTAAAATATAAATATTATATATTTTTTAATATTTATAAATTTATTAATTTCAGAACTGGCAAACTACATTATCCCACAGACGTGTGTGGCCCACTGTTTGAGGAGGAACTAGAGTTCTGGGGACTCGATTCGAATCAGGTAGAGCCATGCTGCTGGTCAACTTATAGCATACATCGCGATACGCAAGTGAGTAGCGATGCCTAAACTATAAAACTTTCCGAAAATGATGAGAGTTTGGTATTACAGAACACCTTAGCTATATTAGATAAACTAGATATTGAAAATGAGAAGCCCACGGAGGAGCAAATAGCGCGTCTATTTGGCTTCGAGGAGGCTTTAAGCAACGGCGAGCTTAACTGTTGGCAACGTCTCAAGCCCAAGATCTGGGCCATGTTCGATGAGCCCTCTAGCTCAACGGGCGCCAAGGTAATATTTGGAGAGTTATGTATCGATTGTCTGATTCACATTCCATTCGTATTACCCATTTCAGTTTGTTGCTGGCATGTCGGTATTCTTTATATTTGTTTCTGTGATATCATTCTGCCTGAAAACCCATCCCGGTTTTCGCGTGGACCTGCCCACCAGCTACAGCACCACCGCTGGCCATGATCCGCTCGCGTCGCCCATACCTCAGCAACAATCGCAGCTGCATCAGCAGCAGCAGCAGCAGCAACAGCAACATCAATATCATCAGCATAGTATAACGCCACCTAGCGGCAGCATTGGGCCCACATTTCGTGTCACGAACTATACGAGCTATAGCAGCGGCAATCTGAGCGCTGCTCAAGCCACGCCAATAGCCAGTATGAAGGGGCGACAGCGTCTGAAACGTGATCTCAATGCCACCAACAGCTTCAATGAGTTTCTCGAACAGAAACTTCTGGGTCACAATGGACGTCGACAACATGGCTGGATCGAGACGTACGGACAGCCACACAAGGCGTTCTTCTATGTGGAGCTCGTTTGCAATGTCTGGTTCTTTATCGAGGTGGTCATTAGGCTAATTGTAAGTTCATATAATCTATATCGACATATATCATATGATTTCTCATTCACTTTTTGCCCAGGTGTCGCCGAATCTGTGGCAGTTCATTAAATCACCGGTGAACATAATTGATTTTACGGCCACGCTCAGCTTCTATACGGATGTTATGCAACGCATGGGCGAATATACGGGCCTGTTGGAGGCCTTCTCCATAGTGCGCATCATGCGTCTCTTCAAGCTGACACGTCACTCGCCCGGATTACGTATACTTATACACACATTCAAAGCCTCGGCCAAGGAATTGACGCTGCTTGTGTTCTTTCTCGTTCTGGGCATTGTCTTCTTTGCCAGCCTGGCGTACTATGCCGAAAAATTGCAGGTGAGCTGGTGCATAAATTGTGTAAATTAGCTGCGTTCATAAAAATAGTAGTGCGATTAAATGTTGATCGGCATAATTTGGTAATTGGAAAATTTGAAACGAGTTTTAAGATATATTCATATATAATTGTTTTCAAAATATTACGTTTATCACAAAATTTTGCTGTTCAACATTTTAGTCGCACTACTATTTTTATGAACACAGCATATGTGCTGACCAAGCAAGAGTGATAGTATTTCTGTTAACTATATTTCAGCAGCAGCTTAAACTATCGATTATATGCAGTTGTGGAAATAATTCATAAAATTTGCCATTTGATTGAGAATCTTCTTACATTAGCTTATGGATATTATTAAAGAAATTGATAGCATTTCTGGCACAATTGCTTATGCATTTATATAAATACAATTTCTTTTTTATTTTTTCCTTTTTGTAAACTTATTTTAAATATTAAAAAAGTATACATTGCATTTATCTCGCTGTGTAGCTACTTTGTTTTCTCCTTTGTTGTGTTCTATTGTTGTTTTACAATGCCTCCCAAATGTATACTACCCAATTATGTTTGAACATATGCTCTGCGGTTGTTCTGTCCCTAGATTGCTAAGCTGATTGACTGGCAGACTGACTATTTGAATACCCTAGAAAATGAGCATTGAGTAGAAGAGGATTTTAACAAACAAACTTGTAAGCTATCAGCCATAAAAAGTATATGTTAGGATATTTCAGCTGTCATACACATATAAGAATCTGTTGCTTATTCGGAGTTTATAGGAAACTAGGGTCTTTCAACTTCCATAAACTTGTTTGCTTTCGGCGATTTCACTGCTATTTTTGTTCGATTTCTTTGGGTCGGCAGGACAATCCAGATAATCAATTCAAGAGCATACCACTGGGCTTATGGTGGGCTATCGTCACGATGACCACAGTGGGCTATGGCGATGTGGCGCCGAAGACCTATCCGGGCATGTTCGTTGGCGCACTGTGCGCCTTGGCTGGCGTATTGACCATAGCCCTACCCGTACCTGTTATCGTTAGCAACTTCTCCATGTTCTATTCGCACACGCAGGTGAGTGGTAGCGCAGCGCAGCGCAGCGAGCAGAGCAAAGGGAATAGCTAAAGTGGTTAATAATTTCAAATATCTCTCAACAGGCCCGCTCGAAGCTGCCAAAGAAACGTCGCCGTGTTTTGCCTGTGGAGCAGCCGCGTCGCAAACGTGAGCCGCCGGCGCCGCATCGCGGCCGCACGAATGCCATCAAGCAGACGACGCCGACGGTGGGGGGCGTGGTGGGCGCGCATACCACTCTACAAACGCCCGCGCCCATGTTTAAGGATGCGTTTGGCAGCGCCAAAATTGGTAAGTGCCAGACAAACTTTCTCTCTCTCTCTCTTTCTCTCTGTCTGTCTCTCGCGCGATTGTCTATCCCATTCACACGCACACTGTGCCCAACTGTTGTAGTTGTTGTTGCTTAAAAGTTGTTTATAATTTGTTGTTGTTTTTCTTCTTCTTCTTCCTTTTTTTTGTGTTGCTGTTGCTCTTGTTGCTGTTGTGTTGCATTTATGCTTTTTCGTTCGTGTGTTTAGCCAGAAAGCCAACAGGGCAACAACTCTCTACAACCAAAACACAAACAGACAACAACACAACAGGCTCAACTTAATTTGTTCCACCCACGCCCACACACACAAACACACACAGACAGATAACCACACACATGCTAGCCAGCCAGCTAGCCAGCTGAGCTCTCTCCAGCGGCCAAAACAAATTTCATTCAATTTATTGTTTAATTATTTTTATTATTTATTCACCCTTCAGTGGCTCAGTGCATCGCCACATTTCGCCCCCAACTTGGGCTGCGTGTCGGCGCCTCCCTGGGGCGTCTTTTATGCTCAGAGTATGCAAACTATGCTCCAACTATTATTCAAAAGCAGCTGCGTATGTGGCTTAGCTCGGCAGTTATTAATCCTGAGAGCTGAGTGCTTTGCTGGCCTCTAGCCAGACTCCTATTAAACTTAAGTCAAAAGCATTTCTCATCAGAGTTCTGTTTGCGTTCTATTCTCTTTTCCGTTCGCATTTTATCTGTTTTGGTTTTTATTGCTTAATATTATCTTTTTATCGCTACATGGATTTATATAGTTCAATAACTATACAAAACTAAGATATTTTGGGAATTTATCAAATATGAAAATGGAAAACTTTGTGTAGTTATTTATTTTTAGTTAGAATAATTTTTTGTAATTATTTTTTTATTGTAAAAAATTTTTTTTAAATAATTTTTTGTATTTTTAATAATTTTTTTCTTTTCTAGGTTTTCCATCTTTTTTATCTTTGCGTCTTATAAAAAGATTTTTATTTTCATTTCAGTTGTTTAAATCAGTTATTTTTTTGATTGAATATCTCTTTGATTTTTTCTTTCGTTATGAATAATAGTTTTCAATTCTTAAATTTCTGTTAGAGATAGTTTGCTTTAATAATTAGTCTTTTAATTATCTGTTTTGTTTCTGCTTTATATTATTTATTAAAAAAAATGTTTTTATTTTTCTTATTTATTTTTTTTTCTGTTTTATTATTTTTAATATATTTTACATTAATTTTATTTTTCTATTCTATTTTGTTATGCCTTTTTCAATTTATATTAAAATATATTTTTTGAATTTAAGAAAATGCATTTGGTGTTTTTTTATTTAAAGTAATTTAGATATTAATAATAAAAATTTTTTTATTATGTTTAACATATTCTACTTAACTGAGGATTATTTTCAACATATTCTACTTTATTTTCTATTTTCTTTATAACATTGAATTTATTTATAAATATATTTTTTGAGTCTAAGAAAATGTATTTGGGTTTTCTTTGTTTATTTGTAGTAATTTAGTTATTATTTTAAAAAATTTCTTTTATGCTATTTTAAATTATTTGAATTTTATCAAACGCGTTTTATTTTCGTTTCATTTTGATTTTTTTTTAATTTTGCTTTATTTTATTCTTAATTTCTTTATATTTTCTATATACATGTATATGCATATATATTTGTTTATAAGTTCCTGGGAAAATCAAAATAAAATTGAAATTTTACTTTCACTTTCATCTGGCATAAATGGATTACATTTTTTTTTTAAATTTATGTTGTTTTTATTTTTTTTTATATTTTTCTTTAATTTGCTTTTAAACTGAACTAAAAAAAACACTGATTATTTTATTATTTGCTAAATGTAAATATTATTTTATAATCACAATTTTGCATTCAAAACACGTACACAAACTACAATACGCAATTCACTCAAATACACACACACACACACACGCACTCGAACACAATCACATCGCAGCAAAGCCTTGAGCGTGTGTATGTGTGTTTTTTGATTTGTGTATGTGTGTGTATGTGTTAATACGCTATATTGAATATTTTGCATATCCTCGCAAATCTTTTCGATGTTGTTTTCCGTGTATTCGTTTGTTTGTTTGTTGGCTACCTTCCCTCCCTCCCTCCGAAATCACATGCATACATATGCATATGTGTATGTGTGTGTGTGTGTGCGTGTGTGTGTGTGTGTGTGTGTGTGCTGTCATGTAACTGCAACTCGTAACTTTAACTGTAACTGTAAATGTAACTCGTAAAATTGTAACTGTAACTCGAAACTGTAACTACAAATGTATGTATGTGTGTGTGTGTGTGCGTGCGTTTGTGCTTGCGTCTGTATGTGTGCGCGGCAAATGTTAGGCAATGTGAACGGCGTGAATGTCATTGGCCTGCATCTGCACAGGGCGCCGCCGCCGCCGCCGCCAGCGACCTGCGCGGCCAACTGCCACGCCTATACGACGGCATACGCCCACAGTCACGGCCAAGCTGCGAGTCATGGCCATTGTCCACAGACGACGCTGACGCTGACGCCGACGCCAACGCCGACGACGCTGTCGATGACGCAGACGATGCCGTTGAACGGCAGCTTCGCAGCAACGGCAACAACAACAACAATAACAACGACTATGACGACGTCGCTGCCGCTGTCGGCCGCTGCTTCTGCTGCCGCTGCTGCTGCTTCGGCTGTGGCTGCTGCTGCTGCTGCCGGTCCCTCGTACATCAGTTGTAAGTGTTGTCTTGTCCCCATGTCTTTGCTTTCAACTTTTCTTCCACACACACACACACGCACGCGCACACTTGTTGTCCCACTCGCACCTATACAAACGCCTGCATGCCTGCAACGGGATTGAAATGTTTGATCAGTTATTTTTTTGTTTTTGTTTTTGTTTTTTTTTTCGCAAAGACACGACAAAATTTCATTTTAATGGCTTGGTGAAAACTTTTATGATGCCTCGTCCCACTGTAGCTGGTCTGTCTGTCTGTCTCTCTCTCTCCGTCTCACTCTCTCTCACAATTAGCTGGTCACGCTTGGGGGGCCTTGTTAAAATTTATCGCATGCTATAAATTTGAGTGCTATAATTTTGTCACTTGAGTATTCGGAGTCAATAAAAATAAGCAGAAAACTTTTTTTCTGTTTTTTCTTCTCTTTTTTTATGTTTCGTTAGCATTTTGAAAGCATTTTGCGTATTTGGCCCATATTTTCGGCATTTGCTCACTGCACACAGCCCTTTACCCAATTTTACATTTAATTTTAATTACAATTTTATTATGATAGCAGAATGCCTCTTTTATGCCATATTTCAAGTGCCCAGTTGCGTCTCTACACAGACACACACACACACACACACACACACAGACACACACACACACACACACACACACAGACACACTGAGGCAAAGGCTTGGCAGCATAGAAAAGTTCATGTACCGTCAAACAAATTGAAAAACTTTTTCCATTTGCTTCGTTCGGCAAAGCTGTGGAAAATTTTCCCAAAAAAACTGCAAAATACAACAAAAAAAAAAAAAAAAGAAAATGGAGAAAAAATAATAAAGGGAGGTGGAAAAATTTGTACGTCCATCCAATGTAAAAACGTGTCCAAAAATTTCAGCTTCACACAGCTCGCTCGATGTGCATTTTAATTAAAGGACTTAAGGACTGCAGCAGCGCAAGTCAAGCGTAAAGTGCTTTCCAAAAACTTCTCTAGCTGCCCCAGCTGGACCTTCGAGCCATTTCACGCTGTCTCTGATTAACTTGACGAGTGCAAAAAGGGTGGAGACAAGGCAGATAAGGCCCTCCTCCTCCTTCTACTGCTATTCCTCAGTTTATTACTGGGGGTTAATCAAATTATGAATGAACTGACTGGCGGCAAATACTATTTATAGAATCAAGTCTATTCTCGGAGTAGACAATATATGGGCTATATTGTATGCATATATTTTGATTGCATTTCAAGCGACCGATGGCGGTCAGTTCTTATCGCTATTTATGAACTATTTTATGAATTTTGTTGCATATGAACATTATGGGAATAAACTTGAGTGTGCTTCCCATATATAAACTATCATCAAAGTTTTATAAAATATTTTTATGACCACATATATGCATATGTATAGAATAAAAAAAAAAGTTATATACTATATATATTTTTAAAATTTTAATAAATCTTTATGCTCATATCAAATAGGGAATGCCCTAGTAACATAAATATGTCAAATTTTAGATTTTTTTGGGTTTTTTCAACAATCGAAAACTTCTTTTAAAGCAATTATAATTAATTGAATTCGTAAAAATCATAAAAATACATACTCGATAGATACTTAACATAAACACTACAGATATATATCGATCTACAATTAATATGAAGAGTTAACAATGCAAATGCATATATGCAAATAGCTGTCTACTATCGATAGGCTGACGCGTTTGCTGGTTTATTTTACTAAATAATAAAATTCAGTTTCGATACTTATCAATTGCTCTAACAGAATAGACAAACTTATTATTATGATTATCTATGACTTGAAGCGATTTTTGATATGTTAATTGAGTATATATTAATAAATATATATAAATGATTCAGGGAAAAACTTAAAAATCGATTCTTATCGATTTTTAAGAATAATCGAGTAATTTAATTAAAAATTTGCGTAACTATTGATTATCGATCAATTTAATATGTATTATATTTTATATTATATAATTTGAATAAAAAATAAATTCGATAGCTATCGGTTTTTACAGAGTAATTGAGTAACCTTATAAATTGAGTAACTTAAATAAAATTTATGCGCATTACTATCGATTATCAATGGCTTTAAGCGACTATCGATTATTGCTATTTATAACTAGTTAACAAATTAAATAAAAAATTCGATCTATATCTTTTTCTAAATAAAAAAGTGTATAAAGTGAATTAAATACAAATTTGTGATATATAAATATATATAATTTATGTATCTATATAATAAATAACATATAGATATCAGTGAATGTGGTAAACGTTATAAACATCGAAAAAACCGCAGAGTTCTGCTCGGCTAAAGGCTTAAGCATTACTTACGATTTCTGCATTCAGTTGTTTGAGTGCTTTAATCGAGACTGGTAGAACAATGTCGGTGTATTTAAAGCTGATCTTAAGTGTGCAATTTATGCTGCATGTGGCAAATTGTGTTGATCCAACAATACAGAATCAGAATGATAATGATACGAATTTGCATTTAACGGATGTTGAGCAGATGATGAAGGCGATCTACGATTCTCAGCAGGATATTAAAAAGAATGTAATGGAATTAGTGGAGCTGGAGAATCAGTTAAACGAACTTTCAAGCTACAGTGATATGGACGATGCTACAGAGTCCGTCAATGAATCGGATTGCACAGCAAAGAACGAAACCATTAGCGATTTACAAAGGCTAGTTAAGGAGCAGGAACACAAGCTTAGAGATCAGTCATATCATTTAGCTGAATATGACGCGCAGCTGAAGTATTTGCCCAGCCAATGTACGAGTTATGTTGGCATCTCGGAGAACAAACAATTGATAAGGGTTGGAGATATGAAGCCTACGCTTGTGGCTTGCACACATATGAGCAATGAGCCTTATATGATTATACAGAAACGTTTTGATGGCAGCGTCAATTTCAATCGCAGCTGGACGGAGTACAAGAACGGCTTCGGCGATATCAATTCGGAATTCTTTATGGGCCTCAATCTGTTGCATCAACTGACAATGCAACGGAAGCATAAACTATTCATTCTATTCACTGATGTATATAATCAGCAGTTTTATGCCAGCTATAGTAATTTTGTTGTAGGCAGCGAGAGCGAAGGATATGTTTTAAGAGATGTTGGCATATTTAATGGATATGTTTGGGATGCCCTAACCTATAACAAAGGAATGATGTTTACGACCTATGACAGAGATAATGACAAATTTGAATTCAATTGTGCTGATTTTGCTAATGGCTGGTGGCACAACCGATGCTCCATCTGGTACTTAAATCACTTTCTTTTCTTTTTATGTTTTTATGATTTTTTCAATGACTTTTTATTTTATTTTTTTAGTGCTTTAAATGGCAATTATGTCGACAAAATTGTTTGTATTTGGAATGGTATCGAATATAAGATAAAGGCAGTTGTTATGATGATAAGACCAGTGATATGAAAATATTTGTACACAAATTTGAACTGACTTAATATATTTTAAGAATAATAACACTTTGAGTGCATTTTGAAAATATGGCAAATAAATTTTTAATATTTTTTATATTATTCAAAATAAATAAATTCAATAAAGAAGTGTTGAAAGAAACTTTAAACAGCAAAAACTAAGAACAAATTTGTAAAGTTAATTTTTTTTTGTAATTTAATATTATTAATGTTTCATTTTATTAATATTAAGATTACAGTTTTGAATACTATTATTGTTATTATTATTTTTTTTTTATATCCATATTTATATTTTGATATATTTTTATATTTATTTAAAGTGGAAGAGCGCAAAATTTGGTATATATGGTGTGTAGCCTCGTCTGATAATATGTTAACATTCTCCCGCTACGCCCACTTTGGGCGTGGCAAATCGGAAAATACTATTTTCGGTATTTCGGTAACCACTGTTACTTAAATTGTTAGAGTCTTAACTTCCTGTATATTTTTCCATTATATATTTTATTTTTATGGAACAAAATACTAGATCTTCTCTTCAGAGATTTAACTATTTTTTTTATTATTATATTTTTATTAATATGCTCTGAGCTTATTGAAATGGAATTTCGGTGCATGCTCAATCTCATAAAGTTCATAGACAGATATTCTTGATGATAAGCTGCACCAGCTGATGTCTGATGTCTATCTAAGCTAGCTAAGAGCTCGTAAACGGCAAAGGTTAAAGAACCGAACTTAACATATTTATGTGAACTGTACGATAAAAATGATCGATAAGTAATTGATATTTTTTGCTTAGAGTTTTTAACCATAATTTAATGACCAGAAAGCTAGAGGTGATAATTGGATTATGATAACTTCAGAATTAATATATATAAAAATATATATTATATAAATGTATATAGTATAACTAACTAATATAGAACTAATCTATCAACTTCTGCCAATTATATATGATTTAAAATATTTTAATTGCTACTAAAGCTTAACCCTAATTTAATTATAATATTTAAGCAGCTTCAAGCTCAAAATACACGCCCACTTCCTTTGCTCCTTTCGCACTTGCTGGCCAAAGTGTTAAGTCGTGTTGCGAATGCTGTGAAAAATTGGATTTCTCTTTGGACCGGAAAATGTCGTAGTACGTGTTGCAGTCAAAAGTATTTGGCACAAGTTTGTTTTTTCTTTTCTTCTACTTCTTTTTTTCATCAGCACAATTCGTGGGCATTCACTTAGGTGACTGCCAGACTTTAGACACAGGCCCCAGCGAACCCTGACCCGGTGTCGCCCAGCTTTCGCCATGCTACAAAGAGCATAAAAATAGCAAGTAAATCATTAGCAGGCCCAGTTGGTGGGCGTGAAAGTGTGGCAAGGTTTCTCTCGGTGTTGACTTCTAGTGGTCATTAAAATGGGCAACACACCACGCAAATGGTTGGACGTTGCAGCAATTTATGTGTGCACAGTGGTGCAGGCCTGCAATATTAAATGCAATTGCGTCAGCCAACATTAAAAACACCTCGGGGCAAAGTGACGATGTGGATGGATCGGCCGAAGGGGACTGTGCGGCGAGTGCCCACATTTCATGCCCCTATTTATTTTGACGCCCATCTGCTGGGCGTGTCGGCTGCTCCATTTGGTGCGTGTTGCCTGGCAGCTGGCAGCGTAAATTAATTTGTATACTCTAACACAGGATAGAGTCCATGTAATCGGACCGACCCAAGCCCAATTTAATACATAATCTTAGAAGGTTTCAAAAGTTTTATTTATAAAAACTTTTGCAAAATTCCTTTACTTTTATTTATTTATTTTATTTTTTTAGCATATTAAGTAGTCGGCTTATCGATCAATTATTTTACTTCTTAAAATTGTTGCGTTCACTAGATAAAAGTGCGAGAGAGAACTGCAAAAGTAAAAATATTTTCACACATTTCTTGTTGGACGGGCTTTGCGCGCGCTTTTGCTGGGCTGGGCGCATGTTTTCCAACGTTTGCATTTTTAATGGCTAGCGAAAAGCCGCTAAGAGCCGAGGCGTCGGAAAATAGCAAAACTGCGCAAAATTGAAAAGAAAAATTTGTCGGTAATGGGATATATAATGGGCACGTATTTAAATGTTATGGCGAAATGGGAAATAAAACACGCTAAACGAAAAAAAATACATATAAAATTCTGTTTGATTGGGTGAAGAAAGTATATTAGTAAAAAATAAAATACTTAAAAAAAATATAATATAAATAAATATTATATATAATATAAAAATAAACGTATTTTATATTGCTATAAAAAAAAACAAATATATAATATATTTGGGAAAATTTATATGCATAAAAATTAACTTTTTTATAATAAAAAAAATTTTAAGTCTTTAAAAATAATGATATAATAGTAAAATCTTTATACATAAATACTTCATGTATTAGTTTGTTCAAAGTCATTATAAAAGTTCTCTTAGTGAATACTTAACTCATGAGGCTGTGCTGTCGTAATTAAGTGCATCTTCTCCAATCCTAAGACTGATGCCTGATGCCTTCTTCCCAGTTGCGCTAAAAGTTTTCAGTTCCATCAGTCAGACGTTGAAGCACGATCCAACCAGAGCCCGCTTAGAGTCTTGTAGTCACAGGGCACCGGTAATGGTTCGATGTGGGGCAACTTATGTATAGGTGCAATCGATTCACTTAGGCAACTAAATCCTTTTAACATTTTCAGATATTCTGTTTGCTTTGATTGGAGATCCAATTGCTTATCTTCAGATTCAATTTAGTGAAGCTAAGAAGTCAATTGTTTCTCCTTTGGTTCAATCTCAGAAGCAAATTGCTTATTCAACTATCATTATTTTTGGATTTAATTGTTTTTTTTTTTTGTAGATCTGCCATACTCTGAATATATGCATCAACTTGTAGATTAAATATATAAAACAAATTATGTAGAGCAAATTTGATTTACTATAAAAGAATTAAACTCCAATTTTACAAATTGCCAAAAGTGAGAGACAGAAAGCGAGAGAGAGAGAGTGAGTGAGTCAGTCAGGGGGAGCAGGGATTGTGGGCTAGCTAAAGTAATCTTTATGAAAGAAAATGTGTGTTTTTTTTTAAATACTAGCAAAGCTGTATAAATGTAGATATATTTGTATACAGTAGATATATTTATGAATAAAACATTTGATATTGATACTAAACAATGTCAAATGAATCTGCGAATTGCGTTTCTGCAGTTCTAATTAACAATAGCCCACAAGTCTGATGTGATGCATTAAAGTCGACTTTTTGCACGTCTAAGACTTGTAGAAAATATATTAGTGTTAATTTGATTTAATTTGTTAGCATATGTAGGCAGTAAACAAAATGTGGATGCTTTAATATTTGCTTTGCTTTTTGCTAAATTAAATGATTTATTTATTTTTTAAATATTTATTGTAATGCATGCATATTATATGTATATATTTATTGTGTTTACATTCGAGTCAATATTTGAGCTTTGCGCACTTATCACCCAAAACTATGCACATTTTCACAGGCTCAAACTTATTTTTGTTCCTATGTTTGTACATAAAGATATACAAAAAAAAAAGAGAGACAACAAAACTTGAATTTATAACTTTTCCCAGATTTCTTTAAAAAAAAAAAATACTTTTGTTTTTTTTGCTGAAACTTTTATCAAAATATTTTACAAGAAACAGAAAAAAAAGTTGGGAAATTTCCTGCGTGCCTTTTTAAAGTTTTCGCATGGCCACGAAGGATTTGTGATTGCAATTTTTTTTTTGCTTTATTTGTATTTGATTTTTTTTTATTTTTTTGGTGTTTGTTAGCTAAAGTTTTAGTTAACATTGTTTACATTTGGGCTGGAGTAGGTTAAAGAAACATTCTATCACTTTTGGCATTTTAGCGGACTACTTAAGCGTGCCCGCTGTGCAGAGCCTGCAGCCGAGGGCGGCAACAACTGGACACGACTTTATGCTGCCGCTACAGCCGAAACTTGCCGCGCCACTGGGTGAGTTGGCCATCAGACTGAAGGCCGCATAACTTTCCGATAGATAATTGTGTTAGCTGCCGGGGCCACATTGTTGACCTTGCTATGAATGTGCCATTGTTTGCACGAGCGAAGAGCGTGTGGCAACAGCTGCTGCAGCTCCAGCTGCAGCTGCATTGTTTGCTGTGCAAAAGTTTGCACTGATAACAGTTTCGGTTCAATATTGGCATAAAGCGAGCACACAATGTGCCCGGCTGATAGCACAATGCGCTGACATGCGCTTACACTTCCGTTTCCGTCACTGACACTGACACCGACTGCCTCACATTTACTCCCCCCTGCTCCCGCTTTCCTTTTTTTTTGTCTCTTTCAGAACGCAAGGATCAGCATCCTCTACAGCTGACCGCCCACAATTTGGCCTCTGATACGCAACAGCTGTATGGCGGCCACGGCCATAGCCCCAAAGTGGGCACCGTGCTGAGTGTGCCGCCCACCATCAGCATGACGCACACTCAAATGCCGCCGGGCATGGCCAGCATGGGTCAGCGCACACCGAATCTCAGCTATCGAGCGACACACATACATACGCATGCGCCCATACAACAGCCCATACCGCAGCACTTTCAGCACTTGGAGTCGTCGTCCACGTCGAACAATTGCAATATCAAAATCTCTGTGGCAGGCGCTGCGACCGCAACATGTGCCGACGAACATGTCCAAGGCATGGCGCCCAAGGTCACGCTGTTGGACGATCTGAGCGATGAGATCAACTCATCGACAGATGATTGTGCCGAATGCTGTCTGGTGGACGACAGTGATACGTATGAGACCAGCAACAACAATGGTGGCTCTTGTGGCAATCGGCAAGCTGAACCGGAGGAGGAGAGCGCCACGGCTGAGGATAGCGGCGACAGCTCTGGTGGCATTTACATTGGTCCCAAACATTGATTATCGGCCATCAAATGGGAATTTCCATGCTAGTAGGTATGTACATCTATATATATGTTTTGTATATGAGCTTGCCACGGCCGGGCCTCTAGTTGACAGCAAACAATATATGCCATGTCATTAAGTTATACCCTGTAGAATGGTGGTCAGGCAGAATGATTGCACAATTTTACCATTTGATTTTATTATACATTTTATTTGCTTATTCAGTTTTTTGGAGTTTCAATTGATTTGAAATTTTCTTTATTTAAAATGAATTTTTTTTAATATAATTCTTTGCGACCACACTAGAGTGATACTATTTCCGATAACTATATGTCAGCATTAGTTTAACTTATCAATCAAATTCAGCTGTTGAAGTATTTAAGGTAATATGCCATTTATTTCTGAATCATCTTACTCCTGCATATTGTGCTTATTTATTTTGAAATAATTAAGAAAATATTTCAATATTCTCGCTGAGTCATTTATAGACTACGGTCTGGCAATTGATGCACTGCCAGTGAAGTCGTACTGATTATTTAATAAATTTCATAATTTCTACACAAAAGGCATTTATGTGGCTTTTCAAGCAATTTCGCAGAGTATTCGTAATAACAAATGCTCTTTGCTTCGCGACATCATTCTGTTGTAAATCAAAGTTTTTCTCAAGACACGCCCCAGACTTGTTCCAGAGCTAAGCATGTCTCGAGCATGGAGGCGAACTTCCGTTACATTTGTGTTGTCCCTATAACTGTCATGTTGACAACTGTCATTGACAGAGATATATGTATCCGTGCATCCGGCGGAGGGCGGGCGTCTGAACTGGACCCGACTGGCTATTTTCATGCCAAGACAAACACAGTGCCAGACAGTGCACAAAGGCAAACATATCATCCATATAAACGTGTCCACTTACATGTCTGCATGTGCGCGGCGGACTGGGGCGACGAAATCAGCGGAGAATTGTTTGGGCCAAGCAGTGTGAGTTGTTATTGCTGTTACGCTTCCGCTCTATTGCTTAAGTTGCTCTCCAGTGAGTTTGTCTGTGTCTGACACTTGCCAAGGTGTTTATTATATAAATCTTGGCTGCCTGTAAACACGCAACTATAAATTTTAGCACCCGACTAAGCTTCGTCTATATCAATTTCTTATCTTTCGCTTCATCTGTGAAGTTCAAATAGAAAGTACCACATGGAATGTTTGTCTGAGCATTTCAATGAACTCAGAAGTTATAGCAGCTAAGATTGCACTAAAAAAGGAATGCTTAACTTGATTATATCCTAGAAACTGGTAGGAAATGCTATAGGGTATATATGATGCGTATTAGTTAGATGTAAAAATAAGTTAGAATAAAAATAATAATAAATATAATTATTAATTTAGTTATTTATTTACTTTATTTATAATTTATATTAATATCTTTATTATTCTCTTTCTTACTATCATTACATTGTTCTTTATAATTATCATTACAATAATTATTATCATAGTTATATTATATTAGATCATTGCCATTGTCATTGCCATTGCCACTCACTCAGTTTTATTCCTATTCTCATTATCATTGTCATTCTTATACTTAATCCTATTCTCATTCCCATTCCTCTCCGCATTATCATTAAATTTAGTTGTAATTTTGCTTTTGTCATTCATTTTTCTTCGACAGATATGTCAGTAATATCTCTAATATTCTTTCACACATACTCTCCCTGACTGCCATAAGTCTTTACAGGGTATGCACAATAATGTCGACACAATGGCGACCATGGCTAAAAGTATAATGGCGCCAAACTTAATTTCATTCCACTTTTTATTTCTGGCGCATTTCTTGGCTTTTGCACAGACAACGACATGGCTGCAGATCCTATACAAACATATAGATGTATTATATATATAAAACTGAAAAACATATATCTCTGGTCAACAGTCGTTGACCATTTAACATTTAACTCAATTTATGTGGTTTATCTAAATGTAAAATCGAAAGAGGCGATAGAAAAAGTAAAGAGAAGTTTTTGTAAATATTCGTTTAGTTTTTAGGGCAAGGTATCAAGAAAAGAACAGAACTTATATAGCGCATGTCCATTCAAACTTATCTGAGGTTCAAACGTAATTTTTGGTCCAATACTTATAGTTTTTTGATGTGAAATTGAAAATAAATCGAAAAAATGATGAATTTGCAAATATGGAGAGAAAATGAAACACCTAAAAAAAACCAAAAAAAAAAAAAAATAAAAAATAAAATAAAAAATAGCAAATAGTGAAGAGGAAACTCTAGATAAATGTAAACTGAATTCAAAGGATGCATCATAGGAAATATAGTAAGTAGCTAAGTAAATAAATGATTAGAAAGGCTCAAGCAACTCGTTTAAAGTAAAGAGAGTAAATTTTAATTCTTACCTACTACAACATTCAATAAAAACCATTTTAAGAACAAAAAGAAATTTATAAGAAAAAAAAAACATTTTATAATATAAATATTAATAATTGTTTTTGTTAATGAGTGGTTTAAAAAGTTTATACTGATGTTTCCATGTATTGTTTGAAGCCTTCTCAACAGCCGCAGTGATAGTTTGTTCTATATAACCCAAAACTATTTGCTAATTTAAGTAAATTTAAACAAATCTCCCCAAAGTTCATATATTACAGAAATGAAATGAAATATATATATATATATATAAAATATATTATTGAGCAGATTTCATTAAATTTTGTTAATGTACATTGTATTTAAAATTATGATGACAAGAAACCTAAAAAAACTTAATCACGTTATTGCATAGCAAAAATTTAATTTGATTAAATCTAAAAACAAGGGCAAACTATGCGAGTTATGGCCAGCGGAAATACAGTTCAACGATTTCTTAATTACATGCCACCTGCCCTTTCCAGGTGAATAAATAACTAAATTTAAATTAAAAACTGTTTGTAAAATATCTAAAAAAAAATTGACTATTTAAACACAAAAATTTGCATTAATTAATTGCACAAGGATAAGAAGAAAACTGTATTTCCATTAAACAAATTGCCAAATACAAAATTGTAATAAAAATACGATTACAACATATATATATATACAACTATATATATATATAAATTGTTTACAAAAGAGCCCAACAATTTGAGCAAATTTTTAAATGTTAACAGTAACACAATTTACATTTAAACAAATTACAAAAACAAAAAAAAAAACAAAACAAATTTGTGGTGTATGTGCGACAACAAAAAATTTCCAATTTTAAAAATAAAAAATACAATTTCTTTGAATATACAAGTCAAGGATGACAACCAAATTTCATCAGCGGTCTACCAAAAAAAAAAAAAAAAAAAAAAAAACACGTACACCCATACATATGGTAATTTTGTTGCGAGGGAATAAAGTAATTTCATACATGTTTTTCTTTTTTCCAGTATACAAAGGTATTGGCAAAACAACAACGTTTCAATACCCTTGAGTAATCTGCTTGCTTTTTTGATAGACATATATATATATATATAAAAATATTAGTTGACTGAAACCAGAAGCTAAAGTAAAAGTTGCATAAAGGGAAATCTCAGCAAAAGTTGAATAGCAAATGTTAAGGTATTGTTAAAGTTGCATGATTAAATTGAAGGTGAAGACATAATTAAACATAAATTTAATTGCAAGATAATTGGTATAGTTTACAGAAAAGTTAATGGTAAAGTTAACGATAAAGTTCAATGTAAGTATAAAATTAAAAGTAACCTTATTAAAAGTACGTCAAAGAGGGAAAGGTTAATATTAAAGTTAATTCTGAAAATATTCCTTAACTCGATAGGAAATAAAGGTAAAGTAATTATAATGAAATAAATATTGCTAGAAGGTCTAGTTAGTGGTAAATGCAATGGTAATGGTAAAGTTGATAGGAAATGTTAATGATAAACGTAGTGTCGAAAGTAAAGTTATTGGTAAACTTAATGGTTAAGTTAATCATGGATTTCAAGGGAAAGGTAATGTTAATGTGGTGATGGTACACTTATTGCCAAAGGTATTGGTAAAATCAAGGTAAAATTTCGTGCTAAAGGTAAGATTAATATGGTGATGGTATAGTTCATGGCAAATTCAAAGACAAAATTAATGGTAAACTCAATTTCATTTTTATGGTTAATACAATAATAAACTTAATGTAAAAATAATTTTAAAAGTATATTTAAAAGAAAAAAATATTAAAGGACTAGAACTGCTAAAACTTAGGCTAAATACATAAGTAAATGCTGAAGTTAAATTAGAAGTTGAATTAAAGTTTTCTCGCAAGATACAAGATGATGATGATATGAGGATAGGGAAAAAATAGGACTAAGGACTGCAAGTGATGGTCTCTAATGTCGACACTTAAATACACACGCACACAAACGCAACGTCACTCAACCCCACACACGCAGACGCACACGCACACGCACACGCACACGGACACAGATACACATACACATACACATACACGTAGGCGTAATACGGTCTAAACCGTTTGCACATCAAAGCGCAAATCCATTAGGCATAAAACCGCCAGGCAGGTAGGAGAAGTAGAGAAAAAAAAAGCTGAAACGAAAAGTGAGAAGCTTATCTACGTAAAATGCTTGTGCATAAGCGAGTGCCTGTGTGCGCCCCCAGAGTGTGCTAAACTAAGCGGGGTATGAGAAGCGCCGAGAGAGGCAGCTCTAAGGCAAGCACAAGATTAATGAGCAGCACCTGCCTGCCGACAAATTATATAGCATAATTCACTTTGAGCCCCATTCGCATATGTTTACCAAAATATCTTTAACCTCCGTCGCTCAGTATTTCATGGCCAATACGAAAATAGGCAGAAATTCTGTTAACAAATGAGCTTTGGCTAGACAATATCTAAAAAAAAAAATAAAATATAAAAATATTTTTATAGATTTTCGTTACTACTTTAAAGTGTGACAAATGGAGTTTCTTTTATTTGGTAAGCTTTCTTTCTGTCTTAGCCAATTTTTCTCCCTGCCAATCAAACGTGTTTGCTCAGTTACGCCGTATCAATAATAGCTATGCATAATGTATGTCCGCATATACATATATGTATATTTGTTATATTATGTTCGACTTAATAAATCCTTACACAATCATCCATTTCTGCGTCAGCTCTCCTGGCTAAGCCAATCAAATATTTTATTTTATTTATTTTTTTTTTTTTTTTTGGCAAGTCGAGTCGAGTAATCAAAGTTAGCAGCTGTGACCTGTTCGTGTCCCTGGCCTGCTTAGAAATGCAATACAATCTGTGAATGATTCTCTTCTCTTCTCTTCTCTTCTTTTTTTGCTATTGTTTTTGTTTTGTTTATACTTGTTTTGCGATTGTTTTCATTCGGTTTTTTGCCCATCTAACGATGATTGACGATGATTGAAAGTTACAGTGGCAACAGAAACCACGATGGCAATAAAAACAACGCCAGCCATAGCTACAGCTGGCTTTCATTTAGCTCCCAAACTGTTGCCAAACCCCATCATGACAGACAGTCTGTCCAACTAAATTATTATCTGGAGAAAAACAAATTCGAAAAGGCAAAGTGCCTGCAAAAAATATGATTTAGATGAAGAAATTTTTGAAAAAATATAAGTAGAGGGCGGATAGAAAGAAAGAGAGAAGAAAACAATGAAGAGGATAAGAACGCAGAAAAATTTAGTCGAGTAAATTATACGAGTAAATTATACTCGAATACTCTTTTAGAGTTGACTTAAAAATAATATAAAAATCAATAAGCTATTTATCTATTTAATCAGTATGAAAACCTTACACATTTTTTATAAGTATATACAGGGTCAGGCATTTGAAGTGTAACCTATTCAAAAGGTTATAAATGTGGTTGGAAACTGATTGATTTATATTTATTTCACAGTAAAAATAATCTTAAACTCAGAATCAATTCACTTGGGTGACTTGGCATCAGCTGCTGAATCATGTAGTTTATGTCAAACTGAGCCTAACTGAGCCTAATAGCAATGCAGCCGCTACAGAGTACCTAGATGCAGCTATGCCGACAAGCTGTTGCTAATGTACATATTATATTTATTCTGCATGATGAAGCGATCGTTGACTTATGATTGGACGGATGTGTTTACTTATATATGCTATTATTATCATTATATTTTTTATTATTTTTCTACCACTGCTCATTCCAAAATCAAAATGAAATGAGTACACAAGAAAAACAGTTGTGCTTCATATTCCAATTAAAAATAATTTGTAAGTAGAATTTTTGCTATTAAATAAGAAGAAGATACAAATTATGCCTCGTTGCCTCTCTACGCAGCAACGATCAGTTCAGCATTAAGTGTTATGCATCTATTACTCTTAATCAGTTCAGTATAAAGTTCTACTAATACTGTTCTATATCAGCCTACCAAAAAATATAGTCTTGAAGGTATTTAAAAACTGGAAATATTGAGTTCTAGATACAATAAAGTTGCATAATACTAGATTGCAATTGTTGCGCATACGAATACATTTATTTGTCAGGCTACCATTTGTCGAAGAGCTACATAGAAACTATGAACCTACGACGTGCCATAGCTTAGCTATTGCAATTGTAAAGCATATTAAGCAATTAGTAGCTCTATCTATAGTGATAAGGGCACAATTGAACTGCCGTAAAACACAACTCCATAGAAACTGCCGCACAACAATGACCACAATCGATAAGTTTACATAGTCTACGACGTGACCGAGCTCAGACAGTTTCCTCCTGTTCACCATCTCCATAAATAATTGGCATTCAACAGTTAAATAGCTCAGTGATTAGCTTACATCTGGGTTTCAGTTCTCATTCAACAGTTGAAGGCCAGCCTAACCATTTAGGGTCTATGACAGGCAGACAAAACTCGAAGAACTTCACAGTCAGCAAACGCAAATTCTCTTTATTTTCCGCTTCTCTGTGCGTTCGTGTAACAAAATTTATTGTTACAGATAGCCGAAAAAAAAGACAACGTGCTGTTGGTGGTTGGAGGCGAAAGCGAGAAAAAGTAAATTTCCGTTGCGTGTGGCACAAAAATCGTGTCGAGATATGCAGCAATCGCAATATAAATTCCAAACAGATGGAACGCAATGTGGGCAAGCAAATGCGAGGACATGATTTGTTTAGTGGGCTAGACACGCCAGGCTCACTGTTGACTCTCTCAATCGCAAACTTCATCCCCATCTACATCGTTCCTTAACCTATGCGCATCCCCATCGGCACCCTCATCCTCTTCGCCATCTTCCTCCCCCTCTGAACTGGTAGTATCCTCGTATCTTGTAAATATGGCCTGCCTGCAGGCTCTCAGAGTGCGTTGTCTATCGGAGCTATTCATGCGACCAATGCAGCCCAGGATACGCATCATATGCTGCCCGTTGCGTTTCAGCTTCTGCACGGAGCACTCCAGATAATAGGGCATATCGGTTGCCCTTATTATGAACCACACAAGCGCACCACTCACAGCCACGGTGGTCAGCCCATGCAGACAGTACTCGTACAGTCCGTGCCGGCAGTCGTCCAGATGCAGTGCATGAATTAGCTTCTGTGTCAGAAAATATATAAGCCGTTCGAGGCCGCACCAAATGAGCAGCGTTGCAATCTCGGCCAGAAACAAGCCAGCCACAACCTCGACTATCAGCTGCCAGTGCCAGGCCATGTGCATGAAGCGACGCGGATATATCCCGAGGTCCCACAGAAAGCAGAGTGTGGCCAGCAGAAAGAGCCAGCTGCCAAAGGACGGCGCTGGCGAGCACTGATCCTCCGGCTGTGTCATAAAGTACGAGTAGCCCAGCAGCTGCAATATGCCAACAATGGAGACGGACAGCGTCTCCATCTGATATCTGCACTTTTCTCTTATACAAAATATATATTTATATAGACAAGAATAAGCTTTAATTTTGTGGCTTGCTTTGGCTTTAGCCTTTTGATAGTTTAAGCTTTGTGTTCTGATTTATTTGCTCTGATAATTTATCTTTATTTTAAATTCTTAACTTTTGCTTAAGGAATTTAATGACGTTTAATGGATGACAATTATGTTTATAAATGTATTTTGCTTACTAAAGAAAAGCTCTTCAAGTGAATATTAATGAATAAATGTTGAGTCCAACTTTGGAAAGCTGAGTACATACATTTAATATATGAATCTCAATATCAATATCGTAGTATTAATATTATTTCTTATGTGAATCTTATCTGAATCTGAATCTCATTCTCAATCTAAATTTTAATCTTAATCGTTAGCTAAATGAATCTGAAAGAATATGAATCTTTTCCTTTTTTTATCTCAATATCAATGTGAATTTCTGTCTCAATCTAAATCTTAATCTTAATTTCTCTTTGAATCTCAATCTTAATCTGAATCTCTCTCAGGATCTTTCTCTCTCTCAGCATCTCTCTCCCTCAAAACAAAAATATCAATATAAATCTTAAACTCAATCTGTCTGTCTCTATCTCTATCTATCTCTCTATCTCTATCTCTATCTCTATCTTTATCTCTATCACTATCTCTATCTCTATCTTTATTTCTATCTCTATCTCTATCTCTATCATTATCTCTATCTCTATCTCTATCTCTATCTCTATCTCTATCTCTATCTCTATCTCTATCTCTATCTCTATCTGTATCTGTATCTGTATCTCTATCTCTATCTCTATCTCTATCTCTATCTGTATCTCTATCTCTATCTCTATCTCTATCTCTATCTCTATCTCTATCTCTATCTCTATCTCTATCTCTATCTCTATCTCTATCTCTATCTCTATCTCTATCTCTATCTCTATCTCTATCTCTATCTCAATCTCTATCTCTATCTCTGTCTCTGTCTCCGTCTCTGTCTCCATGTCTATCTCTAAATTTATCTTTATCTCTATCTCTGTTTCTGTCTCTGTCCCTGTCTCTGTCGCTGTCTATTCTCTGTCTCTATTTCTATCTCTATCCATACCTGTATCAGCTTCTATTTCTGTATCTCTAGCTCTACTAATAGCCTCTATCTATATTTATGTACTGAATGTCCAGCTGCGAGCGTAAAGTGCCAACAAATTAACATAACATTAACCGCTATTAATCAATTGGATCCAAGGGGCAAGCCAATTACGTGATAGCAACAATTTTCTGGCCATGTTATCTGCTATCTTGTTACCTGACTCAAACTGTTCGCTTCAATTTAAGGCTTGGCTAACTGACAGCTAATAGGTCTACGACTCCGAGTTCACACTCCCAGTTACACAGCCACCCACACACACACACACACACACATACAGACACACACACACAGACACCTTTACAGATTGTGTAAGTGGCATTTGAATAGGGTTCATTGTTGTCGCTGCTTGACATTGGGTTCGGGCTCCTGCTCCTGGCTCGGCTGCCTGTCTATTTAAAAATTGATTTGTTGTTATTTACATGCCGCATTATTTATCAAAGATCCCCCTTTTAAAATGCTGCCTATCGAACATTATCATTGTCAGCTGCGATAATTGTGGACAAGGAAGGCTCCCCCCTTCGTCCGCCCACTGCCTGCTGCCAATGAGAATTCAATTTGTAAGTGTCAATGACAGTTTAGTAGATGTCACCTATCTACTGCTTATTTTTTTTATTCGTTTCTCTGCTTGTTCTTCTTCACAATTTTATTGGCATTTTGTCCAGTGAACCGAAAATCCCCAGTTGATTTGGAAAAGCAACAAGTTTTGCTAAGGCTGATGACCAGGGCAATCGAGGGATGGTGGAAGGTGGGGCGAATCGAGCCGGGATGCGATAAGCTAACATCGCGTGACTTTTTGTCAACAGTGCGAATGCGACGTGCAGCACAACGGGACATTTAACTGAGAATGTTAACGTATTTATTACCATAATTGCTACAGTTAAAGAAATATATGTATAGATATGTACGCGCTGGGTTAGCTGTAGAGTTCGTTTGGATTTGCCTGTAATTGAAATCAGTCGCTTAGAAAAATCAATCAAAATTTGCCAGAAGCATTGCCATGGAAATAAATCACAAATATCTAGATAAATGGATGCTATATACAGCTGCAAAGGATATAAATAATGAAAAAAAAAGAAATGGCAAATGTTGGCTTCAAAAGTGCAGCGTTTTCATTATGAATAGTTTATGGCGTTGTTCGATTATTTTAGTTTTACACGTTCACAAAAGTAGACTATATTCAAGGAAAAAGTTCATAAAATTATATACAAGTTTAAAAAAGTATACAAAAGTAAATAAAAGTATAATAGTATACAAAGTACAAAAAAAATTAATATATAAAAAATAAATAAAATTATATACAAGTTTACAAAAGTATATAAAATTAAATAAAAGTTCATCAAAATATATAAAAGAATATATTTTTTTGTATGATGTAATCATACTTCTGTGCTTTCTTCAGACTTTTGAATCTATACGCTTGATATGGGAATTGAATTAAGTATAGAAAATACTACAGTTGTCTCTCACCTGATAAAGTGTTAAGAAAATTTAGTTTCAACTGAAATCTTAACAATATTGGCATTTAAATGCTTCAAGACTGTTTTATCTGACACATGGATACTTACGAAAGAAGTGGAGAAAGTAAGGTGGAGACAACTGTTAATGGACGACACAGTGCACACTTTCTTTAGATGCGAAAGTCATAATATTTTTAAAACAATTTTAAAAGCGTATTAAGACTTACACATATATATTCAAATTGTTTTTAAAATATATTATTTATCACCATTTCAGTCGCACTACTATTCTTTTGAACACAACTTCATTAACTCGGACATATTTGCTGCTGGCAAATTTGAAGCTTTGAATTTGACATTTAAGACGTTAGGCAATTTAGTTATTTGTAAGAAATGAAATATAAAGATTTGGTATATACTATAGCTTAATTAAATAGATGTACAATCTCAATGAGCTGTCAGTAGTTAACTTGAGTTAAAAAATGAGCTGAAGTCCATAAATTATGCAACTTCATCAATGTACCCATAAAATAGAAAATTATAAATAAAATTTTCGTTTAATTTCTATAATAATTCTCTAATTTATATGAAGTTTTGCATTCATTTAATCCAAATGTTTCTATCTAAGTACGCGTAGCTAAACAGCTTATTAAATTCTCTTTTCCACGAGTGTGTAAAATTGTTCAACTGAAAACAATTTGATAATGCATAATGCATAAGCTAATGAGAAAATAATGACTAATGACGCTGTCGGCCATTAACGGTATACAGAGACTCCACACAAATACAAAATACAAAAAAAAAAAAGAGAAAATGAAAGAGTTTTTAATCGGAATTGTAACAGACAAGTCATGCACTTAAAATTACTTGTACACATATATAGATTTATATATGTGTGTGCTTTTAAATATGTATATGTATGTATGTATGTGTAAAGATCTGTATATATTCATGTAATTTCGCACGTGCAATTTTAATGAACTTTTCACACTCATTACACTCAATGGGAACACACAGACAGCGCAGAGTTGCGAGTTCGGCATTCCATTACTCACACACCTACAGACGACAGACGCACACACACACACCGACTATCACACACACACACATATGCACTTTCATATAGGGCGTCGTTTAACTTCCGGTTTTGTCGCGTTTTTGTAACCGCACGCAACATCTGCAAAATCATGTCAAAATGCAACTGCTGCGGATACGTGACTTCGAGATACTCTGCAAACATATAGAGGCTTTGCTTGGCTCTAATAATCTACAGACTTAAAGATACCCTTACAGTCTTAACTTGGCGTAAGATATAATAAATAACATAAACTCTGCTTATACAAAATTTGCTAAACTTAAATATGCCCTATATTCTTTTTCATTGAAACGAAGGGATTGCCAGACTGAAAATTTACTCGAAAAATTTGTTAATTCACTTACAGACATTACTTAGATGGGAGAACTAATAAGACTGATGTAGTAGAGACTTATAAGAGTATCTGTTAGCCTGAAACTAGCTGGCACTAAAATTGCCAAGCTTAAAGATACCCTGCATTCACTCACTTTACTTTTTACTTTTACTTAACTTTACAGAAAAGTAGAAACTAAAAGATCATTAAATATCCCGAAATGTGCTGTGAAGCTGTCCTCACCATCATTCCCTTCTGATCGGTAAACTAACTTATAATTTTCAATTTAATATAGAAGCAAATTAAAATGTTTTCCCCCGCAACTACTCATCCATATCCAAATCGAAGCTCAGTTCTAAGGCTCTCTCACTTGTAAAACACATTGCCATCCTTCAGTTAAATCAATAAGACAGCCAAACACTCTAGCATGTTACCTATCACCAGTACAGGGTATATACATATGTATATACATATATAGAGAGATAGAGAGAGTTAAAGAGGCAAAAAGACAAGCTTGTCTTGACTTGTCAAATCGTGCGCATAAAACTTTGGCCATGAAAAGTTTTGTTGCCGCCCACCTCGAACCCGATACGTGTGGCATTCAAGTCAGACTCAAACTCAGAGTCGGAGTCAGACAGGTTGACTGATATATATCTGGGATTGGGTAACAACAATGTTGGGTGTCATCCAGTGCATGCTGAATGCACATGATGTGGCCTCATTCGCATGCTACGTGATCTGTTGAGGTTCTATCGGGACTTGTCAAAATGCCCTCCAACCAGTTCCGGTTGCATTTCTGTTATCCACACTTTCCCAGTACTTTTCCCTTTCGGCTTCGACTTGTGCCGCGTCTCGAGACAAATTGAATTGGTGCACTTTTTTGTGCAGTGCATACAAATTGCGGACCAACTGGCGCTGACGTTAACTTGCTCGTTGAGGTTTCGTTGGCTACACTCACTTTGGATATTTGCAGCTAGTCATGGAGTATAAGTATAAGTATACATATAAGTACAAGTACATATATTTTGTTGCTCTCTATGTATAGTAGGGTATTTTATCTTCGACTGTGTTTTCCGAGTTTCCTCCATGTTTTCTGTGCCCGCTAAAAATCACGCTAATTGTCGCACGGCAAATGTCGTTGCATACATTTTGGTTGTCGAGCCCGTTGCACTGTGCAGTCCCGACGGGCTTCATGTCGGCTCAATTAACATAAATTTGAATAAGAAATCGTGTGATGCCACCGTTGCATTTATATAGTTGCAGAGCAGTGGTTAAAACCAAATGCCATTTAAAGCTACCTCTTAAATAACATAACTAAAAATACTTCAATAAATATTTAGAAAATTTCTAAAAAAAAAAATACGTTTTTAACAGCAAAAAATAAACGTATGAATATTTTTCGTTGCCATGTCTGAAAATTTTTTCTTTTGTGGGTCTACCTTGGCCGGCTCAAAGCCTTGTCATGTTTTTTGACATGCAAATGCAAGTTGTGGCATCTGGCGCATCCGTAGCTGCAGTTGGCATCTCATCTTTAGCCCTTGTGTGTGCAGGTGTGCGGGTGTGCGGTACATATTATAATGGCAAGCCCCTCTACATAAACAAAAGTCAACGCTTTCAGCTATTAGGAAAACAATAACAAACACTTCGCCAGCAGCGCCAACATCAACAAAGCATTCCAGTGCCACCTGCTGCCAACCAGACCCCATGCCTCCTCCTCTCTCTCTCTCTCTCTCTCTGTTTCTCTATCTCTTTGTTACCCAAACAAAGATAAAGAGCGACGGTCAGCCACAAGCCGAACAATGATGACGATGCCGATGATGATACCCAGGTCCAGGTCCAGGTCCAGGTCCCCAGACCTATGCATAATTTATAGGCAAGTGCAGTACCGCAATATGTAGGGGGTACTCGAGAACTGCTGATGCTGATGCTCTTCTTCTTGTTGTTGTTGCTGTTCTTGCTCTTGCTTGTGGGTTTCAGTTTAGGGTAGCGGGCGCACATTTGCATTTAAACACATTTCCACACTCATGAGCAGCAAATTTGTGCAACACTTGCAACCAGCCTCAAACATTGGCCAGCAGCAGCATCGAGACAGGATCTTGAGAGGCATTAAAAAATTAAATTCAGTTTGATTTTCAGATTAACAAGAATATGTTTAACTAATGCTTAACAATTAGAATTCAGTATGTCTACGAAAAAAAATATGGAAAGTATATATGAACATTGATCATTTTTAATGATACCAATTCGTTTCTTCGAATTGTTTCAAATAAGATTTTTCATGCTTAAAATGTTAAGAGAAAGTAATATTTTTATAAAATATTTTATTTCAATTAAAAATGATTTGTTTCAAGAAAACATTTTATATTTTAAAATTTTATACAAAAATTATAAATATTTAAAGGTAATTTAGCAAAAAAAATATTTTTAATCTATATTTTAAATATATTCATTAATAAACACATTAAAATATCTTTAAAATCTTTTCAAAACTTAATAAATATATATATATATATATATATATATATATATATATATATATATATATATATATATATATATATATATATATATATATATATATATATATATATATATATATATATATATATATATATATATATATATATATATATATATATATATATATATATATATATATATATATATATATATATATATATGTAAATTACTTAATATTCATGTATTCCTATTTAGTTTTAGCTCACGTCAACGTGGCATTCAACTGCAGCTAATAAGGCATGCACATATATATGTATCCAAAAAGTCTCGTACTTGCTGTTGCTCTCTTTCTGTCTCAACGGTCTTTCTCTTTGGTCTTTTGGCAGCCGTGACATTTTCAGATTGCGCATTCGCCACGTTGAACGGCGCAAATATTTCAATTAGCTGGTCTAACAAAATTTTAATAGTTGTCAGCTGCATAGACTTGATAAATGCCAAAGTGCCAGCCAGTTGCCAGTTGCTCTTAATGCCACACACACCCCACCACACAGCAAGCCGCCGTCCCCGTCCAGGCCCTTCACTTCCCTTTTGGTGAGCATTGCCTGCAGCCTTCAGCTTTCAGGCTTCTGGCTTTTGTTCCAGGGTTGGCTGCGCCTGACATCCAAAACATTTAAAACACGATTTTCACATTTACCTTTCAATTTAGCATTGCTTTCGCTTTTGCTGTCGTTTGTCCTTACCTTTGCTGTTGTTATTGTTGTTTGTTGCCTGCTCTTGTTGTTGTTGAGGTTGTTGGTGTTGTTGTTATTCCTGTGCCTGTCGCCTGAGAGAGGCGACATATTGACAAAACTGTCTAGCTGCTTGAATTAAATTATGCCCCACGGTCCCAGGAATTCGATTAGGTTAAATCGAATTTTTTGGTTCGATTTTCGCTAATCAAACCGCAAACTAAGTCATTGTATTACTAATTTAACATCCAAGAAGAACGCTCACCATATATAAGTATATATAGCATGCATTGATAAAATTGCTTTTTTAATATGCGTCGAGATTTTCATGAAGATTTGCCATGTTGCCTTTTAGGCTTGACGATTTTCTGACTTTTTGGCTTTTGTGAGGTAGTCTAAACCTATTGTATTGAATATTGAATGTGATAGAACTATATTATATTAATTCATAATATTACATATAGATATGTAAATATATAATCAGATTTATCTTCCGAGATAAGACGTAAAAGTTTTCCAGGATATCTTAATGTTGACTTACACAAAATTTGTATTTATTGTTTATTTCTGTTTCTTATTTTTGTTTTTTTTTTTTTTTTTTTTTTTGGCCACATAAATCTGATTTATAGGGGTAATAAAATGTTTCATGCTTCAACAAATTTCAACTGTTCAGCACACACACCTTCGTGTCAAACGTTTCAGCTTGAGTTCTCTGTAGCCAAAAAATCAGGCACTTTGAAGTTAATGTACGAGTGCGTTGTAACCACGTTCAGTTGCCATCTGCAGTTATTTAAATGATGTATCAAAAGTATTTCAGAGCAGTTATTCGGTTGAGTTCATATTTTTCGTAGAACACTTTATTAACTTTGATAATACATTTATTTACCTTCTTTATACGCTGTTCTTAGCAATGTAAAAGAGTGTATCACGATTGCTTATATCTATGGTAGGGAAATTTTTTAAAGATTTTTAATATTTAACTATGAAATATATTTATGAAAGTAAATTGTTTTCAAATTTAAAATACTGAAAATAATTGATTTTGGTAAGAAATAATGAAATTTTCATAGACTTTATCATTAAAAAAAAAATAATAATATTTTTAATAAATATTTAATACATTCGTTTTCACATTTGTCAGAAAAAATATAATTATAGTAATTATACAAAAATATATTTATACTCATTATTTTTATTAAAAATATATTTAAAATATATATATTTATTTTTTAAATATATTTTAATTTATTTTTAAAATATATTTTAATTTATTTTTAAAATATATTTTAATTTATTTTTAAAATATATTTTAATTTATTTTTAAAATATATTTTAATTTATTTTTAAAATATATTTATTTTTAAATTATATTTATATTTTTTTTTAATTATATTTATATTTATTTTTAAAATATATTTTTATTTATTTTAAAATATATTTTTATTGATTTTTAAAATATGTTTATTTTTGAATTATATTTATATTAATTTATAAAATATATTTTTATTTATTTTTAAAATATATTTATTTTTTATACATATATATTTGTTTTAAATGTATTATTTATAGCTTTATGTGAAATATATTATTTTTTGTTTATTAACCAATTGTTTATAGCACAATTAATAATTAAAATTTTAAGTTTAAGTAATTTAAATATTTTTGGTATCAATAATCAATAACTCTTCATACATTTTCCAAACGGCTTAACTTTACTTAAACACACATTTATGTGGCAAATGGTACTTGATATAAATCGAAGATATTCATATTACATATTTAAATTATTCTAATTAGCTGAAATTTTAATGTGAGCTCAGCTTAGTATTACGCAGTGCCTAAACGCATTTTTGCTAAAGGACTTTTAGCCATAACTAAAAGACTATAAAATATTAAGCCTTGCACATTGGCTAAGTTGCTCACCTTTCAACGGCACCTAAACGGGCGTGGTGTTTTAAGTACCCGAGTCCTGTTGACGTTTTGCCCATTGTTATCAACTGAATGGGCTGGCTCATAGCTGCAGGCCAAGCTTTTATGGTGTGTGTGTATGTGTATGTGTGTCTGTGTGTGTTCAAACAGTTTAATGCCTTGGATAACAAGGCGCATCATGTTACATTTACGCACAGATACAAATACATCGGTATATGTATATAGAAGACATGTGTGGCACGCGGCCAGGTGCTTAGCCTGTGGCTTGCGTTGACTGTCTCCCTGTTTATGTGTGTGTGTGTGTGTGTGTGTGTGTGTGTGCGTGTGTGAGCAAAGGATGCTTGGTCACAAAGACACGTGCGCTCTAAACTGTTGGTTCTAATGCAATTTCTGTCATTTTTAATGGTTTTATAAGTTGCACTAAAGTCGTCCGACTATGGGGTCGTATATGCAACGCTTTGGCCACTTGCTCTGTGGCAGACACTTGATTATTTGTTTGGAGTTTGTCAGTGAGTCTGTCTCTAGCAACGTCTACTCTTTGGGCAATGGTCAGTTTTGAATTTTGTTTGCTCTCATTATGATGGGGTTTGGTCGTGCATGTCCTCTGCATGCTCTCTATGTGCTGTATGCATGCTCTGCATGTCCAGCATCGCCAGCATCTACTGTCCACTGCTGTCTCCTGACGCTCTGGCCATCCAGTGTGGCAACTGATGGCAATTACTGCTTCGTTTGTGCCAGAGCTAAATGTGTTTAGTTTTGATTAGTTAAGTAATTGCCGGATCTCTATTCAGGCGAGTGGTATTATGAACTGCAAGGCGGCTGCTCCTTCATTTTCGCTTGCAGCACACTCAATTGCAATTCATATGCGAAATTAGAGTTCAATTGTTGATCTAAGTTGATTAGGTTCAAATCACTAATATGGACATTTAATTTTGAATATGAAATGTGAGCATTTAATGAAGAGCATTTTCAATGTTTGTAAACGAAATATCAAACTTAATTTGGTTTATTTACGTCTAATTAGTCATCGAAGTTGTGGGAGAAGCGACTTGATATTTATTCTACTTATTTTTAAATATTACTACAATAAATATTTATTGTAACTATATGTATATTTATAGCATTTTGTATAAATATTATTTAAACATTCAAAAAAAATTAAAAAATATTAAATTATAAATTAAAAATTAAAAATAAATAGACTAATGATTTTTTTGATTATTGCTAGTTATTAGCTCAAATCGGAATTAAACTCATAAATAAAATATTAAAGTATATATATTTAAAAGTTTTGGACTAAATTTAAATTTAAAAAAATGTAATAAAAAGTCAAGCAACAGTCAAAAAAGTTATATCATAATTAAAAATTTGACTAACTTAAAACTAAATTAAAATGTTATTTATGTAAATGGAAATGAAATGAAATGAAATGCCGGAAAACCAAACAAAAATGTAAGTCAATACTTAGGTTTAGAACTAAAATTTTTAACTTGAAACTTATTGTATTTATTTCTATAAAATTCAATTTATGTACATATTATAAAATTTTAAATATGATATTTAATAAGTTAATAAATTTGTTTATTTTAATCAAATTTATTAACTTATAATATTTTAAATATCAAGTTTTATTATCAAAAATACTACGAAATAAAGTTCCTAACAATATTAAAAAATGTAATACTGTTCTCTCCCTTTATATTTGTAGCCAACCAACACATGGTTTGCTCTCAGTGTAGTTTCACACACTCACATGCAAAGATGCTGTGGACCATTCTGCGCATTCTCACCACAGAGAGCCAAGTGAGTAGCAAGTCCGCAGTCCAACAGAATTTCATTTCGTTAAAAGCTCTGGACTGGCCATAGAATCTATAGTGCTGGGCCGGGCGCAACATCTAAAGAAGCATTCGAATTGGAACCTACATCAACAGCAAAGCGCTTGAAATTCAATTCGACGAGCCTTAAACAATTCCAACTTATTAAAAGCAAACGCGAAAAGTTTAATTGGAACTGCGATTGTGGCGCTGCTTGTTGTCACTGGGGAGTCGCGCAAAATAGATGCGGTATAGGCAGTGCCCACTATAAAGTTACGCTTTCACGCCCCCCTTTTGCCCTTTAGCCCCTCCTCTTAGTTGACTGCAGGCCTGGCGCTAAATGTGCGCAATTGAAGGCAATTGAGCAATTTTGTATGCTCCGAGCATCAGGCGGGGCATTTGCATAAATACATTTATTTAATATTTAAATTAGTTTTCTCGCATCTCTTTCAGCCATGCATTTATGTATTATATATATATATATATATATATATATATATATATATATATATATATATATATATATATATATATATATATATATATATATATATATATATGTATAAATATATATGTATATAATGCTTTCACATTTTTTACTGATAATCCCCTGATTAACTCTCCATGACGTAAAGCACAAATGCAGCTAATCTCTGTAAAGTTGCCAATTTGCTCTCGACTCTAAGACAAAGAAATGTCTGTCTAGCTGGCTGCTAAGCAAAGCGAATGCGTACAACAAACGCAAATTGACAAGTTTTCCAGCTCATTAATCTGACGGACGAGTTGAGGCGAAATATGCTTAGTCGAAAGCCCGTTTTTACTTTTTCTGTTTGGTAAGTTTCTATTTTTATTTATTTTTTTATTTTTTGTTATATTTATATATTTTATAGAAGAGTTTCAGTTGCAGCTAGAAACTGTATTTACAACTCTGTAGGCAACTCATTTTGCTTATTTCTTCTGGTACGCTTATTTAAGTATAATTTTTTGCTAGCAAATATCTAAATATATCTAGCTCAGACAAATATTATACCCTATGGCAGAGAATATCTTACTTTCGATCAGCGTGTATAGTCAAGTATATGAGGTTAACTATCTATTTATATCTTGAATCTGAAACTTTAATATAAAAAGTTGGTTTTATATTTGAATTTAGGATTTAATTCTCGGGTATTCCTATAAACTGCGTCTAGAAACAAGTCAATATTCTATTTTAATAATGTTCAATAAAGGGCAAGTTCTTATTAAGATATAACTACCATTAATAGAGCATATAATGTTTAGATATTATTGCCCACATTTTAAGCATATTTTACTTTATTCTATTTAGTTTTGTGCATCCTTCACATGATTCTTACATACGCTTACATGATCAAAGGTTAAGAAGTAATTTACACAATACATAGAGCTGTGTTCATAAAAATAGTAGTACGACTGAAATCTTGGACAGCAACATTTTGTGATAATCATAAGCAATATTTTGAACAGAGTATTGAGTATAGGACAAAAGTACTTATGATTATCCTTGTTGATACTATTCTAAATGCTGTTTAGTTATTGCAAATAATCGTATTTAATTTTTTTTTTTAATTGTATAGTACAATTCAGCTTTGTATACTAATCTCATACGTCATATTTATTGCTGAATAACTAACTAAATTATCTCACAACTTTTAGATATTGCTGCAAATAGTCTAATCAAATTTTAAATAAAAAATGCAGTAAATTATCAAATTTACTTTGCCAGTTAAAAGAAAACTGACTTGTGCAAAACTTAAAAATATTTTGGCTATATTAAGAAATAGCTTTATTATTCATATGTAAAATAATTTAATTTATTTTTGTATTAAATTGAAAAGTAAACTTTTCCTTTTACTACATCAGCTACAAGAAAACTACAAGTTCCCACAAATATTACGAGTACGTCCAACAGCAGCGTATATGCCAAAAACTTCGTTTCGCTACGTATATTAAAAATAACTTTATTATTAAGATTCCAAGTAATTTCATTTTGTTTTATATTTTAATGTTAAGTAAACTCAAGCTAGAACAGAACTGGAAGATTCTTCGAAAATATTACGTATGCGCCCCCCCCCCCCCCCAAAAAAAAATGGCGTATATGGAAGATATTGCGTATACGCCATGTGTACGCGCGTGGCTGTTGCTGGCAGGTGCAAATGTATGAACAGTTAACAGTTTACTTGCTTACCTTCTACTTACCTTCCGTCACCTCCTGCTGCCGCTGCCGCTGCCGCTGCCGCTGCCGCCACTGACCCAGCTGGCAGTTGTATATGGCAGGAAGCGCGGCCAACTTTTGCGACAGTTTTTCTTTAGTTGTTTTTTGCTCAGTCTTTCGCTTACGTAAATACCCCAAAGCTCTGCGCATATTTCCATATTAAGTATTTTTATAGCTAATGGCGCTTTTTACTTAATGTCAACACACAAGCCACGCCCCATACACACATATATATTTATATGTATATGGATATATATGTATTTATATATATATATGTGTACATAAAATGCAAAAAAATTGAATATTTTTATGTTGTTTTTATAACAATTTTATATTTCGATGTTGCTGCTGTTGCTCTTTGTTGCTTTTTGTTTTTGCTTTTTTTTTCTTCTCTTTTTGTTGCCTTTTGCCGTTGACGATTTCAGCGCCAAGAGGCAGAGACTTCCTGTGACTCCTGTGCCACCTGTTATCTATTGATTTTTATGCCTGCGTATTGCCTGGATGCGTGGTAATAAGAAAAATATATCTATGGGAATATCAACGCTAATAGATACCCTGGAAACTATGCTTAGAAGTTGCTATGCAAAAGAAAATATTATATTAAATTTTTTAATGAACATATAATAAACTTTAATTTCTATTTAAAAATTAAAAATAGAAATTTTTATTCTTAGGATTATAAATATTAAAAATAGGAAAACAATTTGTATTACTCTTTAGATATTAAACAAAAAAAATACAATTTGAATTTGTATTAAGCAAAAAAGGAATGTTATTTTTGAAATATTAATTTATTAATAAAATTTCTTTAATATTAGTTTCTAAAATATATAAAAAGATTATTTAAATGCTAATATTGTATATGAAAAATATGATATATATATAATAATAAGATTTTAATGTTTTATTCGCATATATTAGAAAAATTTAATTATTTGAAAAAAGTTTTCATATAAATTAATATAAGCCTGGCTATATTTATTGACAGATAATAATAAATCTCTTCCACAAATAACATATAGTGAGAATTAATAATTTTTTAGCTATGAAATTTTTTTCTAACAATTTGTTTAAATTTTTTATTTTATTTTTTATTTTATTTAATTTTATGTTATTTATTTTATTTAATTTAACTTTATTTGTACTATAAAGTCTTAAAAAATGTAGAAACCAGGTAAGGAAGAAGACAGCCAATGCTTGAGTTGCAAACGCTACGTGTGCTAAGAAGATGGCATCGGATACAACTGCAACGCTTTATTTATATATATATATATATATATATATATATATATATATATATATATATATATATATATATATATATATATATATATATATATATATATATATATAAATGTAAATAAGTAAGTTCACCCCAAATTCTTTTCTAAGGCAAAGTTGACAGTTGAACAAATTTTAGATAGCCAGCAATGGCATAAAATACACTCACCCACACTCTCCCACACCCATCTACTCTCTCTCTCTCTATCTCTCTCTCTCTCTCTCTCTCTCTCTCTCTCTCTCTCTGTCTCGCTGTCCCCCAGCCATTCTCTTAGGGAATTGTGAATGCGTCGGTTCGTAGGGGTTAAAGTGCTAGAACAGCAGGGACTGGCAGACGAGAATGGTTATTGTTATGTTGTTTAGCATCCACACAGGATGCACAGGATGTTCGTGCAGCTGCCTTTGAGTGCCAACCAATTTGGGGCTTGTGACATTAGACAAAGTGTTGGCCATTCTGCCCGTCCTGAGCTACTTTTTATTCTTTGCCAACTTTATAATTTGGGTTCTGATTTCGCATTTCTGTTCATCCAACTGCCCATCAAATAGCTGCTATTGATTTAACTTGTTTTCTTTTTAGTTTCTTTAAGTTCTATTTTGTTGCTAATTTGCATTAAATTCGTTTATTTGATATACCCGCAGTTTACTCACTCTTTCTCTCTCTCTCTCTCTCTCTTTCCCTCTGGCTGTCTCTCTTCCACTCGCCGTTTCAGTTAATTGCAACATAACGAGCTCTTTGTTTGCCAGCCAGCACTGTCGCTTGCACTTTTCTTTTGCTTTTCGAGTGTTTTGCATATTTTTGCAATTTGCACTCCAGCTAAAAAGGTGAACTATTTTTTGTGCTGCTGCTGCTGTGGCTTCTACTAACCAATTGCCAAAGCCATTAAATCGTTAACATTTAAATTATTTAATTGCATAAATGCTTCTGCGATTTCTTAATTGTCTTATGTTTCAAATACCCTCAAAAGCTATTTGCAATGGGGCGTTGCAGTATGGTTTGTTGTAAGAGATAGCTGAGAATGTTGAATTTATAAATGAAATAATATTCGGACTTGTACTCTAAATTGATATCTATGAATATGATTGCTTTTGAAAGAGAAACAAAATAAAATATTTGCAATTTGCTATATGAAACTTCAATTTGCCGTCTTTGACTTTCTATTTGTGAAATAGTTGTAAAATAAAATTTGCAAAATCTGTTTTATAAAAGGATCTTCATCTCCTATATTCATTTCTGACTGACACATCGAATTATTTTTTTTTAATTAAACTTTATTTAAAATTGTCAGTTGCAAATGTTTTTCTAGTTTACTGTTGCTAACTAGCGATAACTAGAATATTTCTTTTTACTGCATTGAATCTATCTTATTGAACAAGCTACTTAATAATTAATAAAGAATATTTATTGTACTGAAAGTTCCAAATGAGAAGCACATAAAATAAAAAAAAACATATAAATATATTTAATAGAACCAATAGAAGATAGTTAGATATAGTAAGGACTGCATTCTGCTTGTATGTTTTGTGTTCTTAGTGTTATCTTTATATTTATATATATGAACCGATGAATATATTGTAGAAGACATAATGTTTATAAGCAAAATAGTCCCAGTAGCCATGCTACATGCATATACACTGCACTTTGAAGTCCACTTCAACGTGGCAAAGCCCCAAAAAAAAGCAACTAAAATCCAATAGAATTTCTCTGCTAGGTATCGTGGCAGTCGAGCAGAGCCAACTAACGCCCACCAGCTTGTTTATTGCCACTGGCTTTTAAATGAATTCAATTATTCAGTAGATGCCACCAGTGCAGCTGCTTCTTCTTCTCTTCTTTTTTTTACAGTGTAGCGCTTAATCCAGTGGCAATATGTGAAGAGTGAAACGGTAAATGGATTTAACGCGCGCAGCCAAATGGTTTTTGTGACTTGTTTAGCTAAAGCTTTTTTTTCGTTGTAATTAGTTGGTGTGTTGCGATAATCTTTGTTTTTTTTTGCACAATTTAATTGAATGGCAAACAATTAAAATTAATCAACAAGCGGAAAGTGTCAGGCATTGAAAGCTGCGACAAAAAAAAATAAAAAAAAAGGTTGAAATGAGCCGTAAAAAGCGAAACAGCCACACAATCTCGATTGACCCGACTTTGTCGGCACAAGTGTTTGTGTGAGAGTGTGTGCGAGTGTGAGTGTCGTCAACTGTCATTGTCAGGCAATGATGTGCGTGTATGCGTGCGTGTGTGTGTGTGTGTGTGTGTGTGTGTGTGACGTAATTATCACAGCCACCAACAGGCGGCGCTTTAAAGCGGCTTAGCTACGGAGGCGGAGGCAGCGTCGTCGTGCCTATCTCTCATTTAATAGACTTTAAATGCTATGTTGACTCTACTGGGCATATGCGATGCATATGCATGCTGCAGTTTCAGATATGTATGTGTATACATATACTATTATTTTTAAAATAAGTCAAATAGCTTTGGTAGTTTATGCGCCACTGGCAGATAACCTAAATGGCATGATATGCCATTTGAGATTTCGTTTTGGAAATTTTAATCAGATTGGAATTGATATGTACATGTACGAAACTCAGCAGCCGTAACAAATTTAGTCAAATAACTGAAAATTAATATCAATATAATTAAAATAGTTATTGAGTATTTTTAGTAGAACAATCTTTTTTAACGCTTGGCATAGAAGTAGTGAAAAATTTCCAGTTTTTAGTCATACTTTTCAATGGGCAAACAAACTGAAAAAAAAAAACAAATGCACAGATGGACAAATAGATAGGCAGACAGAAAGACAAGCAAAGGACAGATAGACGACAGAGAAAACGAACTGACTGCTTAAACTGATCAATAATATACGAGCATATACTCAATGAGATAACCAACCTGTTCTTCTGCCTGTTGCATTAAATTTAACAAAAACATTATACCCTGAGGCTTAAAGAGTATAAGAGTGTATATGAAAGTTCCAGCGATATTTGGCTCTGCGCAATGTCTGCTTGCTTATAAACTGTCAAGTTATTTCGCCTGCAAAGAACAGACTTTCGATTCATTTTGAGTATATATTTGAGTACACTCAACTGACAAAGTCTATAGATGATGTAGAGAGACCAACTATAAGTTTGGTATATAGATTTTATACACTCAACTGGAAGAGTCTCTAGAGTATGACAGTTGGGCTGAAAAGCTCGCAGGCTAACATAAAAAACTATTTATTTATTTATTTTTTTTTATAAAATTTTATTTGATTATTCAACGTAGTTGGCTTTGAGGACGATTCCACAATTACAGCAGCTGTACAATTTTTTCAGTAGCATTTTTTTATAGTGCGATTTGTGTTTATCCTCCAAATAAGCCTCGGCGATAACCTTTTCCTTGGCGCTATTCTTATTAGGCCATTTTCTTCAAACTAACAAAAGTTATTTCTCTCAAAATGCCTTACCCCACAAGGACGATCAATAATCATGAATTTCATAAGTATACGTCTATTTATAAGTATCGAACGTAGTTAACAAACATTTAATTAAGTTTTCGCAAATAGCTGACTCTGTGCATTCAGACAACTCGTTTGTCAAGCACGGCAAAGTAATCAGCCAGTTGAATGATGGCCACAGTTCGTTTGCCTCCCATTTTGTATGACTCTGGCAAAATATTTACTATAAGGTTAGGGTATTTTCCATTCTTAGTTACCCTAATGGAACTGGCATATTCATATTTGTTATCATTTTGCGTTTGTGTCATTTTGCGCCAACTGGCAACTGGAAAAGTTATCACAGAGTCGCAGCCCAAGTTTATTGTAGCATACTTTTCAGCTGTGCTGGCACACTCGCACTTACACACACACACACACATACATACACAACCACTCAGATACAGGCCCATACAATATGGGCTTCATGACTTTGTTTTGTTGGCTGCGCCGCTGCTGTGCGTTTTCCCAGTTGGTTCTCTACTGTTCTGTTGTCTTAGGTGGCTCGGTTAATTTACATTTTCCTGGTAATTAAAATGTGCTCGCCCATTCGCTACCCTTTGCCTTGCCACCGAGCGCCAACTTGGCCCCGCCCACTGGCAGTTGCCACACGCAAAACTCGTTTACATAATTATGTGTGGCAATTTGCGCGTGTGTGTAAAGATTTACATAGCCATAGCCTAACACACAGCAACACACACACACACACACACACACACACACACACACACACATAGACCATAAATTGTACCATTTCATTTTCCAACAGATTTCTTAATGCTTTTTGTTGTTCGCTTTCTTCTGGCAGCAACAATTGTCAGCCAATTTGAATAACTCACAAATTTAATATGAATTTATGCATTTATGAATATCAAATGCGACTTTTTCGGGGGCTTTACATTTCACTTTCTTGACTCTCAGAAAGTTTTTCAATAAATATCGCGTTTAGCCATGGCACTTCAAACTGAATTACGAATTGCTTTAAGTTAATTCAATTTTGAATGGCCAAGTTTTATACTAGAAGCTCTTAAACTCCAGTTAATTGAACTGAAACAACCAATAAAATATAATGTTAGATTAAAAATGTTTAACTGAAATTCTTTGGCAATTTCTGATCTATTTACAAAATAAAAATAGAATTTTGCTTATATATAAAAAAAATAAATTCATATAAATTTATACAGTTATAGTAGAAAAAAAAACGAAAATATGAAAAGATAAAAAATATATATACAAAAATAAAGAAAAATATATAAATTTATAAAAAATATAGATATTTAAAAAACAATTCATAAAGAAAGTATTTTTTTTAAAATAATTATATATAAGTATATACAAAAAAAAAATAAATATATATAAAATATTTTGAAACTAATTAAAAGTTAAAAACAACTATTTTATTGTAATAAAAGATTCAAGACTTAAGATTAAATTATCTAAACAAATTTAATATATATTCATTAATAGCTTTCATTCATAATTTTCAATTTAGTTTCAATAATTTCAAACAAATTTAATAAACTTTCAAATTATATACAAGAAAAGAGTCTTTAAATGCTTTCACTTTTGTTTCTTACTTACGCATTTTTCTCACACTCTCATTTGATTGTGTTGACTTATTTTTTCATTTGACGTCAACTTGTTATTGATTTAACGCTTGAGAGTGTGTCATATATCATTAAGCGAAAATGAATATTTATGATTCATGAAATTGTAATTAATATGTTAATTCCCTCTGTAATTAAAGTCCTATTGTGTTTTTGCTAGACTTCACCTATACAAAAATACAAAAAAAAAACCCACATATGCATAATGTATGAATACGTGTTGATACTTCAAGATAGCAAACGACTTTAATACCAAAAAAAAAGAAGAAAATATATATAGATATACTTATATATACATATGTATACATTGTTGCGGAAATTACTTTCACATCTATCGAAGCAACAGCCTTTCGTCTTGAGCCAGCAAATGCACACGGAATATATCACAATACTTATCTGGATCAATATGTAAGCTGCGTCTATGAATTTATATGAAATCAGCATCTTTCGTGCTCATAAATAAATTGTTTGCGCCACGCAACGGAAGCCAGAGCCCCGGAACATACAAAGTCAATGGGACAAACCTCTAAAGCCAACAAATAACCCAAAGAGATGGTCGGAACTGTAGCTTATGCTTAGACCGTACCGGAACCTGTACTGAACACGAAATTCGTTTGTGGGTGGACATTAGATACGCTTAGCAACTGCGTTTCAAGTAAGACGCGCGGGCGTCACCCACTCCCCAGTTGCCTCGTTATAGCTTCGCTCAAGGACGGAGTGTGTACGTATACGAAAACGGAACGAAAACGACAACGAAAACTTCCAAAAGCAAATTAATAACAAAAACAGCAAAAGCAACAGCAGAAGCTTGCAGAGCTGGTGGAACGCAAACTGTCAAGTGGCTCAGCTGCCCGCAGGACCAATTAGAAACATCCAATCAGAGTTGAACTCGTGTCGGGTTTGCTCAACACGAAACGATGATTGAAGCGAGGCGAATACTTACATTTATATCATGTTAGTCATCAGTCATTAGGCATTAGACATTTGGCATTACACATTAGACATTTGGCATTAGTCATTAGGAATTAGGAATTAAGCATTAGGTATTAGGCATTAGGCATTAGGCATATTAGAGATTAGACATTAGGCACTAGGCATTAGCCATTAGGCATTAACCATTAGGCATAAGGCATTAGGCATTAGCCTAGTATTAGGCATTGACCATTAGTCATTGGGTATTAACCATAAGGCATTAAGCATCAGGCAATAGATATGAGACATTAGGCATTTGGCATTATTAGGTAGGCAGTAGGCATTAGGCATTAGGCGTCAGACATTAGGCATTAGAGATTAGCCATTAGGCACTAAGCATTAGGCATCAGACATTAGGCATTAGGGATTAGGCATTAGGCACTAAGCATTAGGCATCAGACATTAGGCATTAGGGATTAGGCAGTAGGTATAAGACATTCGGCATTAGGCATTAGTCATTAGGCATAAGGGATTAGGCCTTAGGCATTCGGCATTAAGCATTAGTCATTAGACATTGGGTATCATTGTGCTATTCTAATTAACAAGAACAATACGAATAACGTTTCGTGCTTTTTCAAATTTGTATCACGCGCTCAGCGCTCAGCACTCGTCTAAGCAAGCGTGAACTCTTCGCCTATTGGCGGGCTAAATTCAATTCATATTCGTGGCATTGGCAATGCCTATTCTGAATGGACTCATTAAATTGTATCGAGATTTGTTTCAACTCAACGATTTGTTGAGCACTTTGTTCCCCGGTCGATTATGCCGTTGCGCTCGAGTTGCCTTCGAGTTGTTGCAAATCATTTCTCGGCCAATTTCAAAATAATTCCTAGAAGCTGGCGCACTTATTCCTTGGTGAGCAATTACAAAATTTATTTGTTCTTAGCCCACTCCAGCAAACAAATGGAAAAGAAAAATAAAAAAAAAAAAGAAAAGAAAAGAAATAAAAAATGAATATTCCACTGAAATTAATAGCTGGCATTAAATTATAAACTGAAATGAGTGCCAAGAATTTCATTTCGTTTAATGGTCCCATTTAATTTTGAGCCTCCAAAAAAAAGGGCGTTAAAAAATATGCTAATTTGACAGTTATATGAATATATATAACTAAGAACGTAAAGAATGCTTAGGAATTGTTTAAGAATTTATTAAAGAAGCTGAAATATCTATGGATTTAATACAATTTGAATATGTTTTACACAATTCCACTTACGCCTGCAGGCCAATTAATTATTGATAATGAATTATAGCTATGTGCTAATGCTAAACTTTTCACCTGGCACAACAATTCAAATTAGACAGCTAATTAAATTGAAAGCGCCTAAAGGTAGCCGGTAGTTATTGCCAGCGAAAAAAGTTGACCTTCAAGCGAATAACTTTCGGCATACCCTGTAGCTCCGTGCGCAACAAGCAACATGGCTGGCCTTATGATTAATAAATGTAAAGCATTTGGCAGACACGGCACAAGTCAAAGGGCAACAGCGAAAGCAACTGTTAATGAAATAAAAAATTTAATTAACAAAAGGTAGCGTAGAGTGCTGGCCGAACATACACGAATATGGAATGCACGTTGAGATCTAAGAGAAAAGATTTACTTTAATTTTTATGAATATAATAATATTTTATTTCTAAATTTGCTAAATTTAGAGGAATTTTCTTTTATGCCTACTTTTTATAAATAAAGAAAATAATAAATAAAATAATTTCATCTAAATCAATGTAAAATCAATTTTGTTTTTATTTATATATTAATTTCTATTCTTTAAATTATTGAATGTAACTTGATGATAATTTTATATTTCAAGAAAGTATTTAATTTTTTTTTTAAATATTAATATAGTTTGAAAAAAATAGCTCCATGACTTTTTCGAATTATATAATTTGACTTGACTTTACGTAAAATATATTCAGCTATAAATAACATTTTCAATATTAAATTTAATTATAGTTGCCTTGAACTAAAACTAAAATAAAATAAAATATAGTTTAATATATAATATAATATATAAAATTATCAATATATAAAATATTAAAATATTACTACCTATAAATTAAATGAATAAGATTAATTGTAATTGATTAATAAATAATTTTAGGCAAATTAAATATTTTAAATTTTATTTCTTTTTAAAATATATATTTAAATATATATAGAAGATTGAATATTTAAAAAATAATAAACATATTTAAATTAAAATTAAAAATAATTTATATTACAATACTTTATATATAATTATATCATTTTTATATAATTTATATGAGGATAATTTATTATATTTTAATAAAATTAATTTACATCAAATCACATTTCTAATAAACAATTTGTTATGCCCTTTGTAAGTGTATAGAGAAGCGCCTTAAAGGAAAAGCAAACTCAATTGGACAGCCAGTTGAAGTGCGCAGCCTACAAATACAAATAAAGGTAAAATTTTGTTTAACAGGTGTGTCTCTGCGCGTGTGTGTAAGGGTGTGCGTGTGCGTGTGCGTGGGAGTGTACGGCTTTTTGCTTTATTTAGCTTGCGAGTGAGTCGCGCTGCCTGAAGGAAAGCATCAATAAATTCGCATAATTTTTTTATATTTATTTTCATATTCAGCAGAAAAAAGCATAATGAAATATTTTATTGAGTTTATTAAGCAGACATATTTAAAACCATTGGGACGCAACAAAAATGTATAAATAAATAAATAAAAGTTTAGCGCTCGAAAAAGTTGTGCGATCGCAGGGACTTAAAAGATTTGCCGTGTGCCCGGTGAAAAATAAGGGTGTTCAAAGGTAATTTCAAATTCAGGGCACAAAGAAAATGCGTGAGCTAAACAAAGCTGTCAGGTGTCAGCAGCAAACGCACACACACACACACACACACACACACACACGCACACACACAGCATTATCAGCATCCGACTCAGTAGGTGCTGTTGTGGCACGTTTTTCTCCCTCTTTTTTTTTTTTGAATTCGTGTAAAGAGGAAAAAAGGCTGTTGCTGAGCCAAAATGTTAGTTGTCGATTTTGATGCCAGTCGAAAAGTTGGCGAAAGCCTTCAGCAACAGAGGAAAGGCATACGCACACGCACACGCGCACACATACACATACATGCATGCATACATTCCCTAGCTACTTGGCTATTAGACGATAGGCCAGCCACGCCCAGCGCCTATAAACAACAGCCGTTATGTGTGCACGTGTATGTGTGTGAGTGTAGGCATAGGCGCAACTATTTCGAGTGGCCAATTTACTAACAGGCCACACACAAACACACACACACGCACACGCACACACACACACACACACATACACATACACCTACGAGTGGCTTTGGTAGCCTTAGTCCCTGGATCGCAATTTGATGTGGTGTTTCATGTTTCAAATTGAAACTCGGCCCAAGTGGCAGGCAGGCAAGCAACAACAACAACAACAACAAAGAGAAATGAAATGAAATGAAACTGAATGAAAAAATATGAAAATCAATTGAAAGAATTATTTTCGTTTTCCTTTGCTTTATTTTTCATAAATGAAATTGAAAATGTTTTCAGCTTGGCACTTGAGCTTATTGGGCTATCTGCTTTCTCGCTCTAATTGATGGTTATCTATGCATACGTACATACCCTTTTTTGTATAGCTTATTGGACAGCTTGAAAGCTCCAACTGAGTGAGTCTTATTTACTTACAAGCCAATTGATTTCTGAATAGCTTTTGATTAAATTATTGTTTTTGAAATCAGCGCCTATTGAAAATAGATCAATTTGGGTACATTGGCTTGATTGAATAACTTAATACAACACTTAATACAGCTAAATGTTTGGCATTTGGAAATCGAGCTGTGAGAGACGCCCACTCAAATTCATAATCCTCAATTGGATCATAACTGAGAGTTCCAGTTGAGTGGCATGGTGGAATCTAAGCTGAGCGCTTCTCTAGTAGTTCGACTGAGAACGAACACAAATACAAACATACAATAACGGATCAATGGCGTATGGAAATGTGTAGTCGACAGCTTGCAATTATTGTGCGAGAGAATTGTATGTCTGTGGAAGGGGTAATACTGCTCATCCGCTCGCTGCATTGTTTGTGTGTGTGTGAAAGCTTGGGAATTATCTAAGTTAAATGCTCGGAGCTGTAATTGTAATTGTATTAGTGCGAACGCTGGCTTTGCGTAGGCAATTCACTCTGTTGCTTTCAGTTGTTCGCATATTTTACATTACATTTTTGTTTCGCATGATATTACATACATATGTACATATAAATATGTATATGTAAATAATACGTGATTATTGTACATACATACATCTGTACATGCCTAAATATTTATTAATATTTTTTAATTATCTGAACATAGCTGAATTAATATTTTTATAAATACAATTGAAATGCATATGTTTGTATGTATATGTGCATGTGTATAAGCACTTAGCTAATTATTATTTTCATATACATATGTATGTGTTTCTGCATAAATATCATATAGTTCTCATGGCAAATGGATATATATATACACATTTACATTTAACATGCATAACCACATATGTATAAATATATGTGAGGACTGCAGCAGAGTAAAGCTAGAAGCTGAACATGCACATACACACCCACACACACATACACATACAATGTATGTATTGTCTTGCTCTGAGTGTGTAAACTACTTAGCAGCTTTGAATAGAACCCACAGCTTGGCGCACAGAATATTTAAGGCGTAGATTTGGATCATGAAAGATGAGGTGAGCGCCATTGTGGAATTTGAGCGCTTTCCTAATGCTTCAGCTGCAAACTACCACACGCATTCTCTGTCGCTCAGTTCGGCAACGGTTAGCGGATCAATGGAGTGTGAAGTGCAACGTGTGAGTAGCGCAGATAATGCGAAGAAACTTTTTAGTTGAGTGATTATTTTGTTCTTCTTATTGCATTATGCGAAATGAGTAGCCAAAATACTACTGCGCTCAGTTGCTCCCGAACTTTTGCTTTGATGATATTTTTATTAAGTTTTGTTTTATAAGTGCGTGAAAGTAGCTTCATTAAGTTAATCAACTTAAGTTTTGCAAATACGGAATATTTATTTTGTTTTGAAACGCTTATAATACAAATTGTACATATGTATATATAAAATATACATATATATAAAATATATAAATTAGTAGACAAACTGTATATATAGCTATGCATAGATATATATGTACATGCATGTGTATGTCTAAATATAAATGTGTATGTATGTATTTAAGTAAAGCTCTGTAATGGAGAGAAAAAGTTTTATATGTATGTATGTATGCATCTATTTCCTTGCTCTGAGTTTATAGGCTACTCAACATTTTTGCACAGTATCGACAGTTGAGCGTACAGAAGAGCACGTCGCAGTTTGGATCATGACAGATGAGCTGAGCATCTTAGTGGAATCTAATTTGACCGCTCTCTTTATATTTAGGCTCTCAATACACAGCAAACACAAGCATTCTCAATCACTCATTTCGGCGACGTGTAACGGATCAATGGCATACAGAGTGCAGCGTTTGAGCAAGGCAGATAACGGGAGTGTGGAATCTATTTAAGTTGAGTGACTCTTTAGTTCTTTTAACATTATGATAAATAACAACTTTCTCTGCTGCACTCAGTTGGTCGCGAACTTTCGATTTTATCGCAGTGGATGCGGATATTATTCTTTTTACGATAAAGTACATTATTGTTATTGTTTTATTAAATTTTTAATTGCATTAACGTAGCTGCATTAAAGTTAATCAACTTCAGTTTTGAAAATATAATGAAATGTTTGTTTTTCGGCTAGAAAAGCTTATAAGCTTGTATTAAATACATATGCGTATGGGTGGGTACTATACATACAGATGTATGTAAATATGTATGTATGTATAAATGTATGTATGTATGTCTGTATATGTATATATGCAAATGCAGCCGCATTAACGCTGAGTACTTCAGGTTATTCGACTTCTAAGCTAAAATTGCGACAAAGCTTGAGCTTAAAGCGTTGCCAATTCGTTGCGGTTTTAATATTCCACACAGAGAAGACACACACACACACACACACACACACACACACACACAGCTCGCATACACGCAAACTAACATACATATATACATACATACACGCACAGTTTGAGCTGCTGCCACTGGCGTCAAGTGAAGTTTGTGTGAAAGGGGAAATCTAATAACAGAAAACACAAACACAATAACAGTTAGTTGTTGTCACGTTGTTATTACGTGTTAGTGTGTGTGTGTGTGTGTCTGTCTGTGCCTGTGCGTGTGTGTGTATGTGAAGCCGAGTTTTAATTTGTGTTTGGCACTGCATATTAAATAGACATCAACGCCCCAATTCAAGACGAGCTCACACACACAGAGAGAGAGAGAGAGAGAGAGAGAGCGAGCGCCCCAATGGACGCGATGTCCGTTTGAATCGATGGGGCGGCACGTGAGGTGGATTCTATTTGTGGTTTATGTGTATCGCTTCCTAACTGAATAGAATTTTTGGCAAACTGAACTGCTCGCATGCTCTTACTCGCTCTCTCTGTGTATCACGGATTACGTCTACGCCGCCTGGGCTCATAAAAAAGGCATTAAATGGCGATAGTTGTCGTTGTGGCCCAACTCTGGTCAACCTGTCAAAACATTCGCCTCTTTCTCGCCCCTTTCGAGCTAGCGCAAATTGATGTGACATATTTGATATTAATTGACATCATTGGCTCCTGGAATCCGATGGCTCAGCAGCGTCCAGTGTGAAGCTTGAGCTCAATAAATAATAAGAAATTGAAACAGTCACAATTTATTATTATTGTTCAAGAGTCTTTTTATTTATTTATTTATATTCAAAGTTTTTAATTTAACATTTGCATTTATCTTCTTTACAGTTGAGTCTGCAGTTCCAGCTTCTGTTATTAACAGCTGCAATTTACATGAGCTGAACTTCTGTTCAACAGGGTGAGTAAACCTGCCGCTGCCTTAGCCTCAGCTTTAACTAACTGAACTTTCTTTTCTAGTCAAGTTTACGCATGGATCTATGAGAAAAGTGCCTTGGGGCCGTTTACTGCACGAAACCAAATACTACAATTAAGCGTATGGCGAATGGCATTGAGTTTCGCAGCTGCAAATTGTGCATTGTTGCCCCAAGCACTGGGCTGGTTGCATTAGACAAATGCAACATATTTGATAACAGCCAACAACAGTTATAGTTGCAGCTGCCGTCAACAGCCTCAAGGGATCATATTAATTAGCTCACAATTAAGAGATATCAAATTATGTAAATTGTACAATTGTTTATTTTAAAGTTGAATATTAATTCAAATATTAATATTAGTGAAATGTATCATTCGTAGTTAACCAGTTCAGTCCAGATATGCCCAGTCCATATATGCCCTGTCCAGATATGCCCTTGGCTTGCAGCTGCCTGGCGTCGCCCGGCATTTCCTTACAATGGTTCCTAGTCGACAGCTTTATTCTTGGTTATACCATACCATTAATATAGTCCTGTGCGAGCCTACATATATGTCCAAATGCTTTGAAATGGTCCCGTAACATGTGTGCTTATTATTTCTTACAGCTGCCCTTTACATGAGCAGCAGCTTAACAGCTGGCGCTGCTCGTGAGACACTCTATTTCCCACTCGTGATGTGCTCTTGAGCAGTCGACTTAACAGCACTCGATTAGCGAGCAGTGTTATTTAACAGTTAACTTACGTCCCACTATGTTAATATAATAATATATAATGTTAATAAACATTTTTTACCCCACTGCTCATTTCTGTTTGCCTGGTAGCTCAGCCGACTTTTCAGGCGAAATGGAGGCTCACTTGTTTCAGCTGCTACAGCACTGTTAGTTAACAGTGTGTTTAAGTTCCACTATGTTAGATAACAGCAGGCTTACGTTCCACTATGCTAGTTAACAGTGCAATGTTAATACACATTTTTCTCCCTACCGTTCATTTCTGTTTGCCTGGTAGTTCAGCCGAATTTTAAGGCGAAAATTGAGATTCAATCGCTTCTGGTTTCTACAGACATTTCGAGTCTGGTTGGACAGCGAGCAATTCAAGATCAGATCCAATGAATTTAAAGCATTTTTAAATATTGTTAAATTCTCAAAAACATTAAAAACATTAAAAACATTAAACATTAAAATTTTTTACTTTCTCTTTATTCAATATTTTAATGTTTTCTGTTTTTTTATTTTTATTGCTTACTTAACGTTAGTTAAATTAAAACACGTTTATTTAATAACATGGACAAAAGTTAAAAAAAAATGTAGGCTGGCCAAATATTAATCGAGCTTTTAGATAGACCATGAACTGCTTCGTACAACGTTTAAGGCTGCATTTGTCTGCGAAATAAGAATATAATAGATAGATAAGTATTTTGAGAATGTCATCACAGACTGCACTCAGAGATTTATAAGGTTTTTGCTGCAATCCAGATATTTTGTAGAGTTAGCGATTGCTGACTAGCTAGGCTAGCTTTTAGAGCTAAACATTATTTGTCACTATTTTAGATCTAAATTTGACACTTTATTTTTAATTATTCTACAGTTCCCTAATTTATCTACTCATATATATTATACCTTATCTATACTATCTTGAAGATTTCTACTTAATTGATTCAACTTCCCTTGGGTTTTCGACACAAACATATTGCAAATGAAAAGAAATCGCCAAAGTGCTGAGTTCTAGATTTGAGATATCAACGCTTTTGCCATTCCATTCAATTGCAATCGTAAAATATATCAATTGTTAGATAATACACACACACACAGACACACACTCATATGCCTATAATATTCTGTCTCATACTCCAGAAATGAAACCGCTAACACTGGGCACAACACCACAAAAGCCACACGCCATACGCCTCTCTCTCTCTCTCTCTCTCTTGCCTTCTCTTTTTCTCTCTCTCGGCGTCTCTCTTCCACACACTTTTTCTAGCTATCGCTGCTTCTGTCCCACGCACACACATCTTAATGATATTTATCAATTTGTTCTGCGAAAACATTTTTTTAATGCCCAAAATCCATTTGCTGGCAACACTGTCACACGCTGCGTATACACAATCTAATGGTATTACATTGCTTAAGCTGCTCAACATAGTAATTGATTCTTTATAATGTTAGAAAACTGTGTAGAATTTTTTTTGAAACTGTTAACTAGTATATATACATACATACATGTATTCATATACAGATGTGTTCCAACATTTCAGTCGCACTACTATTTATATGAACACATCTAAGAGACTGACCAAGCAACAGTGTAACTATTTCCGATAAGTATATTAGCATTGTAGCTAAAGTTATTGATAACATGCAGCTATTAAAATATTAAAAAAGATTTGCCATTTGATTATGAAACAACTTAAGCCAATTATGCTATAGCTACAACTGTATCATTTGTACTATATGTATACTTACATATATTTTGATATTTAGTGTAACGCGACAAATATCTGTAGCTAGTCAAATGTGCGCTCATGTGCTCTCATTATTTATGCAAAAGTTATCCATTTATGCTGCTCAAATATTTACAAACGACTTTCCCATGCATCGCATCGCGCACAGTTCGAAAGCGACTTTTAAATTGTGGCTGGACATACGTTTTTGAGGGCTTCACTTGCTAAGCTCGTAAATGCGCCGCGCATTGGTTTTCAATTTGAACATATGTCCCGGGTCAAATAGGTAAACTATGCACATATATACATACATACAAATATATATATATATATATGTACATATATATTTATATCAGCTCTTTGCTGGGTTTTATATGCGCGCCTGTAAGTGCTGGCTCTCAGAGCCATTTATTGTGGCTTGGTCTTTTGGCTTTTTGCTAGCCCTAAAAATATAATATTTTAATTAATTTCAATTACTCTGATTTTGTAAATGCGGACATAATGAGAGATCTGAATCTAAAAAACATTTCACCTTTGAAAAGACCACGCTTACATTTATAATCTACTTGTCATTTATATATACTTGTCTCGAATATAATAATTTGGTGGGGTAGGGGGCGTGGTATCCTGACTGATTCAAGAGTATACGGGAGTATATGTATGTTCCTAATTTCAAGTCTCTAGCTTTAATAGCGGCGAAATGGTTTACGTTCATACACGTACACGGACAGACATTCACTTCGTGAATGAGTATTGACTACATTAAAGAGGTTTATGGATTTGAATACCTTCATATTACATTATGTTTCATCTCTATATGCATATATATATATATATATATATATATATATATATATATATATATATATATATATATATATATATATATATATATATATATATAAATATATATTAAAGAGCTCAAGCATACAAATATTCTGTCTGATTTGTCCCGCCCACGCACAACGCAATTGAAATATTTGCTGAAATATTATGGCATTGGGTTTCGCTATGGCATTGGGTTTCTATACCTGTTGGCTAACACATAATGCCCACATCTTTGTTTACTCAAGCATCGAGTGACATCGAGGCTTTGACATCGAACCCATTAATTACATTGTCAATCGATAGAGATTGCCATGGCAATGCAATTTATGAGTTTAAATCCACTCTGCATTGTCGGAGTATAATTAATTGAACTTCAACATTGAAGCCAAATTGATTTCAGACATGGATTTGAGACAAATTATACTATGATTCATATTTATTTATTTTTATTATTATTTATCTTAATTTTGTATATTTTTATCTTTTTACATTTTTATGGGAACATCTGCAGCAAAACACTTGTTGAAAGAGATGCTGAGGCTAGATTAAACAGATCAAATCTCTTTTACAAAAAAAAAAAAACCAAGTAAGAGTACTCGAGTCGAGACTGCTCAACTGCGAGATACCCTGAACCCTGCGAAGAGCCGATATATGTGCAAATATATACATACATATGTACATATACATATGCATATAATACATGAGCACACACATACACACGCACCCATGCATAGGCACGCGCTCTGCTTACTGCGCAGTTTACGAAGCGACTGCGCTTGGGCTGCAGTGAGGGATATCTTATGAGTAGTGATTTGTTGAATAATAATTTTTCTTGTAGATGCACTATCGTAAACAAATCTTCTTCTCCATTTTGTATCCATCTATTTATTCATCTATCGTTTTTGGCTTGTATGACGTATAGGAATTAAATTTGTTTAGAAATTCCGTACGAACGTATTCAAAATAGTGTCCCACTTGTCGACGTGGATATTTTGGTATTAGGAACTCCATGCGCTGATTGCGCATTAGGGCGCATTCCAGATAGGATTTCCACGTGTTGAAAGAGGGCTTATGGCATTCTTCGGATCTTCCATGTTTGAAGAGCTTATATCTAAGATCGAAGAATATCCATCTGGGTGCAATTTTCTCCCCATGATGCATATACCAGTTCGTTCCTAGCCAATTAACTACTACGGGCTTGTTATATATAGTCGAACGGTTTTCGCACACGGAACCCAAGTTTTCACTAAAAACAAAAATAAGTACAGTAATGAAACATAATAAATATAAATAAAAACATAAATAACAACAAATAACAAATACAATAATAAAAACCAGGTAAATACAAGCTCAATAGCCCACTCAATTAACATAACTCGTCCCACTCTTACATTCTTATTATCTATGCTCCTCTCGAACTGCTGCAATTATCTGCTACCCATACAAATATCTGACATTAAAAATGAATAAAATAATTACTGTGGATAATAGTTCTTTGGCGCATTGCTCTGTATCACAAAGCGTGCCTCTGTCGCCGGACCTTGATTATTGATCGCTAACGTAATCTCTTTGACTTCCTTTTTCTTGGCTACGGCTAATAGATTCCGAAACTTGTTGTACATTACTCCATATGTGTTCAAGTTGGCTTTTAGTTGATTTTTCATATATGTGACTGTTGCACCAGGCTCCCTAATTGATAATGTTAGAGAATCATTATCTATTCCATCTGTTGCTGCTGATGGGTTTTCTTGATGTTTATGACCTTTGATTATTTGTGTATGTTCTGTTCGAAATGAACTTTCATTTTCATCAGAGTTTACTATTTCCATGGCTTCCATTGGAATTAAACTTTCAATTTCTTCAGCATTGCCAACATTTTGTACGCCTTCCATTGATTTTCCTTGACTATTTGTATTGTCCATTTGTTGTCTGCCTTCCATTGGAAGAAATCTTTCTCTTTCTTTGCTTTCGCCTGGAAGTAAGCTTTCGATTTGATAAGACTTGCCAGCATTTGTTACGCCTTCCATTGATAAAAAATGCTGATTGTTCTTATATTCCACTCGTTTCCAGCTTTCCAATGGAAGTAAACTGTAATTACTAGTATTCTTCGCTATTTCCATGTCTTTAATTAGAACTAAACTCCGATTCAAGGCAATTTTAGCTTTTGGAAGGCCTTCCAGTAGAGATGATGAGCTTTGATCCCTTGTAGTATCATTTTGATTGTTTTTCTGCATGGCTTCCATTACATGCACCAGCTGCCTTCCAGGCTTCAACATTGGAACAGAACGCACACGTTCCACACACAAGAGCTAATCAAATTTTAGAGTAAAAGAGTATTAAAGTTACAGATTATTAAGACTGGTACTTACGATTATTACACAGCCAATGGCTAAAAACAATTTACAATTTGTTATAGGCATTTTTTTATAAGCTGACTAGGAATTTGTGTGTTATGAAGTCAATTATTGGAACTGATTTTTAAAGAACAGATAACTGATGCAGAGCAACAGATTTGCTAAACTCAATCGTAAAGTTCTTAAAAATGCTAAGCTTATGTTGACGCTACTTGATGTTGCTCATCTGGGGACGGTAGCTGAGTTCAAGCCTACACTGACAGTAGAGATCGAAAATCTCGCCTCACCGTGGAGTCGGAGGTGGAGTCCGGAGGTATCTGCATTAAATGCTGGTACTCGAAAAGTTGCAGCGAAATGAGAAAGCTGGGGAATGCTCTCGACTAACTCCGGAGGACGGAAAATTATGGATATGCCCGCTAGGATCATGTGCAACCGCATAAATGCTTGTAAAAGAATCTGCGACTAGGTCAAAAAGGTTCTGCGGCGGAAAAAGCATGACCTGGACCCAGGAACACAGATCTCAGTGCTCAGCTAGAGAGCTACAGGCAGGCCTGAAGGAGAAGCCAGAGTTACGACCTGACTGAGGGTGCATAAATCAACCTACCTCAGGCCCTAATTCATTAAGACGTGTTTGTCCGATAAGCGAAGGCGTATTTGCTATTCAATTTGCTTATATGGTCAAGTGAGTAGTTAAACACAGTTTTATAGTTTCAATAGCAAGCGGCAGAGCGAGCAACTGAAGGGATTGATCAAACAGTTGGACACCATGTGAAATCTAATCAATCAGTATTGAGTTACAGTTTCTTTGGCGACGAGAATGAAAAGAAAAAACCAAGCAAACATATGGCAGTCAGGCGACAGGGACTGCTTTATACTCGTTCAGAGTACGAAAAGTGTTGAATCTTTTTTGATTGTAAGTCAACAGTAACTAAGTCGTTAAACTTTCATTTTCTGTTAAAGATACGTACGGCCAAACGGACGGATAGACAGATAAGCGGACGGACGAACGGACGGATGAAAGTCAACAAATCGGACATTTCACGAAGCGAATATACTCTTTGCATTTCGTGAAAGACTAAAACGAAAAAGTGGTTGAACCGAATGACGCAAATAAACTCGTGGCAGTGATATGATTAATATTACGCATATGAACCGTTGAACGGTTGTCCGGTCGAAATTACTACTGTTAGCTTGATCGATTTGGCCAAACGAGCTGGCTAAGTGAAAAAGTATACTAAAAATCCATTAGTATAGTATTCCCGTCAGACAAATACATTTTCTGTCTAGACATTTGTTCAAATTCAAATAATTGTTAAGAGTGCATAAAAAGAAAATTAAATGAAAATAAAAAGCAACACAAATTGCTTATTGTAGACATAAATATTTCTCTCTTTCTCTCTCTCTCTCTCTCTCTCTCTCTCTCTCTCTCTCTATACTCAAAAGTCTATAACTAATATGTTCTCTGGCACTTGCACAAAGTAAAAAGAAAATAAATACTTCAAAGTATTCTAAACGGCAATCAGCGTTGCGGACGAACGGCAACGAACCATAAAGGCAATGCCAAAACAAGTCAAACCATTAGCACTGAGGAACGACAACGCTTTAAGCCAATAGTTACATTAGCCAAATACATTTTCCATTGGCAAAACATTTGTAGCAATCATTGCAGCCCAAGACTAGAAAAAGTTTAAAAAAAAAATTATATGGCCACCAACCTTGCACAAATCTATGAGCTCCAATTACGAAATAAGCAACCCGCTGAAAATATGGTCAAATAAGTGCGGGGGCTTTCGGCCAAAAATGTTGTTGCCATTTAATGGGCTCATTCGAAAATTAAAATTTTCATACCCAGTAGATGAAGGCATATCTTCATTTGAATGGGTATATGGGGTAAATAAGTAGAATCCCTATACAAATTTAGTTTTAGCTTTTTTTAAGGTGTTTTGGATATATGATAAGATAATATTATTATTTTCCATATTTACTAATGCCAAATAATTTGTTTTGAAACCTAATCTTCCTTTTTTACAGTTTTATGAAAAATATGTTTTAATAAATATTTAAAAAAAAAAAAGAAAAAAAGTGGAATAGAAAAAAAATAGAAAATAGAGAAACCATTTTATATCATTATTAGTATTATTTACTTATTTTGTATAATTCATTTAAATTAATTTAAAAAAATCATCTGTTCAAAATTAGGCACCGCACAATCATAACTGAAAGTCTGCAATTGATAAGAAAAAAAGCTTTGAATACGGCTTAATATGCGCAAAACAGATTAGAGAATGAGAAAAATTTAAAAATTATTGTTGAGAATAGTATTCATAGGCATTTCGATAAATAATAGATATTATAATTTTTGTTACCATTTTTATTTCATAAAATAAATAATAGTGTTTTTTAGAATTTTTTGAAAATATTCTAAAAAAAAGATAAAATTTTAAGAATTTGTTAAATAATAAAAAATAAATAAATAACAAATAAAAATAAATCATTTCAGATATTTGTAGAAGGAATAAAAGTATATTCTAATATATTCATTAAAGAAATAAATAAAAGAACATATAAAGCTTTTCTAACAATTGAAATTTTTTTCGAGCACCTTTATTTAGTTGTAAATTTATCTTTTTTCCTTTTGGCTAAATAATGGCAATTGCACGCACTTTTGGCAGCCGGCTTTTTGGCTGTTATGCCTGCCTGTGCTTTGGAAGGGTTTTTGGGACAATGGAATTTTGCCAATTAAGCTGACGATTTTATAACTCCCCTTTTTATGACCAAACTTTTATTTATTGCCCAATGGCAAGGCTGTGCCAATTGCGTTTGATACTTCAGCAAATACCATGCAATCAATTCAAATTGAGAGAGAGAAATTCAAGCTAAACCAAATAAGAAGGAACACAACAGATAGGAAAATAAACTCTCCCTAAGAAAATAACGAGCCTTTTTATGCAAGTTAAAGAAAACATTATGTGGCATTAACAAAATTTAAGAAAGCATTGGCAAATCTATGAAAATATCTCAACAGCTGTTGAAGCCTCCGCGAACGGAACTCGAGGAGGATGAGTCGACACCAGCTTTTAGCTAAACGTAATCGAGTAACCGAAGCTCAACTTAGGGGAAATTGCCAAAAGTCATTAAATCTTTGAGCAGCTTGGCAGAAGCGATGAGCTTTTTCTCTAACCTGCTAACCAAGGTGGATGGGGAATGGAATGCAGCTGCAATGGCTCATTTTTATGAAATCCCAGTTTAAGTGCGTTCAACATATTGGCAGGGAGAGCGAGAGAGAAAGATATATAAAGAGAGAGAGAGAGAGTGAGACGTCAAGCAGTGTCTGTCATCTGCTGCTGACGTTTACCATAAATATAATTAAAGTTTCATTTCCGTGTTAGACTTGAAAGTGACAAGCGCTGCGAGCACGTGGCGTATGACTGATGCCAGCGCAACCAACTCAAATGCCATTCAAGCAGCTAACAAACATTTCAAATTTATTTTTCAAAGTCTATTTTGAGCCTTGGCAGCCCAGAGATTAAATTATATCAAATAAATATATTTATAAATTTTAAAACAATAATTCGAGTTTATAAGTAATATATGTATATAGGGTAAATGTACTTATATAATTTTTCTTTTAAAATATATATACAACTTTGTTCACAAAAATAGTAGTGCGACTGAAATGTTAATTCGCAATATTTTGTGTTAAATATATTTTAAAAACAAATTGAAATATACAATATTCATATTCATATCATTTTCAAGTATTTCAGCTACGGCACTATTTTTATGAACAATGGTATACATATGTATATGCATTTTAAAATACATGCATAGTTTCTCAAATACGAACAATTGCTGACATATTTATACCCTGAACGTACTCTTTAAGTATATTTCTCATAGCACAGCTGGAACGCTCTAACGATCAACTGTCGAACTTAACTCAAAGCGAGGCTCAAGAGTTGAGCTCGATGTTGAGTGTAAGTCTTGCTACCAATATAAAGACGATCCGACTGCAGCGCATCTCCAGTCGCATCTCTGACCTGATGGTGATCAGTCGTGAAGTGTAATGCTCCTCTTCTTCTTCTTCTTTGTGTATGGTAATAAAAATTATGTATAATAAGTGGAACTTTATTAGTAACATGTGTAGTTATAAGAAATTGTTAATAATAATAGCAATTAATAATAATTCATTGTGTTAATTATCATTATTTAAATGGTCATTGGTATGATGAAATTTGGATTATGATGTCCAAGTAAATAGTAATTAGGAGAACTATATGTAAGTTAATAATAATAACAATATCAATAATGATCATTGTGAAACGTGATTGGATATATATGTTATAAGCTTAACGATAATTCTCCTAATTACTATTTAATTTAATATAAAAATCACAAACATACATATATATAATATTTTAAAGTAATATACAGTTTTGTTCATTAAAATAGTCGAGCAACTGAAATGTTGGTTAGCAAAATTACGTAATAAACATAATATTTTGAAAAAAATTGAAACGAGTATCATCACCTTCACTTGTTCGCTTTAACATGGAGCAAAAGAAATATTATAAGTATTAACTAAAAATATAACAATTTATACTCTTATTATAGTTGTTGCGAATAGACGTTAACAGGGGCGAATTTTCCTTTTGGCGTGTGGAAATAGAGCTTAACTGCTTTTGAATTTTTAGAGCATAATAATGACATTTATATATACGTATTTGATAAAGCACAAGTCGTTAGTATTTGAAAAACGTTTTATGCTAATTCGGGAGGAAGGGGCACGGTATCCAAAATTTAACAAAATCAAAATTGTATAAAAATATAAATGAAACTAAATGGAAAATTTGGCGGCTGTAACCCCAAATATGTATGTGATATAATTTAAAAACTGCATTTCGATAACGTTTTTAATCGATCACATTAAAACGGGAAAAATACAGATTTTTTGTAACAAACCCAATCTGTGCGTTCTATACACAGATCTAAAAAAATCGTAGTCTTCTAGGTTCTGAGATCGACGCGTTCATACATACGGACAGACGGACATGGCTAAATCGACTCAGCTCGTCGCCCTGATCAAGAATATATATACTATATGGGCTCTGCTATACGTCCTTCTCCCTGTTATATACATTTAAACAAAACCACTGATTTCTATTTTCAATGGATTCAGGGAATAAAAATATATATATATATATCTATATTTTTTTGTGGAGCTAATTGTAACGCATCCAGAATCGTTTTTATTGTACCATTTTTATGCCTACATAGGCGAAGACGATAACGGAGCAGCAGATGATCGTGTATTGCAACTTATGGGAAGTGATTTGGTGAGTAGTGCTGGTCAGCATAGCGAGTATAAGTCGCCAGAATCGAGGGCGTCGATGATGAACCGTATGTGGGCCAACTACGCGTCTATCGCCAATGCTAGCGATATCATTCAGCAAGTGATTGCGGTTTAAGAGTTGCGTTCTCAGATCATTATGTTCTTCGTTCAAATAGTTGACCATGCGTATTTCTTTCTCCGATGGGATGTCTGCATCCAGCACCAAACTCGGGTATGACCTGGTCTTTGGCTCTTCACAGTTAATGAAACGTTCCGCCATTTGCAATTGATGCTCCTGATCGGATGCAATGCCCGTCGATGCGCTATGTGTGTTGCGATCGAGTTCATTCGCCAAATTGCTGCTGCTCAAGGTTTGATATTCCGTGGCTGTCACTTGGCTGGTACTCGAATCGGTATAATATTCAGCGCTTAGCGAAGAGGCACTCGGTTTCTCTACCAGGGCAATGTTGGAGGTACGATCCTGCGGCAGTAGATGTACCTGTGGTTTCCCATCTGTTTGCGGGTGTATCTGGTGCTGGAAATGTTGCCGGAAAAATCTCGGTATCTGATAAGCATATTTGAAATTTTTTTTTTTGCCTTGCTGTGGTAATGTGTCGTTTTCATTGGACATCTGTTCCTGCTCCTGTTCCTGCTGTTGTTGCTGCTGCGTAGTGTTGCTTATATCGAAATTCTGCTGACGATCATATTCGAACTGCTGATACAGCTGCTCCTGTTGTTGTTCGTCAAATTCCTCTTCATCTGCTGTCGGCTCATCCTCGTCTTCTTCCAAGTCGTATCTATCCTCAATAGCCTCCACATTCTCCAGCTGATCCTGCTCATCGCCGCCACTATGTCGCGGAGTTACACGCATCCCTCGATATTCTGGAAATAACATTCGATTATAGATATCGTGGAATCTATTATTTTGTGTCCAAAGATTGCCAAAGTGCGACTGTTGATCATCGTTGAAGTTGTACAATAGATGACGCGCCCTCCATTTGGCGCGGTCGGCAATGATGGCCACATGCAGACGCCACTCCAAGTGACGACGCTGCACTGGCTCACGTCCGATTACATTATAGTTGTGGCAGAGAACATCTAGCTGGCTGTCGGTCAGTTGCTGCACATGGTCCATGGTGGATGGCATAGCTCTAGCTCCGTTTTTTTTTCTATTAATTGACTGGCGTCGACAGAGTTTCCCTTGAATTTGAAATATATCTATATAATTCTATAGATCTTTATGGGTTGGATTGTTCGGCCCGTATTTTTTACTGTGAATTTCGCTCTGCTCGATGCCGTCAATATTTACACAATATATTTTTTTCTGTAGCCAATTTTTTTTTGTTTTTTTTTTTTTTTTCTGTTCAAGAAATAAATTTCAATGCCCTACATTTTACTTGAGCTTTAATCTGAGAATTTTAACTCATTTCGCATAAATCTTTTGTTTGATTTGTGAATGTCGGAAAAAAGACCATTTAGCTTCGTAAAATCAAGTTAGGCTGTTGCAGTCGTTCTTGACTTGCTGTATAATGCTCGTTCCCGCACTAAAAAACTTGTACATTTTTTTTAAAGTATTTTTGATTTCTATTTCTATCCATATTTATATATTTATATGTATATTTATATTTATATTTATATTTTTATATTCATATTTATATTTATATTTATATTTATATTTATATTTATATTTATATTTACATTTATATTTATATTTATATTTATATTTATATTTATATTTTTATATTCATATTTATATTTATATTTATATTTATATTTATATTTATATTTATATTTACATTTATATTTATATTTATATTTATATTTACATTTATATTTATATTTATATTTATATTTATATTTATATTTATATTTATATTTATATTTACATTTATATTTATATTTATATTTATATTTATATTTACATTTATATTTATATTTATATTTATATTTATATTTATATTTACATTTATATTTACATTTATATTTATATTTATATTTACATTTATATTTATATTTATATTTATATTTATATTTATATTTATATTTATATTTATATTTATATTTATATTTATATTTATATTTATATTTATATTTATATTTATATTTATATTTATATTTATATTTATATTTATATTTATATTTATATTTATATTTACATTTATATTTATATTTATATTTATATTTATATTTATATTTATATTTATATTTACATTTATATTTATATTTATATTTATATTTATATTTATATTTATATTTACATTTACATTTACATTTATATTTATATTTATATTTATATTTACATTTATATTTATATTTATATTTACATTTATATTTATATTTACATTTACATTTATATTTATATTTATATTTACATTTACATTTATATTTATATTTATATTTACATTTATATTTATATTTATATTTACATTTACATTTATATTTACATTTACATTTATATTTACATTTACATTTACATTTATATTTACATTTACATTTACATTTACATTTACATTTATATTTACATTTATATTTACATTTACATTTATATTTATATTTATATTTATATTTACATTTACATTTACATTTATATTTATATTTATATTTACATTTATATTTATATTTATATTTACATTTATATTTATATTTATATTTACATTTATATTTACATTTACATTTATATTTACATTTATATTTACATTTATATTTACATTTACATTTATATTTATATTTATATTTACATTTACATTTATATTTACATTTATATTTATATTTACATTTACATTTATATTTATATTTATATTTACATTTATATTTATATTTACATTTACATTTACATTTACATTTACATTTATATTTACATTTACATTTATATTTACATTTACATTTACATTTATATTTACATTTACATTTATATTTATATTTACATTTACATTTACATTTATATTTACATTTACATTTACATTTACATTTACATTTACATTTATATTTACATTTACATTTACATTTATATTTATATTTACATTTATATTTATATTTATATTTACATTTACATTTACATTTACATTTACATTTACATTTACATTTACATTTACATTTATATTTACATTTACATTTACATTTACATTTACATTTACATTTATATTTATATTTACATTTACATTTACATTTACATTTACATTTATATTTATATTTACATTTACATTTACATTTACATTTACATTTATATTTACATTTACATTTACATTTACATTTATATTTACATTTATATTTACATTTATATTTACATTTACATTTACATTTACATTTATATTTACATTTATATTTATATTTACATTTATATTTACATTTACATTTACATTTATATTTACATTTATATTTACATTTACATTTATATTTATATTTACATTTATATTTACATTTACATTTACATTTACATTTATATTTACATTTACATTTATATTTACATTTACATTTATATTTACATTTACATTTATATTTACATTTACATTTACATTTATATTTATATTTACATTTACATTTATATTTATATTTATATTTACATTTACATTTATATTTACATTTATATTTACATTTACATTTACATTTACATTTATATTTACATTTATATTTACATTTATATTTATATTTATATTTACATTTATATTTACATTTATATTTACATTTATATTTATATTTATATTTACATTTACATTTACATTTACATTTATATTTACATTTACATTTACATTTACATTTACATTTACATTTACATTTATATTTACATTTACATTTACATTTACATTTACATTTATATTTACATTTACATTTACATTTACATTTATATTTACATTTACATTTACATTTACATTTACATTTATATTTACATTTACATTTACATTTATATTTACATTTACATTTATATTTACATTTACATTTACATTTATATTTACATTTACATTTATATTTATATTTACATTTACATTTACATTTACATTTACATTTACATTTATATTTACATTTACATTTATATTTACATTTACATTTACATTTATATTTACATTTATATTTACATTTACATTTACATTTACATTTACATTTATATTTATATTTATATTTACATTTACATTTACATTTACATTTACATTTACATTTACATTTACATTTATATTTATATTTATATTTACATTTACATTTACATTTACATTTATATTTACATTTATATTTACATTTACATTTACATTTACATTTACATTTACATTTACATTTACATTTATATTTACATTTACATTTACATTTACATTTACATTTACATTTACATTTACATTTACATTTACATTTACATTTATATTTACATTTACATTTACATTTACATTTATATTTACATTTACATTTACATTTATATTTACATTTACATTTACATTTACATTTATATTTACATTTATATTTACATTTACATTTACATTTACATTTACATTTATATTTACATTTACATTTACATTTACATTTACATTTACATTTACATTTACATTTACATTTACATTTACATTTACATTTACATTTACATTTACATTTACATTTACATTTACATTTACATTTACATTTATATTTACATTTACATTTATATTTATATTTATATTTACATTTACATTTACATTTACATTTATATTTACATTTACATTTATATTTACATTTATATTTACATTTACATTTACATTTATATTTATATTTACATTTACATTTACATTTACATTTACATTTACATTTACATTTACATTTACATTTACATTTATATTTACATTTATATTTACATTTATATTTACATTTATATTTACATTTACATTTACATTTACATTTACATTTATATTTACATTTACATTTACATTTACATTTACATTTACATTTACATTTACATTTACATTTACATTTACATTTATATTTACATTTACATTTACATTTACATTTACATTTACATTTACATTTACATTTACATTTACATTTACATTTACATTTACATTTACATTTATATTTATATTTACATTTACATTTACATTTACATTTACATTTACATTTACATTTACATTTACATTTATATTTACATTTATATTTATATTTACATTTACATTTACATTTACATTTACATTTACATTTACATTTACATTTATATTTACATTTACATTTACATTTACATTTACATTTACATTTACATTTACATTTACATTTACATTTACATTTACATTTATATTTACATTTACATTTACATTTACATTTACATTTACATTTACATTTACATTTACATTTACATTTACATTTACATTTACATTTACATTTACATTTATACTTACATTTACATTTACATTTACATTTACATTTACATTTACATTTACATTTACATTTACATTTACATTTACATTTACATTTACATTTACATTTACATTTACATTTACATTTACATTTATATTTACATTTACATTTACATTTACATTTACATTTATATTTACATTTACATTTACATTTACATTTACATTTACATTTACATTTACATTTATATTTACATTTACATTTACATTTACATTTACATTTACATTTATATTTACATTTACATTTACATTTACATTTACATTTACATTTACATTTACATTTACATTTACATTTATATTTACATTTACATTTACATTTACATTTATATTTACATTTACATTTACATTTACATTTACATTTACATTTACATTTATATTTACATTTACATTTACATTTACATTTACATTTACATTTACATTTACATTTACATTTACATTTACATTTACATTTACATTTACATTTACATTTACATTTACATTTACATTTACATTTACATTTACATTTACATTTACATTTATATTTACATTTACATTTACATTTACATTTACATTTACATTTATATTTATATTTACATTTACATTTACATTTACATTTACATTTACATTTACATTTACATTTATATTTACATTTACATTTACATTTACATTTATATTTACATTTACATTTACATTTACATTTACATTTACATTTACATTTACATTTACATTTACATTTACATTTATATTTACATTTATATTTACATTTACATTTACATTTACATTTACATTTACATTTACATTTACATTTACATTTACATTTACATTTACATTTACATTTACATTTACATTTACATTTACATTTATATTTACATTTACATTTACATTTACATTTACATTTACATTTACATTTACATTTACATTTACATTTACATTTATATTTACATTTACATTTACATTTACATTTACATTTACATTTATATTTACATTTACATTTACATTTACATTTACATTTACATTTACATTTACATTTACATTTACATTTACATTTACATTTACATTTATATTTACATTTACATTTACATTTACATTTACATTTACATTTATATTTACATTTACATTTACATTTACATTTACATTTACATTTACATTTACATTTACATTTACATTTATATTTACATTTACATTTACATTTACATTTACATTTACATTTACATTTACATTTACATTTACATTTACATTTACATTTACATTTACATTTACATTTACATTTACATTTACATTTACATTTATACTTACATTTACATTTACATTTACATTTACATTTACATTTACATTTACATTTACATTTACATTTACATTTACATTTACATTTACATTTACATTTACATTTACATTTACATTTACATTTACATTTACATTTACATTTACATTTACATTTACATTTACATTTACATTTACATTTACATTTACATTTACATTTACATTTACATTTACATTTACATTTACATTTACATTTACATTTACATTTACATTTACATTTACATTTACATTTACATTTACATTTACATTTACATTTACATTTACATTTACATTTACATTTACATTTACATTTACATTTACATTTACATTTACATTTACATTTACATTTACATTTACATTTACATTTACATTTACATTTACATTTACATTTACATTTACATTTACATTTACATTTACATTTACATTTACATTTATATTTACATTTACATTTACATTTACATTTACATTTATATTTATATTTACATTTACATTTACATTTACATTTACATTTACATTTACATTTACATTTACATTTATATTACATTTACATTTACATTTACATTTACATTTACATTTACATTTACATTTACATTTACATTTACATTTACATTTACATTTACATTTACATTTACATTTATATTTACATTTACATTTACATTTACATTTACATTTACATTTACATTTACATTTACATTTACATTTACATTTACATTTACATTTACATTTACATTTACATTTATATTTACATTTACATTTACATTTACATTTACATTTACATTTACATTTACATTTACATTTACATTTACATTTACATTTACATTTACATTTACATTTACATTTACATTTACATTTACATTTACATTTACATTTACATTTACATTTACATTTACATTTACATTTACATTTATATTTACATTTACATTTACATTTACATTTACATTTACATTTACATTTACATTTACATTTACATTTACATTTACATTTACATTTACATTTACATTTACATTTATATTTACATTTACATTTACATTTACATTTACATTTACATTTACATTTACATTTACATTTATATTTACATTTACATTTACATTTACATTTACATTTACATTTACATTTACATTTACATTTACATTTATACATTTACATTTACATTTACATTTACATTTACATTTATATTTACATTTACATTTACATTTACATTTACATTTACATTTACATTTACATTTACATTTACATTTACATTTACATTTACATTTACATTTACATTTACATTTACATTTACATTTACTTATATTACATTTACATTTACATTTACATTTACATTTATATTTACATTTACATTTACATTTATATTTACATTTATATTTACATTTACATTTACATTTACATTTACATTTACATTTACATTTACATTTACATTTACATTTACATTTACATTTACATTTACATTTACATTTACATTTACATTTATATTTACATTTACATTTACATTTACATTTACATTTACATTTACATTTACATTTACATTTACATTTACATTTACTTATATTTACATTTACATTTACATTTACATTTACATTTACATTTACATTTACATTTACATTTACATTTACATTTACATTTACATTTACATTTACATTTATATTTACATTTACATTTACATTTACATTTACATTTATATTTACATTTATATTTACATTTACATTTACATTTACATTTATATTTACATTTACATTTACATTTACATTTACATTTACATTTACATTTACATTTACATTTACATTTACATTTACATTTACATTTACATTTATATTTACATTTACATTTACATTTATATTTACATTTACATTTACATTTACATTTACATTTACATTTATATTTACATTTACATTTACATTTACATTTACATTTACATTTACATTTACATTTACATTTACATTTACATTTACATTTACATTTACATTTACTTACATTTACATTTACATTTACATTTACATTATTACATTTACATTTACATTTACATTTACATTTACATTTACATTTACATTTACATTTATATTTACATTTACATTTACATTTACATTTACATTTACATTTACATTTACATTTACATTTACATTTACATTTATATTTACATTTACATTTACATTTACATTTACATTTACATTTACATTTACATTTACATTTACATTTACATTTATATTTACATTTACATTTACATTTACATTTATATTTACATTTACATTTACATTTACATTTACATTTACATTTACATTTACATTTACATTTACATTTACATTTACATTTACATTTACATTTACATTTACATTTACATTTACATTTACATTTACATTTACATTTACATTTACTTACATTTACATTTACATTTACATTTATATTTACATTTACATTTACATTTACATTTACATTTACATTTACATTTACATTTACATTTACATTTACATTTACATTTACATTTACATTTACATTTACATTTACATTTACATTTACATTTACATTTATATTTATATTTACATTTACATTTACATTTACATTTACATTTACATTTACATTTACATTTACATTTACATTTACATTTACATTTACATTTACATTTACATTTACATTTACATTTACATTTACATTTATACTTACATTTACATTTACATTTACATTTACATTTACATTTACATTTACATTTACATTTACATTTATATTTACATTTACATTTACATTTACATTTACATTTACATTTACATTTACATTTACATTTACATTTACATTTACATTTACATTTACATTTACATTTACATTTACATTTACATTTACATTTACATTTACATTTACATTTACATTTATATTTACATTTACATTTACATTTATATTTATATTTACATTTACATTTACATTTACATTTACATTTACATTTACATTTACATTTACATTTACATTTACATTTACATTTACATTTACATTTATATTTACATTTACATTTACATTTACATTTACATTTACATTTACATTTACATTTACATTTACATTTACATTTACATTTACATTTACATTTACATTTACATTTACATTTACATTTACATTTACATTTACATTTACATTTACATTTACATTTACATTTACATTTATATTTATATTTATATTTATATTTATATTTATATTTACATTTACATTTACATTTACATTTATATTTATATTTATATTTATATTTATATTTATATTTATATTTATATTTATATTATATATTTACATTTACATTTACATTTATATTTATATTTACATTTATATTTATATATCGTTGGTTATTGAGTGGCTGAATTGGTTTGACGGAGCAGAGGGGTCCACTTCAGACGCTCCTGCCTCCCCTGCCAGTTGAATGACACAAATTTTTATTGGCTTTCAACGCAGCTGCGCTGTCGTCGCCGCCGACGCCGCTTGATGCGGACAAAATTAATGTCATATGTGGCAAACGGACAGCAGCTACCCGACAGCTACCCAACCTTAAATACGAAAAAAAAAAGAACCAGGTGGGAGGCCTTGTGGGTGGCTGGGGGCGGCTTGGCCATGGGTATGGCACGTGCTGCAGTCGCAGCAGACAAGCAACAATAATGCACAATAATTATATAATGGAGCTATTAACCGAGAGTTTGGCAGCCGACTACGAAAATTGGCCATGATGTGTATAAGCCCATAAACCAGTGCCACAAATTTCCACACGGGTTTGATGGACTTGCCGATTCGCAGAAGCTATTTGAATTATGTGAAGTGGGCGGCGGTGGTTGTGGCTCCAAAAACGTCTCGCCTCCACCCCCCCCCCCTCCCCCAAAAAACTGTCATGGCAAATATTTCAGACCCAGGCCCAGGCCCAGGCCCAGACCCAGGCCCAGCGGGTGGGCAACTGGGTCTACGGAATCAGTCAGACGTGGCTTGGACGCGTCCTTCAACCCGCTCAACACACACACACACAAACACACACGTTGGCTAGCAAACATGTAAAAAGGGCAAACCATGAATCGAAGGCCTCTGCAACGTAAACCTATTTTAACAAGGGCCCCAAGTACAACAAAATCGCAAGATAGCCAACAACAACAACTGAAGAAAAACACAAAAAAAACGAAAGCTGTGGTAAAAGGGAAAATCGAGCAGGCTCCATTTACGCTTGCTTAGTTCCTTTTAGCATAAAAGTTTAAGCTTAATCCAGCATAAATCAACTGGTAAATTTTTTATGTCGACTGCGCACAGCCAAACAAAAATAGAATAAAGAAAAAAGGCAGCAAGATTAAAGAGTTAAGCGCAAAAACCGAACCCAAAAACCTGCACTTAAACTATGTAAGGCAACAAAACAAAAAAACTAAACTGAACTGAACTGAACTGAACTGAATAAATTTGTGAAATAAAGCATCCCACCGCGGCGCATCTGAAACTATTTGCATTGACGATCGAGTTTGGCGGCTCGAATTCGGAGGTGGCTTTGATCGTAAGCCCGTTATGATGCTGATGATGATGAGGACATGGCTCTAATCAATTGGCTTATAGGCGAGCTCTACATAACTGTCTATATGTATATGCGCATTGCAATGATTGTACGCCCCCAACGCAATCAGCGCTGTGTGTGTGTATGTGTGTGTGTGTGTGTGTGTGTGTGTGTGAGTCTGTCAAGGCAGGTAGGAGTTGCCTTTGCTGCGCCGGAAACACGTCTGCCGGCCATTTTGTTTGCATTGTGAAATGAAACCGAAATGTTAAAATATGCCAGCGTGGCCAACTCGTACCACGAACTCCGCCCAATTCTTGTGCTTCCTTGTTGTAGTTATAGTTGTTGTTGCTGCTGTTGTCGTTGTTGCAATTGTTGTTGCGCTGAGTGTTGACAAGCAGACTTTTCTAGTCATCTGTACATATTTATAGATACATATTTGTTTACATGTTATAATTTATGTGTGCCATACAAAGACATCTGCAAAACATGTGCGAGAGTGCATAGTCAAGATGCTGAGACTTATCAGATACCCTGGCAAAAAAAAAGACATGAAGTGAGTTACTTCTGTCAGTTAATAAGTAATTGAAATTTCAGAGGAATTTGTATGTAAGGTTAACTTATACATTTCACATATTTCAATCTGATATATAGTTATATATATATAGTTTTATATTTTTTTTATTTTGCTAGGAAGAGACAACAAGTTTCCAAAGGGGATTACTACACTTCAGCTTAATCAAGCATTTGTATGTATATATAATATGCACTTTGCAATTGACTCTGCTTCTCCAACCTTACTCATACCTCACATTTTGCACAAATGCTAATATACTCAGCTACTAACGCCTCTTTCACTGTTCTACAGGGCATCACAAATACAACACTTGTTACAGTTCTTTATGCAGCAGTTTATCTTTACATGTTTTATGCTTGACAGCATTTATTCAGCAAAAGACTGCATTTGCCAGGGCTGCACAAAATATGAATCGAATGATTGTCAAAATTGGTGACCTCTCGAATTTTGTAATGGAAATATTAATATGCAGTGAAAATGCTATTAATATTAAATATAACATTAAATTTAAATGCATTTGCATTGACTGTGAGAATTGCGTTTCATTTCTTGGCCAATATAATTGCCAACTTATTGGTGATGTTATAGACTACTATATATATCATATATAAAAACTAATACATCTGTAAAAATCATATATATAAATCAAAAGATATATGTATTTATAAAATAAAGAGAAGCTAAACAGAGT